>SJYV01003135.1:1506367-1517372 GCA_006410875.1 Neotragus pygmaeus | reverse complement strand
TTTTCCAAGTATCAATATCAGTATAAACGTCCCAAGTTCAAAATCTTCATAGTCAGTCATGTTGCTTAAGTTGAAGTAAGAAGTGCCTTTATTTTTATGGTTTTCTAAGTCTATTTTACCAAGTGTACACTTACTGGATTAAAGATATTAATAATATTTGTCAAAATAATAATTTATACCTAAGCCTTGATCTGGGGCTTTAAACACATTGCTTTTACCAGGCTTCCCACAAATTAAGACAGGATTTATGAATTTAGACTTAATATAAATTTGAATTACTTCAAAAAAAAATACATCCCTATTATTTTTCACTGTTGGTTTTAATACAGAGCCAGTTCCTGGTCACAAGATAGTACAATAAATATTTTAAAATTTGGACATCTCACACTGAAGCTAACGTGGTCTTCAGATCTGATTTTAAACTTGTCACTGATGAACATCTTAATGTGCTAGTAAAATTACATACTATGATCATAATTTTGTTTGGCATTCCTAAAGCTACATCTGTCTTAATTCTTTTTCACCTTTAATTTTACTGATCTTCAATTAGTGAAAACAAAGTAAAACAATTTTGAGAAATATGGTCAGATTTTTTCACCTCTTATCTTACAGCTTTTAATACAGTTTGCATTTCCAGTGTCTCAGTTGTTTTTACTCTAATTGTTTTATTTTATTTTCTGTGTATCCACATAATTAGATTATTCATTAATCCCCAAGTTCATACTTTTCCCTTATTTATTTTGCAAAGGTGAGCAAGGCTTTCCAATTTTTTAAAATCGACTCTGTGAGGGATGTGTTTGAAAGGAATTTTATTAAAGTAACTTGTTTAGCTTTCTATTTGTTTGATTTACCAGACTCCCCTCTCCAGTAAAAAAAGAAGCTGAACTTATGTGGGCTTTTTATGAGGTCTAGTGTCATTATAATCCTTTTCTTTCAATCATAATTTTTTCTGGAGACATGAAAGATTTCGGCCGAACACGCTGAACAGAGAACTCCCTGTGAAACACGGGTAGCTTTTTCAAAACCTAAAACAGTAAGAGTACCCTGAGAATAGAACAAAAGAAATTAAAACACCAGATATGCCACAGTTGTCTCGTGCAGCAGTTAGAAATTTAATTATTTTATCTCGTAGAATAATGTGCCCTTCAGAAATCATTTTGGACTAGATGTTTCAAACCAATGATCTGTAGTTAATTATCTTTAATAACTGTTGCACATTATGGTTAGATCTATGTTTTTGCTAAACCAATTAATAATATCTTCATTAGTGTAAAGACAAGGTAGCAGGATCCGTTCATTTTTCACATTGAAAGAGTAGATATTTTAAACACTGTAATTTACTTTAGCCATACATTCCCGATGATATGACTAATTAATGAAACTTCAAAGACATAACTTCCCAAAAGCTACTTATTTTAAAGTCATCGTTGCACATTGAATAACATTAGGTTGCGGGCATTGCTGGCACCCTAACTTAGCCATGGCCTAGAACTGACTGACGTGTTAGTTGGTCGGTTGTGTCTAACCCTTTGTGACCCCATGGACTGTAGCCGACCAGGCCCTTCTGTCCGTGGGATTCTCCAGGCAAGAATACTGGGGTGGTTACTATTTCCTTCTTCAGAGGATTTTCTGACCCAAGGATCAAACCCGGGTCTCCTGCATCGCAGGCAGATTCTTGACTGTCTAAACCACCAGAGTAGCCCTTAAAATTGACTAAAGCCATTTAAACTACCGAACCATTTACTGTTAAAATTCATTGTCTTTTTCCTTTTTTCTTAAAACAACAACAACAACAACAACAACAACTAAAGAAAACACAACAAAACTCTCTTTTAAAAACCTGGTGATTACAAAAGAAAGGTATAAAGTGGATGGCCTGTCTTTTTCTTTAGTGCTTGTAGCAAGCATGACACTGAATTATTTTCTTCCTAGGTAAGAATGCTGTTGGGCACTATGGGCTTTCTGCTGGTGGTAGGGAGAGGGGGCTACTGGCAGTACCGCTGCTGAAACCCCTCTCAGGTGACCTTTCCCTCCCCTTTGAAGTCCCGTTTATATTCACAGAAGGGCCCACCACTGAGTTCTCCGGCCCTAGTTCACTAAGGTCAGCCCTTTGAACTGACCTTGCAGGTGTGAAGTCTGTTCAGAGACACAGCCCATTTAGATCAGTTATTGAGATGGCTGGGGCCAAATTCTGGCTTTCACTGTCTTGTTTGGCTACCCGCAGTCAGATTCTGGGGATTCGTGGCAGTTACTGCAGGTAATTTGTTTGGGTTGCCTTGAGGCATTTCAGTCCCACAGCTATTTCAAAGCAAAAAACCTGATTTTGAAATACTATTCAGTGCTTATGTTAGTATACTTAAAAGGGCCTGGTAGGAAGGCATTTAGGGGGAGAATCTAAGACAGCCAAACCTTAATTTATTTATACCTGCACATTGTTGTTTTTTTTTTTTAAATTCTTTAGATAACTTAAATACATTCATGAGAAATAAAGAGAAAAACTGGGCAAAAGAATGAAAGAAAAAATGAATGTCTGAGTGAATTCTAGGTTTTTTATGCTGTTGGATGAACATTCAATGACATCTACAAAGAACAGAGATGGGCCTGAATCTAGTCTCGTCATTCCTAGTGGCCACAGCAAAAAGAGAATTGCATCCTGGAAATCTAACTCACTGGAAAACTGGGAGGTTGTGCTTTTTTTCCCTGTATAATCAGGCCCAGTGTATTTGATTTCCTGTTGATGACTTGAAAAATAGAATGGTTGAATTAAAAAGAACATTTCTGTCCTTCTGGGTTATATATCCTCCTTCTGTCTCTTGCTGGGGACATAAATGTTCTCTCATAATTACATATAATGTGAGGCATAGAATTTTTAAAAGGTGAAAGTAGAAAATTAGTCATTCAAAATTTTGCATGTCATATGACTAAAATCTTAAGGGACTGTAATGTGGGATGGGGGGGCATGATTAAAAGAAGATAATTTAGTGGAACGAATTCAAATGCTGGAAAATAGTTGGCTTTGGTTCTGACTTGATCCAAAAGAGCTTTGTTCTTAAAACTGGGGCAATAACCAGACTACTTAGCCACTAGGAAAAAAAAAAAAAAGTACATAAAGCACAAAACTGCCCAATTCCATAAAAAACTTGGTGGAAATCAGTTGTCAGGATGAATCTGCTGACTGTTGATCATGTGATGGAAAGCATTAAGGCAGGGATCTTGGCCATCTTGAAGCAAGTAAGAAGAAAGAAATAGAGTTTCACAGCAAGAATGAAGGTTTTATGGCTGTCATCTCTACAAGTCTTGAAAACCATTCCCTGTACAGCAACTTGACGGACCATGTAAAATCCAGACCTATTCATGTCACACACACAGCCCCCAATTAAGATTTAAAGGTAGCTTCTCATTGCCTGTAAGATAAAGTTCCCACACTTGGCCTTAATTTCAAGATCCTCCAGGCTTTGTCACCACTGTAAGGTCACTGCTGGTCTGAGCACCCTTGCAGGTGTTTTGCTCTGGTCTTTGAATCCTGCCTTTAATCCTGCTCGCTTTCAACTCAGTTCAGTTCAGTTCAGTCACTCAGTTGTGTCTGACTCTTTGCAACCCCACAAATCGCAGCATGCCAGGCCTCCCTGTCCATCACCAACTCCCAGAGTTCACTCAGATTCATGTCCATCGAGTAAGTGAAGTCATCCAGCCATCTCATCCTCTGCCTTCCCCTTCTTCTCCTGCCCCAATCCCTCCCAGCATCAGAGTCTTTTCCAATAAGTCAACTCTTTGCATGAGGTGGCCAAAGTACTGGGGGGGTTTCAGCTTTAGCATCAACTCAAACTTGACCCAAATAACTGTTACTCATCTATCTTTTTTTTTTTTGAGGTATGCAATATTGATTTATAATATTTATAGTATGCATCTGTTAATGCCATAGCCCCAATTTGTCCCTCCCCATCCTTCTCTCTCATTTTGATAACTATAGGTTTAGTTCTATATCTGTGAATTTGTTTCTGTTTAGCATGAGCTTTCATTTGTATTGTTTTTTTAGATTCCACATATAAGTGACATCACTCAGTGTTTGTCTTTATCTGACTTATGTCACTAAAGCATGATAAGTCTCCAGGCCCATTCATATTGCTACAAATGGCAGAATTTCATTTTTCATGGGTGAGGAATATTCCAGTGTGTGTGTGTCTGTGTGTAATCTCACATCTTCTTAATCCAGTTTTCTGCATCTGATCTCAACTTAAAAGCCACTTCCTCAAGGACATCATCTCTGACCACTTGCCCCATGGACTAGATGCATACGATTTTCATGTGTTCTTACAGTGCTATTTACTAATTAGTTTCTCCTTTCTTTTAAAAAATATTCCTCTAACTTGTAACTATTCCTTGACCCTCTCCTGACTTAAATTCTATAAGGATACCTATTGTGTTGTTTCCCTCATCTGCAGAGCCTTAAAACAATACCTGGCAAATAATTCATTTCACTTGCTTAGTTGTGTCCAGCTCTTTGCGACCCCATGAACCATAGCATGCCAGGCCTCCCTGTCTATCACCAACTCCCAGACTCCACCCAAACCCAAGTCCATTGTGTTGGTGATGCCATCCAAACATCTCATCCTCTGTCGTCCCCTTCTCCTCTTGCCCCAATCCCTCCCAGCATCAGGGTCTTTTCAGATGAGTCAGCTCTTTGCATCAGGTGGCCAAAGTATTGGCACTTCAGCATCAGTCCTTCCAATGAACACCCAGGACTGANCGTCTTCTAATTTCATGGATGCAGTCACCATCTGCAGTGATTTTGGAGCCCCCAAAATAAAGTCTGACACTGTTTCCACTGTTTCCCCATCTATTTCCCATGAAGTGATGGGACCATATGCCATGATCTTCGTTTTCTGAGTGTTGAGCTTTAAGCCAACTTTTTTACTCTCCCCTTTCACTTTCATCAAGAGGCTTTTTAGTTCCTCTTCACTTTTTGCCATAAGGGTTGACTGCCTCAGTGGTACTCAAATCAAACTCCTTGGCTGAAGGAAGGTACTCTGACACTAAAATAAAATAATCATCTTTTCACAGTTCACCAAATCAAATTAAGCAAATGGATCCAATTGTCTCAAGTGAAACCTTTTCTCTCCCATGGCTTTCTTAAATGACTTGAACCTCCCTGAATGCTAATGAGGAATTTATAAAAAGAACTGAGTTTGCAACCAGTGCAAGAGTGGACATAGAGAAATGAACAGTAACTACATAGAGTAGTGTTTCTCCAAGTGAGAGTGTTGGGAAAATGGGGCCATTTAATGGCATTCTCTGATCAGGAACACACTGCGATGTTGAAGTCAAAGTAGGAATATGTCTCTTCCCTCAAAATAAATTTGGAGAGCATCTTCTCATTACAAAGAACACAAATAGATGAGGAGAAGTAAGATTCCCATGGAGGGGCTACAAGCTTTGTCTCATTTCAGTGCCTAAACGGTTTCAGGAGATTACTCTCATTCCCATTTTATGGATGAGGACAATGAGGCACAGGAAGGTCGGGTATAATATTTTGGTCCCAGTCATATCCTAAATGAGTGACCAGACTAGGGCATGCACCTCCCAGGGAGTGAAATGAATCACACTCAGATGGGAGCAGTTTCTCCCATATGAATGTGACCAAGAATTGCTCAAGGAATGTGTTCCAAAATGCTTTTGCCTGCTCTAGAGATTCTGATTTAAATGAGAAGAAACAAGATAAAATCATATTTTAAGAAGGAATAAGAGAGAGAGCTACAACTATTGAAGAAGACAATGTTGTTTTTAAGTTAAGGAAATAGAGCCTTCTGAAGAAATCAGCTGGTTAAATATTCAGAATATAAGCATCTTATTTGGGGCAAATGTATAAGAATGGGAAGAACCTTTGAATGAATGCTTTGAGAACAGAACTTTCCAGGACAGACCGGTGGACCACATGGCCCCAGCACAGCTTGGTCTGTAGAAAGGCCGCTGCAGCAGAGCAGCCAGTGACTGTTTTCCCGCCGGATAACACTGGGTGAGTTTCAAAGTTCCTGTGACTGTAAACAGATCTCAGAACAGTCACGGTACATTCCTTAGCACTTAGAGTCCATAAAGTGGAAGAATAAACTCTATGCCAATTTCCTGAATCATTGTGTGTTCAGTTAAAAAATTAGAAGTAAACACATTTGTGAGGTATCATTTTATAGTATATGAGGTATATTGTAGATATATATGCAGGTTAGATGCATGATATAGTATATAACATAGATATTAACATATTATTTTGTATATAATATATATTAGGGTAGACTCTATGTAACTATCAATTAAGATTTAGGTACCATATTGGGGAAAACCAGGTCAACAACTCCTGTTAAAAATTCTGTCCTGAGACTTAGTACTGTCTCTTTAGGATGCTAATTTGATACAGAGTACCTTCAGAGAACAAAGAAAAAAAACTGCTACTTGTAGTTTGAGAGAAAACTTTAAGCCACTAAGACTTTTGAGTTGACAATGGCATTTGACACGAATCCTTGAAATAAAGTAATCTTGTCCTATATTTGAAAACTCAAGGTACTAAACTAGTTATTAATGTTACAGTAAAGACAGGGAAGAGACATTTAGAAAATATTTACATATAGGTGAGGGCAGAAGCAAAATTAACAGTGAATGGACAGCACCAGGGAAGTGGGATAAAGAAGCTGTTTAACTTTAAATTTATACAAGTTCTTTTTCTTGTCATCAGAAAATCACCAGTTCTTGTTCCCAGTGTTTACAGAAAACATGCATAAGGTACCCTAAGACATTGAACTTCAGATCTGAAGTTTTAACTTAATTTCATAGGGATATAAAAGTTAATTTTAGAGCCTATATTGAATTGTTAATTTTGTTTCATTTTTATTAATTTAACTCTAAATAGGCACATTAGTGCTCTATTGGACAGCACACAATACTAAGCCATCACTCTCACACAACAGCTAACAAATTAGTCCTGTTTATTGTTGTTGTTAACAAATTTTTGTTCATGATTAGAAAATTATGTGTATATTTTTACTGTGAATATATGACAAGTCATTTCTAGTAAAATTATTTGATGTATGTTGAGATATAAGAATAATTTATATTCTAGTAAAGCACTGAGGCTTCCAGGAAGTCCATGCCTAGAACAAATTTGAGAATCTTTGCACCAATATGTGGGGTAGCAAACAGAACTTTGATTTTCTAAGTTCATTAATAAGTAAGCACTTATTTATGAAAATTATTGCTGGGATTCACCTTTTACATCAACATTAGCCTTTTTTTAATTACCTACACCAGTGTTTTTATAGTGACTTAATTTATCAATTGATTTTTGGTTTGCTTTGTAAATTTCATTGTAGTTTGGCTAATTGTTTTGTTATGAGTTATAAGTAAGGTGGGTAATCTAAAGATTAGTGAGTGCAATAAATCTTGCATTCTTAAAAGTGATCTCTGGGTAGTAATTGTGGGGAACGTCTTAGTCTATTCCAGCCACTTCTTTCCTCCACATCCAAACCTTTCTGTCCGTGACTGTGCCTCACATTTACAAATGATTCCTTGCAATCCGTTTATCCAGAATGATGGAAGTCAAAGTCATTTGTGTAGTTATATGAATACATCTGGTGGCATCCCACCCCAGTACTCTTGCCTGGAAAATCCAGTGGACAGAGGAGCCTGGTGGGCTGCAGTCCATGGGGTCGCTAAGAGTCAGACACGACTGAGCAACTTCACTTTCACTTTTCACTTTCATGCATTGGAGAAGGAAATGGCAACCCACTCCAGTATTCTTGCCTGGAGAATCCCAGGGATGGGGGAACCTGGTGGGCTGCCGTCTATGGGGTCGCACAGAGTCGGACATGACTGAGCAACTTAGCAGCAGTAGCAGCAGTAGCCAACCATCAAAGTCTGTTTTCATACAAATCACTTCCTAGGTTCCAGATACTGAGTTCTATAAAGAAATCTGGATTTTTTTTAAAGAATTAATTCATCCACCAAGTTGAATACCTTATATTTTTCTCCCTAATTAGTTGCAGTACTCTCTCTCTTTTTTAGGGTTTTGCAGGCTATAATAATTTGTGTTATTGAATATATTTTAGTTTAATTTTTAAAATGCTCTTCTAATTTGCATTTTAGGCCTTTACATAGATTTGTCACCTAGGCTCTTTTGAAATATATGATTTTAAATGCATGAAACTCATCCTTTAAAACTGATTTGTGAGTGTACATTTGAAAATGGTTAATGCTTATTTATTACAAATGGAATAATTACAGCTAATGGAACCATGCTATTTAACATCAGTATAGTGGTGTGGAGGAGCTTTGTAATTAGCAGCTCGATAAGTGCCCTTTTTTAGATTATGGAATGACAGCCCCAGAACACCTTTCTGTGAAATGTCTCAATGTGCTAAATTCTCTCTCTCTTATTCTCATTGGCTATAGACAATGGAATTGGGGACATTTGGATTTGATTTATTTTTTTTTTTTCCGGTACCTGAGTCTTCCTCTGGCTTAGAAAATGGCCATTGTTTTTAGAATACTCAGGATAAAAATCACTGTCTTTAAGGAACAGGATTTTTCTGTGTAAAAATTACATTTCTATAAGTTCCTAATCACCAGAGGTGGCAGTGCTCCCTTTTCAACAGACTTTGCCTCAAGATGGGTGGGGTTATAACTGTGTGTTTAAATAACTGTGCTTGTTTACTCTCTTATTAGCTTAGGGAAGACAAGAAACAGCTTCCTTAACCTGATCATTGACCACGATCTGAAAATATTGTAGAACAGCTCTCTAGGGTAAATAAAGTTTGCATTTTGGTTTTAGTAGAAATCTGAGCCACTTAATGGTTCAAGTTGCCATTTTTAGCGTTTATGTTAAGTGAAGGCCACTCACATATTCTTGTTTGAAACTCCAATATGAACTATCCCAATAAACATAAAATTTCTGTCTCTATCAAAGAACTACCTCTCTGATTTCATTTTATTCCACATTCTAAGTTTGACTTAAGTTTTAACTGGGGAACCCTGTTAAGTGACTTTCAGTAAGAATGGCCTGAGGAACTACATTTAAAATTAAACTTCTCCAATACATAACATTTATGTTTTAAGGCTTCTGTAAAATACTGTGTGTTCTTTCTTCCTCTGTTTGAGAACTAAGAGGTTGTGATATTGGACCTAATACTACCCTTAGAACTTCCACTGTCGTCAAAAAGAAAGGAAATAACTAGTAATTTATTCTGAGTGGGGAAGACAATTTCTACAGTGCAGTGCAACCCTAATTTAGAATAGAGGGGAAAGGGTTTAAATTAGGTTTTTTATAGTGGTAAGTATTTGCAGACAATGTAGAGATTTATGGATTAATTTGTTTTAAATTAACTTTTATAGGGTGACTAATAGTCCACAGGGATAAACCAGACTTTCAATTGCCCATGATTTTCGGTCAGATCCTAGAAAAGAGATCATTTCTCTCAGGAAATGGTGACACACTTTTTAAAGTGGTCCATACAATTAGTATTATTATTTTTGCCTGTGTTCAGAGAAGATAAATAAGTTCTGGACTAACAAAGATATTCACAACTGGCCCAACATTTGATGTCACACTTCACTCAGAGAAAGACCCTGACCTCCACCCTGGCAGAGATCTTTCATCAGCTGATTTCACTGCAGAACATAGCAGTGGCACCCAAGAGTGTTCAGAGAGACAAATGCTCTCCATTATGGACACATAAAGCTGCTTCCCTGCATTTCCCTTCATCCAAAAAACACCGATCAGATCCTGGAGCTGAAAATTCAGAAAATTAGCATTTGGGATGCTATGTTCTGTCAGACTCTGCCAAAGAAGTATTCAATGTCAGGGCCAGGTACAGATGATAAAATCCGTCCACAAAATATCTGTCTGTGTGTCTCTCTGTCTGTCTCCATCCATCCATCCACATATCTGTCTATCTATCCATTGCTCTGTCTACGTACTCCCTGAGCATCTATCTTCAGCCTAATAAGGATAATGAAAGCACTTTTAGACTAGACTGATCACTTCTATCTCGTCCCTTGTGGGTGACCTAGCACGTTTTCTTAACAGAGCAATTTTATTTACTACATGTTTAAATCACACAAACAACCAGAGAGTTTACCACACTTTTTCTGTATCAAACCATGGTAAAAAGAACAGTGGCATGATATAGTATCTTTTTAGTCAACGCAAAGCACTCACATGTTTTGATCCACATAACTGTATCCCAAATTAGACTGTTTTTAGATTGACAGGGATTTTTCTCTTACAACTTTGGAAATCATCATCCTGTGATCTGCTAGTTTCCATTGTTGATGCTAGCCTAAAACAGTTTTGTTTTGTTTTGCATAAAGCCCTATCTCTTCTTGCTGCCTTTAGGATCTCCCTTTTATCTTTGCTGTTCTGCAGTCTTCTAGGATGCATTTTGGTGTGTATTTCCTTATAGAGATGAATGTTGGAAATTACTGTCTTCCAGATTCTGACATTCAGGTCTCGCATCAATTCTGGGAAGTTCTAACTTCAAAATGGTCTAACTTCAAATATTATCCCTCACACTCTCCCTGGAACTATATATATATATGTGTGTGTATGTGTGTGTACATACATACATATATGTATATTTCATAACTTTCATCTCTTGATCTTATTTCTTTAGATGTAACTTCTGATTAACTTTTTTCTTTAAAGAAATCTAGTGTTTTTTTTGTTTTTTTTTTTTTGATCTGTTAACTTTTTTTTCTATTTTGGGCAATAAATCCATTTAAGAGTGGTATTTGCTCTGATTTATTGGTGATGTCCTTTTCTTTGGACGTTAAAAAAATTTTTGTGTGTGAGCAATTTATGTGTGTATATACACATATTTGAAAGTGAAAGTTGCTCAGTTGTGTCCGACTCTTTGCGACCCCATGGACTCACTCTACAGTCCACGGAATTCTCCAGGCCAGAATATTGGAGTGGGTAGCCTTTCCCTTCTCCAGGGATCTTCCCAACCCAGGTATTGAACCC
>SJYV01003135.1:1361814-1489352 GCA_006410875.1 Neotragus pygmaeus | reverse complement strand
GGTGGCAGAAAGAGAGAAAACCACAGCCCTTAATAAATGGAGAAAGATTTCATGGCTGAGTTTTCAGTTTCTGATTCTAGTCCTTGCTAAGCCCAAATGTGCTTTATTTGAATCTCTCCATATCTGTGTTGCATCAGTAAAATAAGCCCCCACCCGCCCCCCACCGCCACCGTTTAATCTGAGCTTGAGTGGAGTACTGATCACTGAATCCAAAAGACCTTAGTTAGCCAATGAAGTTATGAGCTACATTCCTTTTCTATTCAGAGGAGACAATCTTCCCTCTGTCCTCTTCTAGAGGTTAGCAGGATTGAAATATCAACCTCCAAATCAAAGGCTCTTTAAGTTTGTCTTCAGCAGATAGGATTGCCCAATACTAAATAAAGATGTACACAGAATAGGACTTACAGGTTTTTAAAGTCACGTTTTTTGTCCTTCCCTCTTTTGAAGTGTTTCAAATCCAGGGGGCAACTGTATGGACTAGAAGGAAGGGTTGAAGGTCAGCAGTCGGCAGCTGGGCACGGGCTCATGCTACTCTGGCTCTTGGTGTTTCTGCCACTTGTGAAAGATTGAAGTGAAGCTCCAAAATGTTACCCATGACATCATAAGGGTACACAGAAGCCTAGACAGTTGAAGCCATCTGTGGGCCACAATGCTTGGTACAGGGACCCTCATCCACACATGGGCCTCTTCTCCAAGCCCACTTCCTTGAAAGGTATATCTGACTTGGTATTAAAGATAACTTTTTTCAAGTTCCCATCTTAACTGTCACAACATGCTTAATTTTTTTTTTTTTTTTTTTTGTTAGTGCATGCTCTTCTTTCCAATTAGCTGAAAGGAGATCAAAATATGCTAGACCTGATGAAAATAAATGTGGCACTTATGATACCCCTTGTCACATCCAGTCGGCCCAGCTGATTTCAAGGCAGCTGTGGCGGACAGTTCCCTCTACTTGCCAGTGTCCTAGAATCAGGAGGGCTGATGCTCCTCTGTCATGCTTTTTCTGAAGCTGTAGACAGGTAGCAGATAGGGGCAGCTCAGGACTGCCCTCTAGAACAGCCTTCAGCCCAAGGGAAACGGGACTGAGTGGACAAATGTCTATGGCTTCCTGTCCTTCTGTGAGTCGGTTACAAATGTCCTTCTTATGCATTTCCTCAGAATAGCACCGATGTGACCGAGCACTAGTTTTCTCTGAGGCAGCCTGCTTATTCATGCTCCCTCTTGGTTTTTCTCACTTCTGTATCTCACTTTGTCTGCTTCCCTTCTTCTACTTCCTGATATCACCTCCTAAATAAATGACCTGTACCATAATCCTCATGCAAGGGTCTGCTTTGGAGAGCATCATAACTAAGACCAATAATGACCATTTTTTATGTTAATGTATAACAGTTTATGTTCATATATGATACGTCCTCCCTTTCATGGATCACAGCCTTGTCATGGCGAAAAAGCTTGGATAACTGAATAAAGCTATGAGCCATACCATGCAGGGCCACCCAAGATAGGTCATCCTGAAGTGTTCTGACAAAACATGGTTCACTGGAGGAAGGAATGGCAGACCACTCAAGTATTCTTGCTAGGAGAACCTCATGAACAGTATGATAAATCAGAAAGATATGAAACTTGAGGATGAGCCCCACAGGCTGGAAGGTGTCCAGTACATTACTGGGGAAGAGGAGAGGGCAATTGCTAATAGCTCCAGAACGACTGAAGCAACTGGGCCAGAGTGAAAACGACACTCAGTTGTGAATGTGTCTAGTGGTGAAAGAAAAGTCCGATGCTGCAAACAACAATATTACATAGGAACTTGGATTGTTAGGTTCATGAATTAAAGTAAATTGGATGTGGTCAAACAGGAGATGGCAAGGCTGAACATCAAGATTTTAGGAATCAGGGAACGAAAGTGGATGAGCACAGGTGAATTTAATTCAGATGACCATTATATCTACTACTGTGGGCAAGAATCCCTTAGAAGAAATGGAGAAGCCCTCCTTGTCAACAGAAGAGTTCAAAAGGTAGTTATTTGGGTGCAACCTCAGAAAATGACAGCATGATCTTTCCCAAGCAAACCATTCAACATCACAGTTATTCAAGTCTGAACCCCAACTACTGATGTCAAAGAAGTTGGAGTTAACTTAATACCTATAAGACTTTCTAGAATTAACACCAAAAAAAAAAAAAAGTCCTATTTATCATAGGAGATTGGAATGCAACAGTAGGAAGTCAGGAGGCGCCTGGAATAATAGGCAGCTTTGGCCTTGGAGTACAAAATGAAGCAAGGCAAAAGCTAACAGAGTTTGGGTCAAGAGAACATGCTGGTTATAGCAAACACCTTTTCTCAACAACCCAAGAGATGGCTCTGTGCATGGGCATCACTAGATGGTCAGCACCAAAATCAGATTGATTACATTCTTTGTAGCCAAAGATGGAGAAGTTTTATACAGTCAGTGGAAACAAAATGTGACGGTGACTGTGGCTGATATCATGAGCTTTTTATTGCAAAACTCAGGCTTAAACAGAAGAAAGTAGGAGAAACTGTCATCCCTTATGATTATGCAGTGGAGGTGACAAATAGATTCAAGCAATTAGATCTGGTAGATAGAATATTTGAAGAACTATGGACAGAGGTTTGTAACACTGTAAAAGAGGCAGGGACCAAAATCATCCCTAAGAAAAAGAAATGCAAGAAGGCAAAGTGGTTGTCTGAGGAGGCTCTAAAAATAGTTGAGGAAAGAAGAGAAGCAATAGGCAAGGGAGAAAGGGAAAAATATACCCAACTGAATGCAGAGATCCAGAGAACAGCACTGAGAGATAAGAAGGCCTTCTTAAATTAACAATGCAAAGACATAGAGGAAAACAATAGACCAAAAACGACTAGAGACCTTCTCAAGAAAATTGGAGATATCACGAGAACATTTCATGCAAGCATGGGCATGATAAAGAACAGAAATGGTAAGGTCTTAACAGAAGTAGCAGAGATTGGGAAGAGGTGGCAAGGGTATACAGAAGAACTATACAAGCAAGGTCTTAATGATCTAGATAATTATGGTGTTCTAGGTAACACCTAGAATTGGACATCCTGGAGGGTGAAGTCAGGGGGGCCTCAGGAAACATTTCTACCAGCTAAGCTAGTGGAAGTGATGGAATTCTAGCTGAGCTATTTAAAATAATAAAAAGTGATACTTGTTTCAGTGCTGTACTCAATATGTCAGCAAATTTGGAAAACTCAGCAGTAGCCACAGGACTGGAAAAGTTCAGTTTTCAGTCCAATCCCTAAGAAGGTTAATGCCAAAGAATGTTCAAACTACTGTACAATTGTGCTCATTTCATATGCTAGCAAGGTTATGTTCAAAATCCTTTAAGCTAGTCTTAAGCAGTATGTGAACCGAGAACTGCCAGATGGACAAGCTTGGGTTCAAAGAGGGAGAGGAATCAGAGATCAAATTGACAATATTCCATGGATCATGGAGAAAGCAAGAAAATTCCATAAAAATATCTCCTTCTTCTTCATTGACTGTGCTAAAGCCTTTGACTGTAGGATCACAACAAACTCTGGAAAATTCTTAAAGAGATGGGAGTACCAGACCACCTTACCTATCTCTTGAAAAACCCGTATGTGGGTCAAGAAATAACAGTTAGAATCAGACGTGGAACAGTTGACTTGTTCAAGATTAGGAAAGGAGTACATCAAGGCTGTATATTGTCACCCTGCTTATTTAACTTATATGCAGAGTACATCATGCAAAACCCTGGGCTGGATGCATCACAAGCTGGAATCAAGATTGGCAGGAGAAATATTAACTAGCTCAGATATGCCAATGATGCCACTCTAATGGCAGAAAGTGAAGTGAAACTAAAGAGCCTCTGGATGAGGGCAAAAGACGAGAGTGAAAGAGCTGGCTTGAAACTCAACATACAAAAAATTAAGGTCGTGGCATCTGGTCCCATCACTTCATTGCAAATAGAAAGCGAAAAAGTGAAAGCACCGACATTTTATTTTCTCAGTCTCCCAAATCACTGTGGATGGTGACTGCTGCCATGAAATTAAAAGGCACTTGCTCCTTGGAAGAAAAGCTATGATAAACCTATACAGCATGTTAAAAAGCATAGACATCAGTTTGCCAATAAAGGTCCAAATAGTCGAAACTATGGTTTTTCTAGTAGTCATGTACTCATGTGAGAGTTGAGCCAGAAAGAAGGCTGAGCACTAAAAAATTGATGCTTTCAACCTGTGGTACTGGAGAAGACTCTTGAGAGTCCCTTAGACTGCAAAGATATCAAACCAGTCAATCCTAAAGGAAATCAACCTTGAATATTCATTGGAAAGACTGATGCTGAAGCTCTAGTTCTTTGGTCACTTAATGCGAAAATCGTTGGGAAAGATCACATCTTGGGAAAGATTTGAAAGCAAATAGAGAAGGGGACAGCAGAGGATGAGATGGTTAGATAGCATCACCAATTCAATGGATGTGAATTTGAGCAAACTCTGGAGATAGTGGAGGACAGAGGAGCCTGGTATACTGCATTCCATGGGGTTGCAAAGAGTCAGACATGACAGAAATTAAACAACATAGTGCTTCCTGCTTTCCGGAGCTCAAATGCCATCATTGTAGACAGTTCTGCAAGGCAAATGGTGGAATATGTGGTGAAAGAGAACACCTCCCCTAAAAACTTCCCCTTTCCCATGTACAGTTATGCAAGTTATTTTTCATAGATCTCAGTATATTTTACTGGCTTATAAAAGCCGTTTAGGTTTTTTCACAAAGTATTCATTGGTTCAGTCCCAAATCAGTACCATTTATGCAGAACCATCTCTTACATTTTTTTTTCTCCAGCAGCAGTGTTTTTGCCATAGATCAAGTGGTTGGGGAGTAGGCTAGCTAATTTTATGCAAGCAGTATTTATGATGTGAAATCTGATTTACCTATGTTTGCTAAGATATCATAAAACAAAGGAGCTGGGAGGGTTCTTGGACACAGTCCTGCCCACTCCCTTATTTAACGGTGGAGGAAACTGAGGTCCAATGGGATTAAATAACTCTTCCAAGGTTGTAATTCCTAACAGATAAAATTAGAATTCATTCAGTACACAAGGGTCTCAGCTCAGAGTTTTCAAAGCTAAATATAATATTTGACTGTTTGCCTCTCGTATAGTTTTTCAAATTGTATCTATAAAGCTCCAGGTTCTGGTATTCTATTCTCACGTTGGAATAGAATCAGGTGGCACAGAAGCTATTGTTAAAGCCCCAGAATAGAGTCTGGCTTTTGCAGTGGGACAATTGAAGCTGCCGTCATGGGTGTCTGGTCAACATATTATGTGGGACGAGAGGCTGAACTAACATCGATCCCACCCCTGTGAATCTTCACAGGACCCCATGCTATGGAAGAGCCTACTACCTACATAGAAGCTGTCAAATTAGGCACATTAATAATCAAACCTCTCCAAGAATATCTCTGCATCAGATCAATCCAAGCATTAGCAAAGCAGCCAGAAACATTTTCTTGGAGTCTTCTCTTTGACTCTCACTTATTTTCTCACCAACTGCTGGCCCCGCTTTTTTTGCCCTGGAACCATCCCCATTATCAGACACGCCAAGACAAGCTCTGCAATTGGATTGTCTGAAAATGAACAACACACAGATAGAGAGGAACAGATATTCTAACACCCCTCCGTGCCTGTTAAAGTCACACTCCCAGCAAACTCCCAACAATCCAGATGACTGAGGAAAATGCAGTCTCCCAGGAGAAATAAGGAACTGGACAGGTAGCACTTTGAAAAGAGCTTTGTCTGGCAAGGCAGGCTGAGAGGGAGTGACCGTCCTTCCCAGAGAGCATATGGAAGTGTTGACAGGCTCCCTTCTTAATGTGGCCAAGAAAGAACTTAGATCCAATGAAGGAAAACGAGTGAACACAGACGACAACCAATCGTGTTTTTCACAGAGCCGGAAATCCAGTCCATGAGGCCTGGGGAATTAACAGACACAACCTTGGCAAGGGTGACCTTTTTAGGACCTTCCCCAGGCTCAGTAATGTTGATTGGTCTTTTTGTTGAGATACGAATTCGAATTCCATCCTGTGTGAAGGTGAGACCAGGTCACAAATCGCTTGGCATGTCAGTGCAGCATGGGAACATCCAGGAGGACTCTGTCCACCACCAGCCGTGTTGCTGGCCCTTTCTGGAGTGCTGATTTCTGTGTGTGAGGATTGACCACACAGAGATAAATCCCCCATGGTTTTGTTCCACTTTGTGACACAGCCATTTTGAAGCGAAGAGACACCCTCACTTGGCATTCTAAGCTTGGTTCTCTAATAGCCTTGCATCCGGCATCTGCAAGAATTTTAAGATTTTGTGTTTGTTGTGCAGACTTTTAATAACCCTGATTCTAGTATCTCTTCCTAGTTCAGCAACATCTGCATGTGCTTCATTGCTCAGCTGTGTCAGATTCTTTGCAACCCATGGACTGTAGCCTACCAGGCTCTCCTGTCAGTGAGGATTCTCCAGGCAAGAAGCCTGGAGTGGGTTGCCATACCCTCCTCCAGGGGATCTTGCCAACCCAGGTCTCCCAGATTGCAGGCGGACTCTTTACCAACTGAGCCACCAGGGGAGCCCAGCAACATCTACTTTTCTCGTTTCAGTCCCTGCCTTAGTTTGGGTTTCTCCACCAGCCAGCTCTGTCAGGATTTCTCAACATGGGCACTTAACACTTGGGGTTGGGTAAGTCTTTGCTGTGGGGGGCTACCCCGAACATTGTAGGAGGTTGAGGAGCTTCCCCAGCCTCTGGATGCACCCTCGGTCATGACAGGCACAAATGTCTCCATGTGTTACCAGAGGTACTCTGGGGAGAAAACGGTTTCTCCAAGTCACAGGTGCACGTACAGGGGTAGATCCAGGCAGTAACTGACACTGAATTTCAAGTCTGAAGGCTATCTGCTGGCAAAACTCCCTCTTCAGGGGGGAGGTGTGTTTTTCTATTAAAAAACCTGCAACTGATTGCATGAGGCCCACTCTCCTTGTGGAGGGTAATGGTTATGCAATGTGCTGATCTACTAAAAAGTTAATCTCATTTGAACAAGACACAGAAGCACCTAGAATGTTTGACCAAATATCTGTATGTTAATCATGTTGACATTTAGAGTGGACTGTCAACAGAAAGGAAAGGGAAGCCAATAAAGGTATATTGTTCCACAAGTTCTAATGGAAGTGGGAGTGTAGCTCGGCTGGGGAAATTCGAGAAATGGTATAAAACACCTGTCTCACAGTTATCCATCCCAGTCACAGGACTGCGGGAACTGGGGTGTTTGTATATCAGATCCCAGCACTCATGGACTGAGGTCTGTTCCCAAGGAGCTTAAATTCTTGGCACTTCTGGTTTGCTGCACACCCAGGAGAAGCGGATTCTGGTAGCAAATGAAACCCATCAGGGCACTTCCCTGGTGGCCCAGTGGTTAAGACTCCGTCTTCCAGCACAGGAGGTGTGTTTGATCCCTGATTGGGGAGCTAGGATTCCACGTCTCACAGTTAAAAAAAACAAAAAACAAAAAACCTAAAACAAACAATACTGAGACAAATTCAATAAAGACTTTGAAAATGGTCCACACAATGCAATCTTTTATTTTATTTTTTTATTTGAAGGATAATTGCTTTACAATATTGTGTTGGTTTCTGCCATACAGCAATGAGAATCAGTCATAATTTTATTACACACACACACTCACTCACTCACTCACTCACTTCCCTGATGGCTCAGACGGTAAAAGCATCTGCCTGCAATGTGGGAGACCTGGGTTCAATTCCTGGGTTAGGAAGATCCCCTGGAGAAGGAAATGGCAATCCGCTCCAGCACTCTTGCCTGGAAAATCCCGTGGACAGAGGGAGCCTGCTAGGCTACAGTCCATGGCGTTGCAAAGAGTTGGACACGATTTCACTTTCACACACACACACCCCTTTCTCAATTTGTCCTTCCCTCTCCTTCCCCTGCTTTGTCCACTCTCTCTCTCTCTCTCTCTCTCTCTCTCTCTCTCTCTCTTTCTCTCTCTCTCCCCCCCTCCCCCTCCCTCTCTTTCTCAATTTGTCCTTCCCCTGCTTTGTCCACAAGTCTGTTCTTTACATCTGCATCTCTATTCCTTCCCTGCAGGTAGGTTCATAGTACTATTCTTCTAGATTCCATGTGTATGCATTAATATATAATATTTTGCTCTTTCTGACTTAATTCACTGTATATAACTGGCTCTAGGTTCATCCACCTCACTATATGTGTGCATACTCACAACTGACTCAAATATGCTCTTCTTTATGGTTGAGTAAACAGGTGGTGCTAGTGGTAAAGAACCCATCTGCCAATGCAGGAGACGTAAGAGACCCAAGTTCGATCCCTGGGTTGGGAAGATGCCTTGGAGGAGGGCATGGCAACCCACTCCAGTATTCTTGCCTATAGAATCCCATGGACAGAAGAACCTGCCAGGCTACAGTCCATCGGGTCACAAAGAGTTGGACATGACTGAAGCAACTTGGCAGACACACATGCAAAAATCTTAAAAAAAAAAAAAAAAGAGGGAGAGAGAGAGAAAGAAAGTCTCTGTTTGCCCTAAGGCAAACGGGCTGCTGCTGGAAACCAAAATTTAGACGGGCATGTAAAAAAGTGTTACGTGAAGGACTATGGATATTGCCCTGACAGTATCTGCTGCACTTTGAGAGTAACCCTTCATGAATTGGTCCAAGTGTCTGTCTGGTGTTAGGATTTCTTCAGAGGTACTGCTGTCATCATTTATTGGCTTCTTCTCTCCATCCCTCTAAATATTTGATCTGTTTTAAAATCGTAGTAAAATACGTATAACATAACATTTTCCATCTTAAGCAGGATTAAATATATAGTTCACTGGCCTTAAAGATGTTTGCATTGTTGTGTTATTATCAACACCATCCATCCAGGGACATTTTTATCTACCCAAACTGAAACTCTGCATGTTAAATATAAACTCCCCATTCTCCCCTGTCCTTGGTGACCTCTGTTCTACCTCTGTCTCTATGCATTTGACTACTCTAGGAACCTCATTTGAGAGGAATCGTGCCGTATTTGTCCTTTTGTGTCTGGCTTATTCCATTTCCCATAATGTCCTGAAGGTCCGTCCATGTAGTAGCATGTGTCAGACTTGCCTTTCTTCTAAAGTCTGAATAATATTCCACTGTATGTAAACTCTGTTGTGTTTAGCTGTTCATCCATCCCTGGACACTTGGGCTGCTTCTCTTTTTTGGCTTCTGTGAATACTATTGCTACAAACACGGGTATACACATATTTCTTGAAGTCTCGGTTTTCAGCCCTTTGGTTATATACCCAGATGTAGAAAGGCTGGATTATTTACCTTTTGAGTGCCCTACATAACAAGTAAACACAATATGTGGAAAACAACTGAGCAGAAAGATCAGTGTGCTAGGAAGGAAAGAAACTGCCCATAAACTCTCAAACTCTGGATTCATCAGTTGCTATTACCCCAATCATACCTGAGCTGCTTTGAATCTAAAGCACATCAGTGGGTTGTATATAGTCACCATAGCTTCATGTTCTAAAAACAGTTGTATTTGTCTCCTCCTTTGCCTTCTGATGAAGAGCTTTGTTTGTGAAATGCCTGTCTTCTGAAGTTCTTGAAAGATCTCGAATGAGTTGTTCTCGTAAATGAAGGCAAAATCATCATCTGGCAAAACCTGTGACTGACAACATTTTTTTTTTTCATTACCTGATCTCTATGCCTTAATTCTCTAGTACTTTCCATTTTCTCTTTTTTTTTTTTCCTCAGAGTTTTGCAGCAAACTGCTGTTTAGCAAAGAGAAGCCAGATTCAGACTTAGGCCAAACCCTGGATGCATTCTGTTTCTTTTTGTTGTTGATACCAGCATCACATCCCACCTGGCTAGACCTGCCAAGTTTTTTGGATTTCCTAGAGGAGGTTTTTATTCTGTCTGCTTGTCTGCACTTGTATACAAAACCTGTAATTATATAATAGGTGAACTTACTGGTGTGCTATTGTGCTTTCTTTTCTTTTTTTAAACCAACTGAATTGGCCCTTTTTATATTTTGAGCCTATTGTTACCTTTATGACTGTTACAGTTTCCTTCCCTCTGGCTTCTGATACTTCAGCCTTTATGCCAGCAACTAAATATTTATGTAAAAAAAAAAAAACACTTTAAAAGTCATTTGTCTTTCAGCGAAATCTTAAAACTTTTTTATTTCCTGAACAATCTGAATGCTTTAATGTTATAGCTGCAAATGAGCGTTGATAAAGCGTTTTGTTCTTAAAATATGTTATCCTCGTTTTAGGTAAGAAGGATCACCTACAAAAGTCATGAAATATTAAGTATACATACTTTATGGTTTTGCTTAAAAATCCATGTCATCTAATTTGTAATATTCCTAATCTATCTTTAATTCAGAAAAAGGTTTGTGGTCAACACATCACACAGACTTTTCTGAAAAATTGCATAAAATATGGGATACTTAAAGTGACATGTGCTGTGCTGAGTTGCTCAGTGGTGTCTGACTCTGTGACTCCATTGTAGCCCACCAGGCTCCTCTGTCCATGAGGATTCTCCAGGCAAGAATATGGAGTGGATTGCCATGCCCTCCTCCAGGGGACCTTCCCAACCCAGGGATCAAACCCAGGTCTCCAGCACTGCAGGCAGATTCTTTACTGACTGAGCCACCAGGGAAGCTTAATGCTTGATAAATTTGTTAACTGACCAAATGCCAACACTTTAAAGAAAATAAAGGGAATGATATACCATTGTCTATTTCATGATACTGCCCATTCCGTTCTTCAATGTGGCAGTCTTTCCATCAAAATTGTTAACTTTCTGGAGGCTAACTTCTGCTGCTGCTGCTAAGTTACTTCGGTTGTGTCCAACTCTGACCCCATAGACAGCAGCCCACCAGGCTCCTCTGTCCACGGGATTCTCCAGGCAAGACTACTGGAGTGGGTTGCCATTTCCTCCTCCAGGAGGCTAACTTAGTGCTCTTCAATTTCTGAGAGCTATGGAATCTTAGCTTGTAGAAGTACTTTTCTGTGCCTTTTGTACTCTGCGCTTCAAGATAAGCTTATAGAGAGAGAGTTGGAATATAATTCTTTGACCCTCAGTAGATGTTGAACTCATGCTTAGAGCAGAGCCCAGGACCCAGTCAGTCTCACCAAACATTGGTTGTTGATGCTATTGCTGTTAGAGCTGTGGGGACCATTGGTCATTAATCCTAAAGAGTTTACCAAGTGATTTTGGATTAGTGTTCTTGGTGAACGTCTCTGAAGACAGTTGTTTACTGACACAGTGGATAAAATACATCAGTAAAAACTGAACTTAAGGTTTTATCTCTGGATATGTGTCTGAGGAAAAAGAACGTGTGGACAGTCTAATCTAATCAGTCCTCCCATTTTCAATCTTTTTACTAACGTTATTCATCTCTTACCCATCTTCATTGTAGGTGGTAAAGCTTTTTTGTTGATGAGGTCTGGAATCTTAATTTATTTCTTTATGATGAGGACTAATGTGGTAACTTAGTAATTGATCAGAGAAATAAATGTTGATTCGTAGGATAGACATCTTTCACTTCCTTTGAATTAGAGAAGGTTACCAAAAATCATTCAGATGGAATTTTTCAGACGGAAGTGATCAGTGAAAGGTAGTGCAGAGTTCATGTAAGATGGAACAATTTTATACAGTAAATGCTCAGCTGAAAATGAACAAAAATAAGACTCTTGGGTTGCCTCTATAAGTCAGAATGAAAGTGTGGTGGGAGAGAAAAGTGAACCATACTGTGAACGAGTAAAGTTATAAATGGCCCCAGAGACTAACTAGATTCATTTGGAGCCTTTTGTCCCAAGATTCAACACTACACTTAAGATGGACAATCTGGTTCCTTTCTTAGATGGTCAGTAGGCCTGAAGAGAGCTCTTGCTGAAAATGTAGAAGCAGTTATTGAAGCAGCTGACGTGATGTTCAGTTCCAAGGAGCTGTATACCAGAGGAGGGTGGAATTTGACATGTATCAGACACAGGCACAAACACTGGCAATTTGCTTCACTAAATATGTGTATAACTCTTTGGTCTAAGCAAAAAGACAGGAAACAGCACTTGGCCATAGCAGGGATTCTAATATTAAACTTAACAAGTGAGTCCAGAGCTGATCATTTGAACCCAGTTTAATTCCCTTTGTGTCTTCGGGCAGCTCACCTTCTTATTTGAGAATACACATGAAAGAACCATCCTGGGTAGTCAAAAGGGAACTAACTGTGAGATCTAGTCCCAGCGCTGACTCAACCTGTGTGACATCTCTAGTTTAACTTGATAGTGTTGAAGCATTTCTTTTTCTACCCTTAGCCCCTTTCTTTTCAACTGTCTTCCATGAAACCCTAGTACATAAAACAGATGAAAACAAACCTCGCAGGTCTGGTTCAACCGAGGGCAAGGGTCCCAGAGTCCAGCCTACAGAACCTCTTGCCTTTGTCTCCACCCACTTGTTCGTGACCTGACTTAAACAGAAAACAGTTTGAAAAGGAACATACTGCTTGTTCTTCCAAAGACATTTCTGTCTCTGAACATCTAATGTCATTTATGTATTTCACATCCATTTCATCTGGGCCTTGTCCCTCCCATCTAAATGCCCTCTGTCACATATTCTCCCTCAAAAGCAACAGAAACCTGACTCCAAACATTCAGAGACATAGAGATTTTTTTTAGACTAATAATCCGTTCCCAATAATTTTGTTCCAAATCATCAGTTCCCAACAATTTTGTTCCAAATCTGGAACAGGAACTAGGAAGTTCCAGGGCAGACAGAGCAGACTGAAATGTATTCCACTTAAGAAAGCCTTCCCTTTGTATCTTCATGATACATAAGAAAACATTCCTTATGTACCTTCTTTCTTTTGTAGAGCTGTACTGTCACAAGCCACTGACTTCCATCTTTAATTCTACATTCCCATCATTAATTTCAGGTCAATATACACAGAGACACATAGAATTCTCTTTCACTGAGTAGGACAGAGAATCTACCATTCAGGACAAGAAAAGAGAAAGGGGATGCAATTATAATGTTGTTCTCTCCATGTCACAAGCAACTTAGGATAACATGGGATTAAGTTTTTTTCTGAGTAAATCATATCTTTCTGGGCCATTGGGGAAAAATGCTCTCAGTAGACTTAATCTTCTCCTCTGGGCTTTCATGTAATTTTGTTTTATTTTTAAGACACTTGATATTTGGTTTGAATGATAATTTAGGGATAAATTTGCCTTCTTTTCCTATTATGATGCAAACTTCTTGAGGGTCAGAACTTTTCCATGCACCACTCTGAATCTTTTGTAGGGATAAATATGTTACCCAATATAATATAGCTGTTTCAGAAATTCATGGTGAAGTGAATTGAGGAGAATCCAAAGTTGATCTTGTAAACAGAGGTTGGCAAGTTATAGGCCATGGGCCAAGTGTAGCTCACCACTTGTATTTATAAATAAAATTTTATTGGACTACAGCCATGCTGCTTTCAATGTATTATCTATTGCTGCTTTCATGCTCTAGTGGTGTATCTGATTCATTATAACAGAGATTGTAAGGTCCACAAAGCCACAGATATTTGCTAACAGGCAAGAGTGTATCAACCTGTCACCTAAACTCCAGGTGAATGAATACATGTAACTATTTTAGTGATAATTATTTTTGTTATTGTTGAATTACTTTTAAGTCCATATAGTTCCATTAATCAAATTTGCTACTTCTGTTTCAGTTATTGGTAAATGGTCATATGAGTCAAGTAGATATAAAAGTAATTTACCCACCATAATTGATTATTTTTCTTATCTTGTGGGTTTTTAACTATGCAGTGGGAAAAAATAGTTTTGCCCTTTCGTATCTTATTAGTCAAAGCTCTTCTAATTTTATGTAACAAAAGACAAAGTCAAACTAGCCACCTTAATAAAACCTAAAGCGATTGGAGAAGAAATTGATTGCCTCATGAAACCTAAAATTAAGCTGTTGAGCTGGCTTTAAGAAGTGCTGGATTCAGAGAGGGCGAAAGACTCTCTCATCAACTTGCAAAAATAGTGTCAGGGCTTTCTCACCAATGTGATGCAGCTGGATTCTTTCTACATGTTTGTTCTTCTCTTTTTCTGTGTAGATGATCCCATACCCTCTCACATGGAAGAAAGTTATTTCTAGCCTCAGCCACTTGTCCTGCATAGCTTGTTACCCAAAAGGAAGAGGAACTTGTCTGTCCCAGTATTTGTATATTGAATTTACATATTTATTGAATCTCTCAGTATTTATATATTGTATATGTGTGTATATATATGTGTGTGTGTGTATATATATGTGTGTATATATATATATATATAAAGGCTGTATCTGCCCAAGTCACATGATTGGTCACTGTGACCAAAAAGATAAGATGTCATAGAATTGATTGGCCCTAGGTCATGTGCTCAACACCATACATACTGGCTTCTGCAACTGATAGTCCTACAGTAACAGCATTGTGGATGAGGGACAGTGTTCCAATGGAAAGAAGGCCATTTTACCAATAAAACCAGTGATGTCTGTCTCCTACAGAAATACACCATAATTTTAGTGGAGGCCACCAGATTTTACAAACCACACCCAGATCTAGAAAAAGCAGTTTCACTCTCCCTCTCTTATCTTGTGCTATCTTTCCTCATCATCAGCAGCACCATTATCTTTCATCCTTTTGAACATGTATTTCCAGAAAACATCATAGTGCAGTTTTAGCTGCTTTGGAAGAGATTCTACGTTCACAACTCTACCCAAGCTGCCGTTTACTTTAAAACATATATTCTGTCTTCTTGGATTCTGCTTCTTCTCTTTCATATTACTTGTTGGTTCTAGATTTAATCCAGTTATATGACTGAAGTTGGAATTTATATGTTTGTAACATTATTCTGAAAATGTTAAACTTCAACCATTAAACAGTTAAGATACATGTGCATCCAAAGTGAGATTAAGGAGTGAAATGAACAGAAGAAATGCCAGAGGGCAGAAGGATGGGATAGGTTTTGAGGGGTGAAGGCGGGTCAGGAGAATTCCTTGTACCCCAACACATCCCACATTTCAACCCAAGAGCATCTAAACATTTGGATCCTGAAAAGTGCTTGCATAGGAATGCTTAACTGTCTGAATGAATCATTTACAAGTCTTGATATAACTTATATCCTCCCTGCTTGTCTTAGAGCTTAAAGACACTGTGATTGATATATAAAATAAGTACTACTACTTAGTGTCATCTATACATAATTAGCCTCAAATTGTAATGAATTAACATGTTTTGCCCTGTTCATGAAGTGATTCTATTACTGTTTTTTTTCCCTCCCCTCTCCCATATTTAAAATTTAAAAAAAAAAAAAAAACTTTGAAATTTCCAAGTGAAATTTTCCAGGTGAAATTTTCTCTAAAATGTTAGCTCACAGTGAAGGGTGATCAAGGATAGCTAGGTAAGCAGATCATCTAAGTTACAGGACACAGTTCAAATGATTCCCGGCTCCTTTGCTTTTTCTAAAGCATTGCACCTGTTGGCTGTCTTTTTCTCCATGTCTCCTCCCTGTGAATACATAGAAAATCCCCAAGTATGGTAAAGGTTTTGAGTCATTTTGAAAGAATCCAAGCCAGAGAGATTTATTTGTTTCCATAATCTATATAACTTGGCATAGATAGATGTTAGTAATAAGAGCATTACACAATAATTCTAAATTTGTTTCTAAACAGACTTCAAGGAATATGTTTCTGAGAGGGAGAGGGAGAAGGAGAAGATTTCAGAGTGTGGATTTACCTTTTAATTCTCATTACACATATCCTGAGCAGCTGCCTGAAATTTTAAAACTTTGAAACTGAAGCCTCCTAAATTCCCACCGCTCTCTGCTGTTCCTGTGCTTTTACTTAGAGCACCTCAATGTGTATTTCAGTGTTAAGCTCTTAGTAAGCAGAATATCCAACTATATGTATATCTCAAATAGTTTCCTCCTCAATAGCCTTAGGTTTTCTTTGGCACTGTTGTGTTGCCAGGCCACAGATTTGAAGCTGAAAACAGGCTATTTTCTGTGGAAGTTTCTCATGTATAAAAAATCCATCTCAGATTCCGACCAATGCAATCAGAGAAATTAGTTTATTGATGAAACCCTTGTCCATGAATGGCTTCTTGAAAATAAAAATGCTTTTCTTCCTTCTGGAAAAGAACGAAACAATTCCCCTCTTGTCCTACTTGCTTCCAGTTTATTTTCCGCTCCTTATTATGCATGCCTCCTTTATGTCATTGATACATAATCCATTATGTGCCTCTTATCGTATTTGCTACAACCATTGTCTCAAGATGATGTCGAAGGACATTGGATACCAGAGACTAACTTTGCACAAGTGAATTAATGTCAGTGTTGAAGGAGTCTATAATCATATGACTAAATGGGCTTTCAGGAGGCCACACAGTATGCTGATGACAGGATCAAGAATGAAACCTAGGAATTCTGACCATTTGTCTTATTCTCTGTCCACAAATGATACCGCCTATTATTAGTCTTGACTAAAGACTTGCTGAAAGCAATCCATTGACTGGTAACAGAGCATTCTTGAAGGAGTTTTTGTTTTTGTTGTTGTTGTTTTTAATAACCCAATGGAAATTTCTTTGGTGATTATATGAAATTTCTGAAACTTGTGTGCATGGATGACCCTACATGCAATGTTTTTTGGTAGAAAGTAAGATTGTTACAACTTGACGTGTGTTGAAATTTTCCTTTGAAGGCTTATTTTATTTAGGAGTCACAAAGCTCTAGTTTATCTGATAGTGGGAAAAGCTGTATACTATTTATAAAATTACTGCCATGTATCCTTCGGGCAAGGAAAAATGGACTGAAGAGTCAGATAGACCTGAGTTCAAATGGCTTTCCATCAGTAGTTAGCTATTTGATCCTAGACAAGTATTTATCATTTTTTCAGTCTTCTGTTTTCTATTATCGGAAAGTAGAAGTATTAAAATTGATTGCTTTTTGGAGGGAAAAAAAAGAATTTCTAGGCTTGTAGCCTTAAGTGAATAATCCATTAAAAATATTTAGGACAGGATTTTGCAAAGATGGCAACTATGGTATGGTCTAGTTTTTAGATGTTACTCAGTTCCTGCATAGAAATACCAGAACAACTAGGAAGCTGCACCCAAACCCTGGAGAGAGTGTTGGCAATAAGATAATGTGAGACAGTAGCCTCATGTACTCCGAAGTGCAACAGGGTGAGGTCGAAACAACCGAAACCACCATATCTGCCTATTAGTGGCATCTGTGCAGATTTCAAGGAGTTTTTGACAACCAAAATGACCAGACATCATCATAGGACTTCTGTGGATGTGTACAACTAAGCTGACACGTTCTTTATATGTAGACTTAGTACCATTCTAAAAGAAATGATGGAAGAACAGGAGAGGGAGTGGAAAAAAAAANACTGTGGTGTTGGAGAAGACTCTTGAGAGTCCCTTGGACTGCAAGGAAGGAGATCAGTCCTGGGTGCTGTTTGGAAGGAATGATGCTAAAGCTGAAACTCCAGTACTTTGGCCACCTCATGCAAAGAGTTGACTCATTGGAAAAGGCTCTGATGCTGGGAAGGATTGGGAGCAGGAGGAAAGGGGGATGACAGAGGATGAGATGGCTGGATGGCGTCACGGACTCAATGGACATGAGTGTGAGTGAACTCCAGGAGATGGTGATGGACAGGATGTCCAGGCATGCTGTGATTCATGGGGTCACAAAGAGTCGGACACGACTGAGTGACTGAACTGAACTGCATTATCATACATGGCTTTTATTATGTTGAGATATGTTCCCTCTATGCCTGCTTTCTGGAGGATTTTGTCACAAATGGATGTTGAATTTTGTCAAAGGCTTTCTCTGCATCTATTGATATAATCACATGGGTTTTATCTTTCAATTTATTAATGTAGTGTATCACAATTTTGTGAATATTAAAGAATCCTTGCACCCCTGGGATAAAGCCCACTTAGTCATGATGTATGATCTTTTAAATATGTTTTGGATTCTGTTTGCTAGAATTTTGTTAAAGATTTTTGCATCTATGTTCATCAGTGATATTGGCCTGCAGTTTTCTTTTCTTGTGGCATCTTTGTCTGGTTTTGGTATTAGGATGATNAGTCATGATGTATGATCTTTTAAATATGTTTTGGATTCTGTTTGCTAGAATTTTGTTAAGGATTTTTGCATCTATGTTCATCAGTGATATTGGCCTGCAGTTTTCTTTTCTTGTGGCATCTTTGTCTGGTTTTGGTATTAGGATGATGGTGGCCTCACAGAATGAGTTTGGAAGTTTACCTTCCTCAGCAATTTTCTGGAAGACTTTGAGTAGGATAGGTGTTTGTTCTTCTCTAAATTTTTGGTAGAATTAGCTGTGAAGCCATCTGGTCCTGGGCTTTTTGTTTGTTCAAAGATTTCTGATCACAGTTTCGATTTCTTTGCTTGTGATGGGTCTGTTAAGATTTTCTATTTCTTCCTGGTTCAACTTAGGAAGGTTACACTTTTCTAAGAATTTGTTGGTTTCTTCCATGTTGTCCACTTTATCGGCATATAGTTGCTGATGGTAGTCTCTTATGATCCTTTGTATTTCTGTATTGTCTGTTGTGATTTCTCCATTTTCATTTCTAGTTTTGCTGATTTGACTCTTTCCCTTCTTTTACTTGATGAGTCTGGCTAATGGTTTGTCTATTTCATTATCTTCTCAAAGAACCAACTTTTAGCTTTGTTGATTTTTGCTATGGTCTCCTTTGTTTCTTTTTCATTTATTTCTGCCCTGATTTTTATGATTTCTTTTCTACTAACCTTGGGGTTCTTAATTTCTTTCTTTTCTAGTTGCTTTAGGTGTCAAATTAGGTTATTTATTTGATTTTTCTCTTGTTTCTTGAGGTAAGCTTGCATTGCTATAAACCTTCCCCTTAGCAGTGCTTTAACTGAATCCTATAGGTTTGGGGTTGTTGTGTTTTCATTTTCATTCATTTCTATGCATATTTTTATTTGTTTTTTATTTCTTCTGTGATTTGTTGGTTATTCAAAAAGGAATTATTTAGCCTCCATATGTTTGCATTTTTAATAGTTTTTTTTTTTTCCTTTTCAGTTCAGTTCAGTAGTCACTCAATCGTATCTGACTCTTTGTGACCCCATGAATCACAGCACACCAGGCATCCTTGTCCATCACCAACTCCCGAATTCACCCAAACTCATGTGCATTGAGTCAGTAATGCCATCCAGCCATCTCATCCTCTATCATCTCCTTCNTGACAGAGGATGAGATGGCTGGATGGCATCACTGACTCGATGGGTTTGAGTCTACGTAAACTCCGGGAGTTGGTGATGGACAAGGAGGCCTAGTGTGCTGTGATTCATGGGGTCGCAAAGAGTCAGACACGACTGAACGACTGAACTGAACTGAACTGAAAGATTACTAAAGGGAGCTTACTTCATTTCCTTCATCATTTAATAATAATTAACATTTATTTAGTGATTAATATTGACTAGTCACTGTTCTAAAGCTCTACGGGTACTAACTCAAACCTTATGCCAGAAGTGGGGACTATTATGATCTCCGTTTTGTAGACATGAAAGATCTCCATTTTATAGATGCGAAAGCATAGGGAGGGTAGGAGACATATTCAAGGTCACGTAGCTCTGAGAACTGTTAAAGTCTACAGTCTATTCTTAACAACTATTCAAGGTGATTGTCTTGCACATTAAAGTTTGAGGATGTATGACATGAATTCCACTACTTAAGTTACAGCATTTTACTACTTAGGAACCTTTGCCACTTTCTTATTACTGGCTCTATTCTAGATTGGTGACATTGACAAATAACTGAACACAGCAAGCTAAGTTGTTACACTAGTAGTATTTTCAACTGATATGTATTTTAACAAGGACACACTGGTCCTATAGAACTAATGGAATTGTTCTATAGAAGTATCCCATTATTATAGTACTGTTGTTCATTTTTATCAATCAGTGTCTTGATATATTAATTTTCTGGTTTTTTAAAATACTTCCTGGTCCTAGTTGTTTCCCTCAAAACATTCAGGCTTTCTATCTGTCCTGGTGCTTTAAGTGCAATCTCCACACTTTCACTCTAGAGTGGAATGCATCTTACACTAAACTAGAGTTTAATTTTATTCCAATGGCAATAATAGAGAAGGAGTGGCCAGATAAACTGAGAGGAAGGCAGGAATGACATTCTTGAGCACTTGTAAGCTAGTGATATCTGACTTAGGGAGCAGGAGGAGGGAAGAGAGAAGAGGTAGAACTCATTGTTTCCTTTAGTTTGAAACCACTTAGGGTAAACACTGTATTTTCTCTGTCTTATGCCGAGTCAAGCATACTGTCAATACTTAACAATAAATGGTCATTTGGCTTTAAAGGCTTAATTTCCCATATGTAGAGATTAAAATGTGCCTCTGAAAATAAGATTCTAGAAGAGAATCTTTGATATGTTCTGATGGAGGCTGTAAATCATAGCATTTTATGCAGAATCTTAGATAAGTTAAATATATACCATTTTACCCTTTCATTATATCATAAGTTTCTTTTTAGTATTTTAAAATAAGTGCCTGCAAACTGAAAGTCTTATTCCATTTAGAGACTTTCTGCACATATCTATCCCCACATAGATATGGATATGGTTATATACCTAACTATTTATCTATATATAATATATAAAGCAATTATTCACTGGTAAATTTGTACGTTTCATTTTCCAATACAGTGTATTCAGTTTAATCACATACTTTCTAATCTTTTTGCCTCCTAGTCTCAGATTTTTGAATTCAAATTTCCTTCCCTTTGTCTGTATTTAAAAATAATAATAATCATTTTACATCTATTACAAATAACAATACCTAGTCCCTGATTGAATGCTAACATTGTAATTCATTCTCAGGGTTTGNAATTCAAATTTCCTTCCCTTTGTCTGTATTTAAAAATAATAATAATCATTTTACATCTATTACAAATAACAATACCTAGTCCCTGATTGAATGCTAACATTGTAATTCATTCTCAGGGTTTGGCTGCCATTCATTCATACCTCGAGCTGTGCTCTCATTATGTATGACATCAGCAGAAACTCTCAATTCAATTGCAGCCTTTTATTTAATTAGGGACTATGTATTATTTGGTTTGTAGTATCCAGAATTAAAAATAGCCCCTTACACTGTGCAATGGAAAAGGAAGAAAACTTTGAATATATATTCTAATTGGTATTTTTAATACTCTAAAAGCAATCAAAACTTATGTTAAATATTAATTATAATATTTTTCTGCTTTTGTGCACCTTGATTTATTGCTGCCCTTTTGGGCTCACTTTTAATTACATTACAGGAAAACAAAGGATATTTTTATCGAAAGAGTTATTTGGCACAGACAATACGTTCAATGGCGGTGGTGATATTGAACTTTATATTAAACTTAATTTTCAAAAGCATATTTAACACAGTTTGCCAGGCTTTTAAAAATTATTTTTCCTTCCTTTAACAACATGCCTCTTGGGTCTCTATATTAGATATCAGGGACAAAGCTCATAAAGGAACAAAGACCCAAAATCAGGGATGGTCTTTTAAAAGAGGTACAGTTTCAAAGACTCCTAAAGATATAAATCAAAGTGCTTTTGAATACAGAGAGCATTCTAAAAGAATATTGAACTGTTTGCTTAAAATCTCACATTATTTCCTGCTTTTTAAACCCTGTTCCTTTTTGAAGGCTAGCACCAGATAGGGACAAAAGGAATATTTTCATGCAAAAATCAGGGCCAGGTACAGAGGCACAGTCAGAGTCTATTTCAAGTGGGGACAGGAATTTAATTCAAGTTATTCTCCTCTTTATTCCGCATTTAACAGATTTGAAGGATTTCTCCACCTCTCTGACACTTGTGCAGACATCATAGGTCCTGGTTGCACCAGTGGTGGGCACCAGGAAATCTTGGTATGGAATTTTTGGTCCCCTTGGAATGGATCCTGAAAATACAAGAGAGTTGAAATATGTCTCCTCAAGAAGGGTGAGGCTTTGTTTTTTGTTCTTTTCATTGGCCTTCTGGGCCCCCTCTCAGAGTGAAAACAAGCTATCACTCTCTTTCCTTTTTAAAAAGAATTTTATGTAACCTACAGGTGGGCCTTCCCCTAGACTATATGTGAGAAAGAAAATTTCAGTCTTTTGAAGAAGACGGAGATTTTACTTAGCTTGTTGTAGGTGTCTGCTTTTCTGTTTCTTATTTTTTGTGGACTATTTCTAGCACTTCAGCTAAATCAGTACAAATACAAAAAATAATAAGTCATTCTATGACAAATTTGACTTTCCAAAAGTTATGACCAAATACAAGGCTTAAGCCCCTATGAAATGTGAGTTTCATTAAGAAAGTGAAAAGCCATACCTCTGAGTGGAACAGGTATCTGTGATTTTTCATGTTTCCATAGCAACATGTAATTTTTATTGAACTCTGGAATAAATAGGCAAATAAAACACATAAAATATTGATGGGTGGGTGTTGGGTCTGCTGTCCCAGACATTAGTAACTTATGGTCACTATCGTTTCCTTTTTAACTCCTGTAGCCTTTTTTCTAATTGTNTTTTATTGAACTCTGGAATAAATAGGCAAATAAAACACATAAAATATTGATGGGTGGGTGTTGGGTCTGCTGTCCCAGACATTAGTAACTTATGGTCACTATCGTTTCCTTTTTAACTCCTGTAGCCTTTTTTCTGTTTGTGGCCTGTTGTTTTTTTTTTTTTAATGACTTCTTTATTATTCCTATAATACAGAAAGTTTGCTTTTTAATGTGGTTTCCCAACCCTATCTTGTAGTATACATACAAGAAAGACTGTTGAGGAGGTAACAAGAGAATGGAAATAAAATTTTAAATGTTTTCTACATTTTTCTAAGAGAATTATGTGATTTGTTTTGTCCTGAATTGATTTTCCAGGTTTTAACTAATTTTTATGCTCTATTGACAGTGACTTATGTTCTGTGTTTAAAATATGTAATACTGATGAGAAAATAACAATTACAAATAAAATATATTATTCACATTTAAGATATCAATTTATTATAAGTATTGTAACAATATAAACTAGAAAGAAAAAGATTAGATAAGCTAAATCATTCATTTTAACTTAAAAAAGGAAGAAATGCAAGATGAAACTGATCTAACATCCACATATTTTATTGAAGATATGATTATTATAGTACTACATATATCTACTATTATATGGTACTGTATATAATATACATATTATTACTAGGTACCATTTTAGTTTAGTGAATCTTTATTGAGAGTTAACTCTATGCTCAGTGTTGTGCCAGTTATATATATAAAAAAAAGTCTCTGACCTTAAGTTAACATTCTATGAGAAAAGTCATGTTAAAATAGAGGATATGGTTTAAAATTAAGTACAGTGTCTAGAAAAGATAAATCTGTATCCCTACCTTATAGCTTATAGTAAAATAAATTCTAAATTTATCAGAATAAAACTTGCAAAATGAAATCAAGAAAACAAGGACTTTAAAAAATATTGATAGGATCTTAGAGAGGGGAAGGCATTCCTGTGTATGACCCAAAACTCAGAATCCAGGTTTTAAAATGATAAAATCTGATTCATAAACATAAAAAAATCTACACAATGAAAGAATAGCCTAAAAAATGTCAAAAGACAAAAAAAGTTTCTTATATCACAGCAAAGGATTAACTTTTAATAGGTGTAATATTCTTTCAAACTAATTTCAAAACCTATAACATAATAGGAAAATGGACAAAAGAAAAGGAAATACAACTGGCAGTAAAATGTTTTAAAAATGGTCAGAGATGAGCTTTTATGAAACAAAGGCCTCTATGAGATGATCATTTAATGAGATACCATTTAGCAAATTGGTAAAAAAAAAATTTTTGTTGTTTCATGACTAACTTGTTGGGAAGAGTTTAGATATAAATTGCTGTCAGCATTGTAAGAGTGGAAAATAATTTATGATCTTCTTGGAAAACAGTTAGCAATATCGGTTTGGTTCCTGGGTTGGGAAGATCCCACTCCAGTATTCTTGCCAGGAGAATCCACATGGACAGAGGAACCTGGCGGGCTGCAGCCCATGGGGTTACAAAGAGTCAGACACAATTGAGCGACTCAGCACAGCATAGCCCCAGAATGCACATAATTTCATTTTGGGGCATTCTCACATATGAGCAAAATGCAGGTTACTTACTGCAGCATACTTGCTCTATAAAAAAAATGAAAACGCTCGGTATAGAAAATGCAGTAAATGTGTGTTTCAGTACATTCAGACAATGCAGTTCTATGCAGCCAGTGGAAAAATGAAGCACTGCTGTGAGTACAAATAAGGAGTTACATCTAAAAATATTGTTAAATGAAAATAGCAAGGTGCAGATTAGTGTTATAGTATACTCCCATTTGTGTTAAGAAAGAGTAAAATATATATGTATATGCTTACATATGTTTAGACTATCACTAGAGGTGCAAACAAGAATATTTGCTATCCTTGATGAGATGAATTCATTGTCTAGAGAACAGGGATGGGATAGCAACCTTTTTTATCACTTTGTATTCTTTTGTGTTTTAAATTTTGCCCAAATATTTATTGTGCCAATGTAATTGATTTTTAAAAATAGGTGCTATTTTAAGACAATATAAGGGCAAATACAAAAAATGCTTAATGCTAGGGAAATTTTAAGTGATAAATGCCTACCTTATGATGCCTTTCAGAAAAGGTTTAGAATAAGTAGGTCTTGTTCAGTGGTTAAGTTGTGTCTGACTATGCGACCCTATGGACTACAGCACACCAGGCTTCACTGTCTCCTGGAGTTTGCTCAAACTCTTGTCCGTTGAGTCGGTGATGCCATCCAACCATCTCATCCTCTGCAGCAGGTCTTGAACTATACTTGAAACTTAAACTGAGATCAGGAATTATTACCATGATGATCATAACTTATCCATATGGCACAAGGCTATGGCTGCATCATTCAAGCAAGAACAGGATAGCATGGAGGATAAAAGAGACAAGTTATGGCAACAGAAAAGAATGGTAGAAGTAACAATGAGATGAAATTGTCTGTTTTCCAGTGAAAGCACAATAATGGGTTTATAGTTCAGAACAGATATTCAAATAATATGGTGGAAAGTACCATGGTCTTAATGATTATGTTGCAAAAGTACCCTTTTCTGCATAAATTCTTAGGTGAGGATAAGTGGTATGATGTATCAGAAAAGGCCATGAACACAGAATTCGGGAGATATTTAGGCTGGTCCCTGTTCTGCCATTAATTAGCGATGTAACCTTGAGAAGGTCACGTTGTATCTCCAAGCCTCAATTTTATTGTCCGTTCTACATAAGGGTGGGGGAACATGCAATAGATTCATGATTCCACAGTCCTTTTTATATGAAGAACTTTTTCAAGTAAAATGCGAGTGCAAACCAGTAAAACAGATAAAAGCCGGGAAACTTTGTATAAAGCAGGGATGGGTGCCCCAGAGTTCTCCTGAACAGTATCTTTCTTTCCCATTATGGTCCTTTCTAATGGAGCTAAATCAAAGCCTTGGGAATCAGCAAAGTTCAATTTAAAACTATTTACTGGAGGAGTCCTAAGGTTCCTTTTCATAAGAACATTCACAATTCTAGAATGTAATTGATTCATAGGTTTAATCGTGTTGTGAAAATTCTACAGGAATATTTGAAAAAATAATGGTAGTAGTCTGAGGCGACACAGGAACTAACTACTTCAACAAAGGTTTTTCAGCATCCTTTCTGTAGCTGGAAGGCCACATCTCACAAGATACACAGCTGGCTGGAGTATGATCCTGCTGTATTTTATTCTTACATTCTGTTGGATTTTAAAAATCTGTTTAGGATTCTCTAAGCTTCTTGAATACTTATGTTGATGTCTCATATTTGTTTGGGAACTTCCCCATTGTCTTTCTCCCTCCTCTTCTGGGACTTAGTTTCACTTATAATAGTCTTAATGTCTCTTGTGCTCTTCTTCCTTCTTTCCCCACTTTTTTCTTTGAGCTTCAGTTGAATGTCTTTTACTGACCTGTCATTAGTTTAACCAGTCCAGTCTTCTACTTTGTTAAACCTCTCCACTTAGGCTCCTAAATTCAGATATTGTATTTTTAATGCCAAACTATTCATTAGTGTCAATTTTTAAGAAATCAACTATGTAAATTTAATTTCTTCACACTTTCTTTTGTCCATCTTTTTCTCTCCTCCTTTCAGCAAATAAATCATAGCTGTTTCAAAGACTTGGATGGCTAATGTCAGCATCTGGATTATCTGTGGGTTTGTTCCTATTGTCTATTTTTGCTTGTGGTTGTTGATTATGGCCATTCTACTTCTTGTGTTTCCTCATTTTTGACTATGTATAAGACATTGTGTATAAAAAGCTAGAGAGACACCACTTGTTAATTTCTACAAAAGAAGTCTTCATAAGCAGATAGTGTAAGGAGCTGATCGTCTAAATGAAAGCAAGGATTGTGCTATATTAGGACTGAGCTGTAACTTTTGCCAACTTACTTTCACCTTGGTTTCTTGATCATTTATCCCATGCAGCTTCAAAATGTAGTAAATGTATTAAGGTCATTTGAAGGAGGACTCTAAGCATCCAACCTTATGTGTCAGTCTTACACAAATATCAAAAAATCATAGAGTTTTTATCCGTCTCATCCCTCAGCTACAGGTGAATCTAGAATCAGTAAGTGGATGCAAGTAACATGAGCTGTCAATTTTTTATCCTAATATATCCCTCCTTTATGGTTTCTCTTCTGTTGCTCAATTTATTTTCAGGCCTTCTCCACCAGATTAAGTCTGCAAGATTGTGGACTTTTTCATTTTTCCTTTTGGAATCTTTTGATCTGTTTCTTTAACCTTTCACACATTCTTAGATTGATGAGTTCACGTAGAAATGGGTTGTCTGTTTGTAGGACCTCAAGTCTGCACACTATTTTTCTGGCTTCCCTGTACCAGTGAAAACTTTGCTTTCTCTCTCTCTCTCTGTAATACCATCTACTTGCACCAGCATCTCATCCTGTGCCAAGAATGACAAATACCCACAAGGAAAAACAAAACAAAACACTCATCTAACTTATCAACTCGTCTCCTACTAGTTCTCTCAATCTAGTGTTTGTTGCTTTCTGATGCATATGAAAACATGATTATCGAAGTTTACCCAGCTTTGTTTCATTGTCGGTGCAAGTACTCATCTGCAGTAATCTACTGCATTGTACTCAGAAACAGACTTTCATGATCTAGATTTTTAGAAACCTTAAAATCTAAGAAATATGAGACAAATGTTTAAAATTTAACGTGTGAAACACTATTCATGTTACAAGTATGAACAGCTGTTTCAAGGTTTTCCTCTAAATGGTCTGACAAACTATGGGATAGTGTGTGGTTATGTAATATAATAGATCACTAACAAATATACTCATAAATCAGGCTAAAATTTCTTGTACATACATAAAACTACTTAGTAACGTAGTAGTTACTCTGGTTTTCAGTCCAGAAAACCAGAATTTTAAAAACAAACAGATGAAATCTTAACTTTTTATAAGAATAACCATGTAGGATGAAGTTAAATAAAATTTTAAATTAGATGCTAACTTTCTAAACTGTTATGCAATAATGATTAGTGCCTTGGGTCGGGGAGAACGGTATTTTCTACTGGGGTATGTATATAACCGAAGAAGTATTATTTTATAACATGGTTTGAAATTCTAAGTCACTGATATTACTATCGTTTTTTCTTCAAGTCCCAGAATGTATCATCATTCATTTTAAATTATTTCTTCAATTGACTCTAAGATATTCATCAAGCTAAAATTTTTAGAAAGCATGTAGGGCTTAAGAAATGGTGTATATGTGTGTTTTAGAGTATACTTAAGAAATGAATTTGGTTTGCATACTTTGGATTACTGGGAAATTATTTTATTCTTTCTTTTGTTCTTGATTATCTTATATTTAATCAGAGTTATGTTTGTAAGCACTTTAAATCTAGATTAAAATTTAACCTATAAAAGAGTTGCTTGAGAAATGAATTAACTTTCTCTGCCATTTCATTTTCTCCTTTTAAAAAAAAATTTCATTGGAGCATAGTTGATTCATACTGTTAGATTCAAGTGTACAGTAAAGTGAATCAATTACACATATACATATATCCACCTTTTTTAAGTTTCTTATCCCATATAGGTCATTGCAGAGTATTGAGTAGAGTTTCGTTAGCTATATAGTAGGTTGTTATTAGTTGTTTATTTTATATATAGTAGTGTATACTGCAAGGAGATCCAAGCAGTCCATCCTAAAGGAAATCAGTCCTGAATGTTCATGGAAAGACTGATATTGAAGCTGAAACTCCAATACTTTGGCCATCTGATGAGAAGAGCTGATTCATTTGAAAATATCCTGATGCTGGGAAAGATTGAAGGTGGGAGGAGAAGGGGACTACAGAGGATGAGATGGTTGGATGGCATCACTAACTCAATGGACATGAGTTTGAGTCAACTCCAAGAATTGGTGATGGACAGGGAGACCAGGCATGCTGCAGTCCATGGGGTCGCAAAGAGTCTGACATGACTGAGCGACTGAACTAAACTAAACTAATAGTAGTGTATATATGTCAGTGTGAAATGCCAGGCTGGATGAAGTACTGGCTGAAATCAAGATTGCCAGGAGAAATATCAATAACCTCAGATATACAGATGACCATCCTTATGGCAGAAAGTGAAGAACTAAAGAGCCTCTTAATGAAAGAGGAGAGTGAAAAAGCTGTCTTAAAACTCAACATCGAAAAACTAAGATCATGGCATCAGACTCATCACTTCATGGCAAATAGATGGGGAAACAATGGAAAGAGTGAAGATTTATTATCTTGGGCTCCAAAATCACTGCAGACAGTGATTGCAGCCATGATATTAAAAGACACTTGCTCTTGGAAGAAAAGCTATGGCCAACCTAGACAGCATATTAAAAAGCACAGACATTAGTTTGCTGACAAAGGTCCATCTAGTCAAAGCTATGGTTTTTCTGTCATGTATGGATGTGGCAGTTGGACGATAAAGAAAGCTGAGCACCGAAGAATTGATACTTTTGAACTGTGGTGTTGCAGAAGACTCTTGAGAGTCCCTTGGACTGCAAGGAGATCCAACCAGTCAATCCTAAAGGATCAGTCCTGAATATTCATTGGAAGGACTGATGCTGAAGTTCCAATACTTTGGCCACCTGACGCGAAGAACTGACTCATTGAAAAAGATCCTGATGCTGGGAAAGACTGAAGGCAGGAGAGAAGGGGAGGACAAAGGATGCGATGGTTGGATGGCATCACCGACTCGATGGACATGAGTTTGAGTAAGCTCCGGGAAGTGGTGATGGACAGGGAAGCCTAGCGTGCTGCAGCCCATGGGGTTGCAAAGAGTTGGACACGACTGAGCAACTAAACTGGTGTATGTCAATCCCAATCTCTCAATTTATCCCTCCCCTCCCTTACACTCTGGTAATCATAAATTTGTTTTCTACATAAGTGAATCTATTTCTTTTTTGTGAATAGGTTCATTTGTACCTACCAGTGACAAGGGAGCTGACTGTGGCTCAGATCATGAAATCCTTATTGCCAAATTCAGACTTAAATTGAAGAAAGTGGGGAAAACCACTAGACCATTCAGATATTACCTAAATCAAATCCCTTATGATTATACAGTGGAAGTGAGAAATAGATTTAAGGGATTAAATCTGACAGACAGAGTGCCTGATGAACTATGGACTGAGGTTGACATTGTATAGAAGACACAGAGCAAGACCATTCTCAAGAAAAAGAAATCCAAAAAAGCAAAATGGCTGTCTGAGGAGGCTTTTCAAATAGCTTTGAAAAGAAAAGAAGTGAAAAGCAAAGGAGAAAAGGAAAGATATAAGCATCTGAATGCAGAGTTCCAAAGAATAGCAAGAAGAGATAAGAAAGCCTTCCTCAGCAATCAATGCAAAGAAACGGGAAAACAACAGAATGGGAAAGACTAGAGACCTTTTCAAGAAAATTTAGAGATACCAAGGGAACATTTCATGCAAAGATGGGCTCAATAAAGGACAGAAATGAATGGACCTAACAGAAGCAGAAGATATTACGAAGAGGTGGCAAGATTACACAGAAGAACTGTACAAAAAAGATCTTCACAACCCCGATATTCACGATGGTGTGATCACTCACCTAGAGCCAGACATCCTGGAATGTGAAGTCAAGTGGGCCTTAGGAAGCATCACTAAAAACAAAGCTAGTGGAGGTGATGAAATTCCAGTTGAGCTGTTTCAAAATCTGAAAGAGGATGCTGTGAATGTGCTGCACTCAATATGCCAGCAAATTTGGAAACCTTAGCAGTGGCCACAGGACTGGAAAAGGTCAGTTTTCATTCCAATCCCAAAGAAAGGCAATGCCAAGGAATGCTCAAACTACCACACAATTGTACTCATCTCACACGCTAGCAAAGTAATACTCAAAATTCTCCAAGCCAGGCTTCAGCAATACATGAACCATGAACTTCCAGATGTTCAAGCTGGTTTTAGAAAAGGGAAAGGAAACAGAGATCAAATTGCCAAATCTGCTGGAACTCTCTTGTTCCAGAAAAACATTTATTTCTGCCTTATTGACTATGCCAAAGCCTTTGACTGTGTGGATCACAATAAACTGTGGACAATTCTGAAAGAGATGGGAATACCAGACCACCTAACCCGCCTCTTGAGAAACCTATATACAGGTCAGGAAGCAATAGTTAGAAGTGGACATGGAACAACAGACTGGTTCCAGATAGGAAGAGGAGCACGTCAAGGCTGTATATTGTCACCCTGCTTATTTAACTTATATGCAGAGTACATCATGAGAAACACTGGGCTGGATGAAGCACAAGCTGGAATCAAGATTGCTGGGAGAAATATAAATCACCTCAGATATGCAGATGACACCACCCTTATGGCAGAAAGTGAAGAGGAGCTAAAAAGCCTCTTGATGAAAGTGAAAGAGGAGAGTGAAAAAGTTGGCTTAAAGCTCAACATTCAGAAAATGAAGATCATGGCATCTGGTCCCATCACTCCATGGAAAATAGATGGAGAAATAGTGGAAACAGTGTCAGACTTTATTTTGGGGGGGCTCCAAAATCACTGCAGATGGTGAGTGCAGCCATGAAATTAAAAGACGCTTACTCCTTGGCAGGAAAGTTATGACCAACCTAGACAGCATATTAAAAAGCAGAGATGTTACTTTGTCAACAGAGGTCCGTCTAGTCAAGGCTATGCTTTTTCCTGTGGTCATGTATGAATGTGAGAGTTGGACTATAAAGAAAGCTGAGCGCAAAAGATTGGATGCTTTTGAACTGTGATGTTGGAAAAGACTCTTGAGAGTCCTTTGGACTGCAAGAAGATCCAACCAGTCCATCCTAAAGGAGATCAGTCCTGGGTGTCCTTTGGAAGGATTGATGTTGAAGCTGAAAGTTCAATATTGTGGCTGCCTGATGCGAAGAGCTGACTCATTGGAAAAGACCCTGATGCTGGGGAAAGATTGAGGGCAGGAGGTGAGGGGACGACAGAGGAAGAGATAGTTGGATGGCATCACCAACTCAATGGACATGAGTTCAAGTCAACTCCAGGAATTGGTGATGGACAAGGAGACCTGGCGTGTTGCAGTACATGGGGTCGCAAAGAGTCAGACACAACCGAGCAACTGAAGTGAACTGAACTGAACCAGTGACAGCATGCATGCATGTACCATAATATATTATCTGCTCTGTAATTGATAGGTACTTGTTTACTCTTTAGTTCAGAGCTACTCTGAATTTTTGCTATAAATATTCCTATACCTGTCTTTAGTAAAAACATATACACATTTCAATTAGGTATGTACTTAAGGGATGAAACTGTTGGGTCATAAAGTATTTATAGATTTCTTTATGAAAATTATTGTCTTTAATTTCTTTTGACAAGTTACATCAGAGAATATTTAATTGTGCTAGTTTCAGGTGTACATCAAAGTGATTGTGTTGTACATATATCTATTTTTTCAATTTTTTCCCATTTATGTTATTATAGACGATTGAGTTAAGTTCCCTGTGCTTTACAGTAGGTCTTTGTTGGTTATCTATCTACTAATATGTATATAGTAATGTTATATGGTAATCCCAAACTCCTAATTTATCTGTCTTCCCCACCTTTCCCCTTTGGTAACCATAACTTTTCTAAGTATGTGAGTCTGTTTGTGTTTTGTAAATGAGTGCATTGGTATCAGTTTTTAGATTGCACCTATAAGTGATATCATAGGCTCTCTGTCGTTCTCTTCCTGACTTAATTCACTTAGTATGACAGTCTCTAGGTCCACTCACGTTGCTGCAGATGAATTTATTTCTCTTCTGTGGCTGAGTAATAGTCCATTGTATGTATGTTCCATGCCATCTTTATCCATTCATGTGTCGATGACCATTTAAGTTGCTTCCATGGCAGGGCTATTGTCATTCGTGTTGTAACAAGTATTGGCGTGCATGTATCTGCTTGAATTTCAGTTTTCTCCAGGCTTCACTTTAGTAAAGCTGCCCCCAAAATTTTCACTGTGGTTATACCACCTCTCTCTCCCACTAACAACTTAAGAGACTTCTAGTCACTCTATCATAGCACCAATAACAATTAACATTGCCTTAAAAAAAAAAAAAAAACTTTTAGCCATTCTGACAGCTTAGAGTATTACCTTGTTGTTTTAATTTTCTTTAATGACTAGATGCATTGGCATGTTCTCAGATGGATGTTGTGAGAATTGAATGATAGAGTGCATGCCAAGCTCTTTGTACAGCACCTTACACAGCAAATGCTCAGTGAAACCAGGCATTCTTATTAGTATACGTTGGCTCATCTGTTTGCAGTAAAGGACCATGACATGATCTCAATGTGGCACATTCCTACCTTTTAATAATCATTGTTCTTTTCCTTTCTGGGTTGCTACTGCAAAGAGAAAATAAAAACTAACAAAAACAAAAACCCAGACAACTAGAAAATTCATAGAACGCTAGTGAAACAAGAAAAAGAAACGTTTTTATGGCTGTGTTTCTATTTTAACTAGTATAAGCAACCAAGGTTTATTTTACTGAGCACCACTGAATTAACACAAATGAAATGTAACCTCATTAATCACCATTTATTGATTTACACCTCACTAATGCAATCATTTAGGCAAGTAGCTGTTAGGTAATGGTGTCTCATTATAGGTTCTTGTGTAATTTCAAGATAGGAATTATTATCAAGTATGTCAAATGGGAATCCTGTGCACTGGGTGTGTGATAATCCAAGTACTCAAAGAGTTGTGTAAGATACCACAAGGGACCTTTCCAACTAGCCAATAATGAATAATGTAGTTTTCCTTTGCCACGCTTTAAAGGGAGTTTTCCTTCTTGGCTTTTATCCTTGGGTCTTAATATAGCAGGGATGAAGCAACCATTTGTGGCCACATTCTACTCCTTTGACTGGAGAGAGTCAGAAAGATGGCCATGAATTGTGGACAGTAAGGGAAGTAGAGGTTTCTAAAGACAGACGGCACAACAGTGTCAGTGAAATGACGTCCATTCAGGAATATAGAACTAGGAATGACAAGACAGAGGCCACAGAATGGCCTTACATTTTGAGCTGTCTAAACAGTACCAGCAGGCAGGCATCAATCAGTGCCATCCAGCATATGGACAAGAAAATTTATCCTGACAAAGTAACTTTTATTATTTGAATTATTGAAAGATTGATTGTTTCTTTTGTATGAATGCCGAGTAGGGGAGCCCTACAGACTCATGCTGGTACAAATGTTTAGTGTAACAATAAACAAATTCACTGGTGTGGGATATAGCACAAACTATACTGTAGTAAGAAATTTAATTTTTTTTCATTTGTGAGGTTATCATAGACTTTAAATATATTGTCTAATGTATATACCACAGGTTGTGCAGTCGAGTAATGATTTTACCCCTTAACAAAGAATTGACTATATAAACCACAATGCCCTCTGAGTCAACAAATATTTACATTGTTGCTGAGGGCTCCAAGGCTGCCTTTAGTGCTGTGGTGGATAGAAGGATGTATACATGCCAACATGTATGTGTAATTTGTAGACATAAGTTTAAGTCAAAGCAAGGTATGGAAAGTGTAGTCGTAGCCAAGCCTTCTGGAGCCTGTATGGGGTTGACTTTGTGGTTTAAAGAGATGATTCTTAACAGGGATGGCTTTGCTTTTGAGGGGACATCTGTAAACGTGTGGAGACGTTGTTGTTTACCGCAACTAAGGGAGAAGGGACTGCTGGCATCTAACAGGTAGAGGCCAAGGATGCTGCTTGGTACCCTTGGTGCACAGGGCAGCCTTTACAACAAAGAACTCTTTAGCCCCAGATGCCAGGAGTGCTGAGGTTAATAATCCCTGATTTATCACATCAAGCCTTATCCCCAAGGCTCACAACAGGACCTGCCACACAGTAGGCTATCGGGAAATACGTGCTAAAGCATGAACATTACTATGAAGTTACTGACCTATTCACCAGGAAATTTTGTTTAAATCACAATACTCAAGGGAGTGAATAATGCATATCTGGATTATACCTCTAAAAAGTTCTAACAAAGCAATTATTATTTTGCTTTTTATAAATGTAATGTTTATATTTTTTCACATTTTCATATAAGGTTAAAAGGGGTGGCTTTGGAGTCAGGCATATACAATTTAAAATCCTCATTGCCCCCTCAGTTTCCCGGACTATAAATTAGGAGAAAAATAAATAAATAGAGGGAGTATGATAGCAAGGTGGGAAAGAATCCACATTTCAGTGCAAGAGTTGCAAAAGACATGAGTTCAATCCCTAGGTCAGGAAGATCCCCTGGAGTATGAAATGCAACCTGCTCTAGTATTCTTGCTTGGAAAATTCCGTGAACAGAGGAGCCTGGCAGGCTATAGTCCGTGGGGTTGCAAAAGACTTGGACACGACTGAGTGACTTAGCCCAGCACAACATAATATATATGTATGTCTGTATATATATGTATATATACATACATTTATAATACTTATTGTGTGTTAATAATGATTAAAGTCTCCTATCAGGGCATACTGTTATGGAATTCAGCTGATTGTGTATTATCCTTTGAACTGTTCCCTGGCAGACGTGGTTAATTCCTATTTGATGAAAGGATTAATTTATTCTAAGATACTGTTCTAATATGGCACCATAACAAGCCATTTTGTAGTATAAGTTGCTTCAACTATACAACCTCTTCAGTAGAGAGAATTTCTCCATGCCAGGCTCTGTACTGAAGGCTTCACATGCATCTTATTCTATAATCCTCCCATGACATATTGGGGTTTGTGGTACCAAGACTCAGGGAGATCTGGCCAGCCAGGTAGTAAGTGACAGATTGGGGATTCAGACACACATGTGTCTAACTCCCCAACCAAACCTCTTTCCCACTGTGAGAGGCTGTGTCTTTGAGCAACCAGGAGAAGACGTCAAGGATGGATCGAATTTGCATACATAGGAGGGAAAGGAGGGCTGATGAAGATGGACAGAAGCGAGGGTAGACTCATCTTCCAATAAAAGCACAAGTATTTTGTTACGCGCAGGTTGTTCATCGTTAACAATAGTGCCTCACTGGAACCAACTTTATGACTGTCACTAGGGGATCAGATAAATAATATAGAATATACAGTAGAATAGTATATATAACAATTATAGATGATAAAGCATATCTCTGTACTTATAAAGATGTCACATTTGTTATGAAGATGAAAACAGGTTATGGAATGAGGTGTGCCTATATTCATATGCACTCGTATGTACTGGACAGAATCACAACCATACATGTGACTGGAAATAATACCTATAAAGGAGAAAGAGCTTATGAGGCAAAGCGACAGATTATGCTTCCTTCCTTTTACTCTTTCTTTTAAATGAACACATATTATATTTATGCTAAACGTCACTGATTTGACAGGTATGTATTATATACCTACTATGGCCAGGCACCACTGTTCTAAATGTTTGCATCTCATTCTTGGTCCATAATTAATCTGAAAACATTGTATGAGTTTCCTTCCTTGATATCTAAGTCACAATCAAGGACTAAGCTGATACTACCCGATAAGGTAAGCTAGTTGAGAATGCAGGGAATGGAGAGGGTAAAGTTCATACCCTCCACCTCTTGTAGAGTCTAGAGTACGTGTCCCTCCCATAAGCCTCTCCGTGGCATCATTTGGTAAAAATCTGGGAGCCAAAATTCAGCCCCTGTATTCTGGACACGGGAGAATGAACCATTCCTGAAAACAGGGAGGACTGAAGAATTTTTAAAGAATCTCTTCAGAGCATTGTTCCTGTTTGACTCTAATATAACTACTTATTCATATGATACTTTCCACAGATTCTGATTTTTATGGTGCCATAAAGTAAGATTTTCAGAAACTTGGTGGTGGGTAACATAATGCCATCAATGGCACAATTAATTAATGAAGAATTCTACTTAGTGAGGGCGAGCATCATATTTTTCTGAAAATGAATCTTCAGAGTTTCCTTCATTATACTGTGATTCTGCTTCCATTATCATTTAGAGATTGAGGCATGAGATGGGTCTGGTGATTATAATGATTTAGGAGGAGAAATAATATGTTACAACTATGGGAGATTCTGTAATTTCATGGTCTATAGCATAAAAAAATATATCACATCACTAGATCAGGTATGTTGTACTTTCATATTGACTGTTGTGATACCTTGCACAGTATACCTGATTGCAAATTTATACTGAACTCCTCTAACATCAGTGGCATATATATTGTAGTTCCTAATGAAGAAAAGAGAATGTAAATATACTTTTATTAGAAACTACTTTAGGGTCTAGGATATAATGGCACATATGGTGGGGGGAGAAATTATTCATTAAGTATTTCCTAGGAATTATTCATAATTTCGACTCACAATATGACAGACCCTAGACCCTGTGGATGCTTTGGCTGGGGCTGAGTGGAACTGCCCGGATCCGTTAGCCATATGGAACACATAATACCTCTGATCTGAAACCTGTAATAAAGATTTTTTTGCTTTCTGGGATAATTAGAGGTTCTGACAATTAAGAGTCTTTAACAGTTTGGGCCATAACTTCTTTAGAAACAATAATTTTTACCTGTACAAAAATATGCTCCTGAGATTATATGGGTCACTTGAAGATTTGGGGTTTTGATTCTTGAAACCTCAACCATTAAAATTGGAATACCTCAAATACATTCCAGTTTACAGAAATGTGGCATCATGAGTAGTCAAGCAAGAGGTTAAATGAATTTCCAGTTTCTACCTGAATATTTTTGTTTTTTATTTTTTTAGGGGATCAAAAAAAGGAACTTTAAACAAAGACAGCTAAAAAACATTCCATTCGACATGATTATTAACAAAGAATTTTTTAAATTTAAATTTATTTTAATTGAAGGCTAATTACTTTACAATATTGTATTGATTTGGCCATACATTTTTAAACAGATGAATTCTGAGAAACATAAGTACCAGATTATTTCTTTCAGGCATTAGATCTCAAAGAAATGGAATTAAGTGAATATTATTTTACAATTTTGTGCTTGTAACCTTTTCAATCATATGTTACTAAATCTAAGATGCATTAAAGGTAGAACACACCATTATTTTATATACTGTTGTGAGTTATGATTATAAGACATCTCAACTTTGAGAAGTCTGAAAAATATATTTTTGAGAAATTTTTTAAAAGACATATTTTGGAATCAGTGGAATTTGGTAATCCCATGTGATACATGCTGAGACAAAGCAAACAGCACACATATATGTAGGTATTCTCCATTCCCAAACCTCCACTAATATTTTGTTCTGTATCTCCTGTAACTGCATATACAGTTTTCCTTTTTATGAGATGGGACCACGTGATACATTTTGAGTTGCAGCTGACTTTTTTCCTGAGAAAATATATATGGTCACTCTTCCATACCAGTTACCTCACTTTTTAAAAATGACTAAAATTTATTCAGAAATGCCTTTTCGATCTTTAAGTTAGTTACAAACTGTGGTGCACAATTCAGTTTTCAATAATCAAAAAAATTCATATACATTCCTGCTTTTCAGTCTCTCTTGAAAATCATGTCAGTGTGATGCTTTTGCGTAGCAACAATTTCCAGCCAAGTGGTAACTGACCTAGTTAAGAGGATGCATCCTTCTTCTGATGCCACATGTTCCCTGTGGTGTCCTAGCCTCATATGTGTGACCTTTATCTTTTGTTTACATCCCCACCTTGCCCCTACTGGAGTTTTAGGTTTGCAACCTCAACTTTAAACATTTGGAACAAAAGGCACAGAAATACCTTTTTTGTTACAGTCCAAGTTCACTTAAGAAAATTATAAAATTTCTCACTGCCACTTCTACCATTTGGTTTTATTTCTTCTGCCAACATTTAGGTATCTGACTGTAAAACTTTTCAATTCTCCCATCTCCATAAAGCTACAATAAATGAGTAATCAGCTTCATTTAATTGGCCTCAGTTATTTTTATTACTCTTTCCTATCATGTGCAACTCATTTGACTATCATAGACCCAATGACATATTCACATTGGAAGTTCATCATTAAAACTACTTCTCTAATTATCTACCATTGTTGTTGTTGTTCAGTCGCTCAGTCGTGTCCAACTCTTTGCAGCCCCATGGACTGCAGCACGCCAGGCTTTCCCATCTGTCACCATCTCCAGAGCTTGCTCAAACTCATGTCCATTGAGTCGGTGACGCCATCCAACCATCTCATCCTCTGTCATCCCCTTTTCCTCCTGCCCTCAATCTTTCCCAGCATCAGGGTCTTTTCCAGTGAGTCAGTTCTTCACATCAGGTAGCCAAAGTATTGGAGCTTCAGCTTCTGCAACAGTCCTTCTAATGAATATTCAGAATTGATTTCCTTTAGGATTGACTGGTTTGATCCCCTTGCAGTCCAAGGGATTCTCAAGAGTCTTCTCCAACACCACAGTTCAAAAGCATCAGTTCTTTGGTGTTCAGCCTTCTTTATGGTCCAACTCTCACATCCACAGATGACTATACACCCAAAATGAAAATATTTATACTGTTAGTTATCCCATCTTTGTCTCTGCCACCCAAGCCGATCACTTCTTTAGTTGTTGTTTCCCTAGAACTTCGGAGCTGAACCCACCTTTTTATCTCCACCATTTCTTTTGGAGCAAACATCCTTGTGGAAGTGTCCGTGTAAACCTCAAGAACAGGAAGAGACTGAATGTTACATTTGCTGATGTGGCCCATTTTCTAGTACTGTGGTTTGACGGCACTTGATGTGAATTGATTTAGTAACCCTAAGCATGGAATTGCATGCTTTTCTGAATAGATTTCTTCTTATAATGATTTTACCACTTAAACAGATTTCTTGGAGAGATTCTTAGTATGACCAATATAACACTGTTGTTTGAATTTCTATATCCTACAAAATAAACAATAAAATAATTTGAACTTAATTTATATTTCTGGAACACATATAGACACATTACTATTCTGCTTCAAGCCAGAAATAAAAAAATAAAATATACAACCCTGAATTGAGTGAAATTATGTGACTACCAAACAATGAGTATTATGAAGAATTTATTCCAGGGTACTAGTTTACATATGTCACAACTAGATAAAAGGCTCTTTTTGTGCAATCTCTCTCTTCCTCTTTTGTGCCTATAATGTCATATCAGTTATGGTAGCCTTTGAATGTTATTCCCTTGATGAATGGTACGGTAGGACTGAATTGAACCCTTTGCACCAAGGGACTGAACTATAATGGTCTTATCTCTTGAAAACACCCAAGTCTCTAAGATAGACCTCTTCCCATGGGGATGTGTAAAAGCAGAGAGACTCCTGGGTAGGTTGCAGTTAGATTGTCTCCTCTGAAATATAAATTAGATGCAAGGATGTATAAACTAGGACCTTTTCCAGACTTACTTTTAAAGAAGTACAGTATTTCCCAAGCCTTCCATGAAGGCAAGAGTCATTGCACTGTCAGAAATTCAGTAGCAACATGGAGATTCTGTCTACTTCCCAAGTGTGTTGAGTAAGGAACAGTCAGGAAGCTGATTGGATATAGTTACATTTCAAAGGCTCCTTTAATTATATTTGTTCTTTTTAACTAAGCCAGAGTTAGGACATGAAGCCATATTGTTTTGCCCTGCTCATGTATCGTGATCCTGATGACTATTTTAAAATTTCTGATTATATTAAAAAAAGTTTAATATTGAAAATCTGAAACATATATAGAATAGAAAAATAAAGCTCTCATAATGCCAACATTCAGAGACAACCTCTGTTAATATTTTCATGTGTGTTAGGTCTAGTTGAGGTGTGTTTTTTTGACACATGTAAAATTTTTGAAATTATGCCATGTGCAAATATTATATCCAGCTCTTTTCATTCAATTTATAACATATAGATACACAGACATATAATGTACAGTGCAGCCAATAATATATTTCAGAGCTGTTTCCCTTTGTTTCTTGGAAGTTTCTAGAGCATAATTTAATGGCATCATTGTATGGCTGTCCATTATGTCAACATAATTTGCTGAACTTCTCTTCTACTGTTGGTCATTTAGTCTGTTTTCATTTCTTGGTGTTATAAATAACCACATTGCGAAGAATTTGTGGCAATTCCGGGTGAATGTGATTCTGGGGTTTCCTGCATTGCAGGCAGATTCTTTACTAACTGAGCTATCAGGCAAGCCCTTGAATGAAAATAAGTGGGTAAAAAGTATGAAATCTTTAAGACTCAACAGACCTACCACCAAATGGCTTGACAAAAGTACTATTGCTAACTTACATGCATTGAATGAGCCCTAATTTTAGCCCCATTAGCACTAGGTAAACTTATCTTGTAAACATCTCTCTTCATAAGTAAAAATGCAATGTCTCTGTTGTTGGAGTACATTTCTTTTATCCCTGGTAAAGGTGAATGCTTTTTTCATGTAGGCGTTTACTTTTGTGGGAATTGTTATATTGCTACAGACAAGGGTGGCCTTACACAGTGTGGTCTATGCATATTTGAACATCAGGCTTGTTTTTTTCAATGCTTTTTAATTTTTGAAGTGCTGTCACATACCTAATTACCTTGTCTGAATCTTAAAACAACCTTTTGATGTCAGAAAGATCAAGTATTAATCCTGTCTTTAAAACTGAGACAATGGAGGCTCAGGAAATCAGTGACTGGCCCAAGTCAATCCCGTTAGCAAGCAGAAGAGGTGTTTTTATTTTGTTCTGATTTTTTCCTGTTGACTCAGATAGTTTGACTTTTAACTACTTTAGGTGAAGTAAAGTCCAGTTAAGGCAAAATATAAGAAAGTAAGTAGGGATTACTGTTTAATTCCTTTATTTGCTTCCTAAAAGAGAGTACAAAACATCCAGAAAAAGACTGGCACCACTTTCCACATGATGTCTAAAAGACACTCCATTTTTGAACCAGAATGAATGCTTAGCAAGAGAATTAAAAAAGATGAGCTGGAGGGCTGTTTTCTGACTGTTGCATCAGAAAATACTAACCCTAAACACTCATGAGCTTAGACAAAAGAGGACGTAAGAAGTGTCTGGAAAGCGTGCAGAGGGCCAGCTGTTTTTTTGAGGCAGTGTGAACCAGGACACGACAAGCCAAACAAGCAGAGTGTTGAGTGGACATCAGTGTAAAGATTGTGTTTTTCCTTCATTATTCCATTAAAAATGTTTGCTAATTTTAGAAAGCTAACTATGTCTTCTAAGTTGCTGACCTAAAGAGAAAATGTCATAAACGTGAGCTTACAGAGAATTTCAGATCACTGACTCGATGGGCGTGCGTCTGAGTGAACTCCGGGAGTTGGTGATGGACAGGGAGGCCTGGCGTGCTGCGATTCATGGGGTCGCAAAGAGTCGGACACGACTGAGCGAGTGAACTGATGTAGATCTTCCCATTGAAGGACAGTCACACAACTTTTCAGAAAAGAAACCTTTGTGGTTTTATTTTTAATTCCATCAATTTTATGGATTCCAAAATCTTTTTAGGCGCACTACGGTGCATGTATTCTGGTGAAATGGGACCATACATAAGCTGTATGGAACTTTTAACTGTGTGGAATTCAGGTGTTCTATATGTTGTCATTAAAGAACCATACAACTTGAGATGTAGCGGTTGTGTCAGGATTCTTAGTTGCAAGCAACCGAAACTGATTATGGTGAATCTTAGACAAATAAGGAATTCACTGGCAAGTTCCATGGGATTCACAAAAATTAAATTGGCAGCCAGGAAGACCATTCTTGGAATGCAGTCATAAATCTGAAACTCTCTAAATAGTGCTGCACCAAAGAACATTGACATCAAAACCAGTTAGACCTGTTCAGCACCATTCACAAATATGACTCCAAGAATTGCCATGTTCTTTAGCATTAGTTCGGAACTCAAAGCCCTGGAGGAGAATCTCTGATTGAATAAAAGCATACAAACTGATAGCAAATATGGGTGTTACTTTATACTACCTCATTAAAGGCTGAGCCTTTTTTTTTTTAATGAGCTTCATCCAGAGTCAAAGAATAAGGTGAAATATTTTATATTTTGATATTTCTTAACTTGGCCCATTTAGACAGCTTTTTTTCTTAAGGAATGGTTTACATTCTTTAAAAATCAAAAATCACTGTCCTTCTTGTGAATGGTTTTGAAATCACATTTCTTCCTTTATTGTCTAAACAAATTCAGTTATTTTAAAAATGTATATTCAGATTATATATGGATCAAATAATTTACTATTTGCACTTTGCCAAAAATGATAGTATAAATATGGCAAATGTATATTTTTAAGAAGGAATATATGATGAATCTTCTAAGTTTCTATACAAATCATCTGCATTCTTCATACACCGTATTATAATATTTCATACTTGCACTGTGTTTCTGTATTAAATTGTTACAATTTTGAAGATACTTTTCTTTGCATCTTCTAAAAGTGAATGCAACATATAGAAGGTAAAAAGCAGATGTTGCAGTTACTCACTTTAATTGTTTATAATGTAATAACCCTTCTTAATAAAAGAATAAAATCATTCTTATTGCAAATTATACAAATACGTACAAAGAAGAAAATATAAAATAATCCCACTACCCAGGGATAATCAATGGTATATAATTAGGTTCATTCTTAGAGTCCTTTTTTTTCTATTTTATACAACACCCCCTCACATCCACACAGATGTGCACCGATGTATAGAGTACATATATAATAAAATGAGATCATATTAAACAAAATACTTTGTCCTTATTTTTAATTATATCATGAATAGTTTTTCAGTATTTTATTGGATTTTTTAACTTGAAGTTAGAAAGTAAATCTCACTTTCATTAAATAAATTACTAAAAATATATATAAAGAAAAAAAATTTCTCCACCCTCTCCTAACTCATATCTCGGAATCAAGCATTAACAATACAGTATCTAGCCTTCCACACTATTCACTGTATATTCTTTGAAACCATAAATAAACAGAAAAACCTCAAACACATGTATAAAAGATTTTAACTCATTAACTGCATTTTACACACTTGACTGGATCACAATATGAGAAAATGAATTTAGAAATGTCAGCATTTCTCTTCCAGTAGCTTGGTTGATAAGACTGGCTAAGTTAAAATTAAGTAAAAGTTGATAAACACAATGTTTCCTTACATTAGATACTTCATTAGCTTATTTTTATTAGTATTTAAATCCTGAACCTATAGAGTTGTTTGTCTTAGGAACCATCTCTGGTAAATATGATTTCTGTGTAGACAAAGGATAGAGAAATGACTCCTTTCAGTTTTCATTGGGATTTCCACAGAGGAATATCAGTTAACACTGAGTAAAATTATTTCTTCTCATGTACCAAAGAAATGTTTGTTGTTACCTTATTTAATATATAGAAAATTGGACTCACATTCTTTCCAATCTCTTTTTAAAAAGGGCCCCTAGGAAAATAACTTGAAGGCTAATTCAGTGGTCATTCAGTTTTCAGAATGAGATACCTACAATTATTAAAAATATTTAAAAAATTAAATTCACTGAATTGCTTGTCAGACTTACTTTGGTCTCATTAAATGATTGTTTTCATCACTTCGTATAATTTATTTTACCCTAGATAAGAGGCAAGTATATCAGTCTCTGAATAGTATTAAATATTTCCCTCACTTTCCTTATAATGTATCATCAACAAAGTCTTGCTGAATTAATGAATTGTGTGCATGTTTGAAAGTGGGATTGTACTTGTCTAATTGTGGCATCAGTTGTCATGGTGACTATCAACCAATCAGTGAATGAACGCCCTTACTTGGCAGTGTTTGGGTGAAGAAAGCTTTGTGCAACTGTCAGCCTGAGATTTATGGTGGTAAAACTATATTTGGCAGGCAAATCAATGTGTTGTCCACTCTCTGTGTTTCTGGCCTCATTTTAAGTCAACCTTTTGATATTCAACTAGAATATTAAGAGATCCTGGGTCTTTGGAGCAGTTTTGTTATTAATAGATCACTTTTTATAAACTGTGTATGGGATGACTAGCTATTTGTATACATATCCAATGAAGGCAACCCTTGGTATTTCTTTGTATTTGTAATTGCAAATGTCAGATCTTGAAAGCAAGTGGGTATTAGAGGATATCTTTTTATGTCTACTATTAAAACATGTCGAGTGATCTATAAATTACCCCACATAGATAAACAGTGGATTAAAATTAGGCACTTTCATTCTGTCATCACTATAATATTAATCATTGGAGTTTAGGTCTCTAATGTTAATATATACCTTTTAGCAGTATATGTCACTACATATTAAATTACATGATAGCTGACAGATTTTTAAATCAAAACATTTTTTCTCTCCTTATGTCATAACACGATAAGAAATAAAGAGTGATTCTTGCTTACATAGGATATTGTTTAATCTTTGCACATGCTGTTTTTTTACTGTTTATATTTGCAATGAACTGAGATGTTTTTATCAGTACCTCTTCTTGTTCACACACGTACCAAATATAGGGAATCAGCATTTTCATTTAATACACAGAAAACTACTCAAAGTAATGCCCATGAGATCTATACAATTCTACTAATTTTTTAGTATAACAAAATTGGGATAAAATACCATGTTATTTATTTTCTTTCCCCTAGAATGAATTTTTTTATCCTGTAACACATTTTGGTGAAGAAGCTCATGACTTTTATGCCCTAATCAATCCATATAGAAATCTTTACTATATGTTGTATAGTAGAGAATGATTCAGTTTTGCTCACTCTTTATAAATTCTGAACATTTGAGGAAGCATAGATAAATTACATGCGGTTAATTGACATAAAAATATATCTTTTAAAAATTCTTGTTTCAGAAACTTACTTTGTCTTTTATTTTTGTTCAAACTTTACACTTGTTATTTTGTATTAGGGTATAGCCGATTAACAATGTTGCAATAAAATCTACCTATTAAAGAATGGATACCTAAAGTTCCACTCATCGTAATTAAAACCCCAAACCAAATCTCTCCTGCAAATTCACTGTCATTCTAAATTTTCCATCTGCTACTCCACAAATCCACTGTGGAAGCTTCAGCTTTATGGAATAGGCATATAGTGAGATAGTGCTTTATACAGAGTAAGCAAGTAAATGAACCAGCCTTTCTTTACCTGTCACCAACTAGACAAAATGTAGAGTGGATCTTTCTCCATTAGACTGTGTTTCTAATTTTTGTTGTTATTATGATTAAAGGTTTGTCTCCTTTAGGAGACTATGAGATACAAGGAAGGGAGCCATATCATATCCATCACTGTGTGTGTAACATTTTGAACAATGTTCAGCCCTCAAAAATACTTGAATATACGTTAAGTCACTTTTTTTCAATAGTTGGTTTGTTTGTTTTTTTTTTCTATGCTGGGTCTTTTGCTACATAGGCTTTTCTCTAGTTGTGGTGATAGGGGACTGTTCTTCAGTTGCAGTTACTCCCTAGGGCTTCTCCTTACAGTGGCTTCTCTAGTTGCAAAGCACAGGCTCTAGGGTGTTCAGGCTTCTGTGGTTGCTGCACATGGGCTTTAGAGCACTGGCTCAGTACTTATGGAGCACTGGCTCAGTACTTATGGAGCACTGGCTTAGTTGCTCCATGGTATATGGAAGCTTCCCAGACCAGGGATCAAATTTGTGTCTCCTGCATTGACAGATTCTTTACCAACTGAGCCCAGACAGGACTCAGTTAAGGAAAGCCCAGTTAAGCTACTTTTTAAGAACTTATTAATAGAAGTTGCATATGTATGACTTTATTTTTTTTCTCTTACATTTTCTTAAACTCAAGCACATTGTTAGTCACATAAAATAATCTTGTCTCTGGTATAAAAAACAAATCCATGAAAATGAGCAAAAAAGTATTGAGAGGTGGCTAGAAATAAGGTTTTAAAATACTGTCATATATTTGTGCATTTTTAAACATTTTAGTATTTTTAAAATAATGTGTAAGTACCAAGATATACTTAACATAGTATATCAGCAATAGCTTTGATGTTTGTATCAATAGTTCCTAAGATATTTTTCACATATATTTATTCATATCCTTATTCTGATTTTACAGATAAGAAATATAAGGGTCGGAAAATTTAAATAGCTTGCTCAAAAATAGAAAGTTACTCTAATTCCAAATCTAGTCATCTTTCTCTTTATCAAAAGTGAATGTGTTTTTTGTTTGTTTCTTATCTCTGTTTCTTTACAAATGACATGTCAGAACTAAAAAGAAGTAGGGCTTGCAGGCTTAGTAGCAGACTTTTGTTTTATATTTTATATAATTTTTTTATAATCTCGTCTCATTGTCTTTATTATAACATTGATCTTTATTGTAATATTGATAATAACTAACAAAATTGTCCACCTCAGAAGAAAATAAATTCCACAGACTGTGATAGGCTTTTAAGAAACATTTAGAGTATGATATCATCAAGAACATGTACCTGGCAAAAATGTCTCCATTAGAGCATAAAATCCTTGGCCTCAAGGCTCTGAGACTTTATCAGTGCCATGGGGCATTTACTGCTGTGAAGGCCATGGCACCCCACTCCAGCACTCTTGCCTGGAAAATCCCCTGGACGGAGGAGGCTGGTGGGCTGCAGTCCATGGGGTCACTAAGAGCCGGACACGACTGAGCGACTTCACTTTCGCTTACACACACCTCTACAATGCGTGACAGCCTACAACTACAGTTTCCTCCACCTGATGACCTAGACAAAGAGTGAGGAGGCAGACACTTCCGTCCACCACAGTCACTGTTAACACTTATTTATTTGCCCTGACATCTCACATTGTTTTCCTTGGTTTCTGTTCTAAATACATGGTTTATTGTCTGCTCTAGTCACTCCCTGCTGTTGTCACCCCTGACATAGAATATAGGAAGCAGATTATTAGCCCTTCTCAAAGCTAATGCTCTAACATTTACTATGGTTTACACTCCCTGTGTCAGCTGGTATTCTTCACAACCAGAATAGTCTATCAGTAAAACAGTTGTTGGTGGATTTTAAATTGGTCTGCGTAGTATCTTCCTACATGCAGTGAATTTTCTAGATAGAATGAACGTATAAATACTAGTAAAGGTCACTTGTGTTAATTGTTATCTTTCAAAGGGTTTCTTCATCCTAAAGAAATTTGACAAGATTCAATAAGTATAGTATAAGCTTACATTATTAAGTTTATGTGAATAAAAACAATAATAAAAGTTTTTACTTAGATATACTTCGCGCATACACACTTAACAACTGCAACACAGATAAAGATGTTTGGTAAACGCCTTTGTTTTACTTCAAAATATGCACTGACTGTAAGACAGTATTAATACAACTGGTAAAAATTATAAAATATTCGTGTTTTACTATTCAAATAATTGAAAAAACATACCTAGAATCTCACATAAAAATTTTGTCATACATGCAAATTAAGTTGGTATTAATATATAGAAATTATATGGCTTCCTGATTTAGGTATAAAATATATAATTCCTATGCAAAGAAGTTTAATTATCTCCTTAGTAATTGGTGATAAATGGAACTTATGGGGTTTAAACTTTTCTGCATAAATTCAAACCTTTGTACCGTTTTCTAAGATATCCTGATAATTTTATTTTCTCACTAATTTTCCACTGTTTATTCCCTTTCAATGTATCAGAACTATTTAAGGGTAAGATTTTTTTGAAGGAAGAAGTGAAAAAAGGGAAATATGACTCATTCTTCAGTGATGTAACTAAGAAAAAAATCTATTTCTAAACTGATTGACAAATGCCAACAATTATAGTCAAATTAGGAACATATTGCATATTTGGGGATTTCTCTTCCTTCATTTTAGTTTAGAAATTANGGAAATATGACTCATTCTTCAGTAATGTAACTAAGAAAAAAATCTATTTCTAAACTGATTGACAAATGCCAACAATTGTAGTCAAAGTAGGAACATATTACATATTTGGGGATTTCTCTTCCTTCATTTTAGTTTAGAAATTAAAATTATACTTGTTATACTTAAAGTCTTCATCAATCTTTTTTTTTCCATGTGAAAGTATAAATTCTTTGGATTTCCTGGTAAGAAGTTTAAAAGTTGTGAGTTCAGGCATACAAAATATCTTGATAAGAATTATTGATTAAAAAAAAAGTTCAGTTTGATAATCAAATCTTTTTTTTTTTTGGCTATAGATTTAGGATTTCATATATAATTTTTCTCAATCATACGCTATTCTCTGAAGTTCTTTAGCAAAAAGTTTTGTCTTTATCTACCGGTATTGCTTCCCTGATAGCTCAGTTGGTAAAGAATCCACCTGCAATGCAGGAGAACTCTGGGTCAGGAAGATCTGCTGGAGAAGGGCTGGGCTACCCACTCCAGTATTCTTGGGCTTTCCTTGTGGCTCAGCCGGTAAAGAATCTGCCTGCAATGCAGTGGACCTAGGTCCTATCCCTCAGTTGAAAAGATCACCTGGAGAAGGGAGAGGCTACTCANAACTAAAGCACAAACTGGAAAACAAAACTAAAGCGAGGTCCCAAGTGGGGGATAAAGCAATGAAAACAAAACTAACAAATATGCTGAGAGGAAAGGAAAGAAAGGAGAAGAAGAAAAATAGATATGCAAAGTTAAATAGAGGTAGATGAAGAAGATTTATATACATCAAAGATTAACTGCAAGGGGAAAAGAACAGTAGGAAAAGCAAACAAAGGAATAAATGTAGAAAAAATAAAATAGGTTTAAAAAATTAAAAATTAAAATTATAAAAAAGAGAAGGGGGAAAAAAAGGAAGAAAAAAGGAAAACTCCACAGAACTGCAAAAGTCCAACATAGAGGCAGAGGTTTGTAACAACAAGGAAAAAAATCTCAAAAGCTTAATTGGATTTCTTAGTGCCAATAAAGTCAACAACTATAACCAGGGTGGGGGAGGGGAGACAAAAATACTCCAAAAGATTCTATAGAACAAGTCAAAAAATAAGAATAATAAATGTTTTTCTTGAGCCACTGCTGTCAGAGTCCTTAGGTCGCTGGGAATTACTGTCCACCTTACCTCCCTAGGATGCCCTCCAACATTGTGCTGATCTCTGGACCTGCTGTGGGGGCATTTCAGATTCTAATCTGGTCCTATTCCTATTGTTTTTGCCTCCAATGTCCACAGCTATCAGAGCTAGTGTGTTTTCTTCTGTGAGAGCTCTCAGTGGCCTTTTATATATTCCATTGACACAGTCTGCCTAGCTGATCATGTGGATTTTATCTGCAGCTTGTACAGCTGGTGGGAAGGTTTGGGGTCTTCTTCCTTAGCCATACTGTCCCTGGGTTTCAATTGTGGTTTTATTTCTACCACTACATATGGGTCATCCCCTGGGGTTTGCTCCCGAGGCTGCCCTGGAGGACTTGGGTCTGCCCCAGTGAGGGCCAGGAGTGGAGGTGGTGCAGCTGCTTGGGTCGCAGGGGTTCTGGCAGCACTCAAGTACTCAGGAGAGTTGGCAGCTAGTGCAGCAAGAAATACAGTGCTCAGAAGGTTATGGCAACCAGTATTGGCCAGTACACTCCAGTATTCTTGCCTGGAGAACCCCTTTCCCTGACAGAGAAGCCTGGAAGGCCACAGTTTACAGGGTCCCAAAGAGTTGGTCAGGACTGAAGAGACCCTGTATACACAGATGCAAGACATCTTTTGCCTGTGGCAGCTCTGCCCCAGTGATGGGAGTTGAACATAAAGGTGGCGCAGCTGCTTGGCTTGTGGGGACCCTGGTGGTGCCAAGTGTGCGGGGACATGGACTGCCTCCACCACAGGAGTTATGACCCTGTCAGAGTCTTTTTCCAAGCCTCTTATACCTGGTGATCGGAAGGCCTCTTTGGCCAGTGTTTCTCCATAGCTCCACCCGTTCAGGCACTTAGAGGGCTCCCTTGCCTGGGGTCCCTCTCTGTTGTTCCGCAGATCAGGCACATAGAGAGGCCCCCCGGCTGGGGTCCTACTCTGTAGTTCAGTGCATCAGGTATTTGATGGGCCAGACTCTCTGTTGTTCAACTGCCGATGCTGGCATGTGGGGAGAGAGAGGCTGTGGTGCTGGCTTCACCCCCATGTGTAACTCAGCAGTGTCACCTTGCTTCCATGGCTGCCTGGCTTTCCTCCACCGAGATTTCCCACCACGATCTCCCGCCTCACATCCCCTCAATCCGTCTCTCCACAGCCAACAGCAGCCCTCGCCCTGGGATTGCTCCACAACCCCTAAACTCCAGCTCCCAGCCTTTGGTGCCATCCAGGGGACCAACGTTCCTATCCAGGGAATGCATGGCTATGGCAGGAACTGATTCTCATTCCGTTTAGGCTGCCACAGATCAGGATGCCTCACATCCTTAAATGTTTCTCCTCTGACTCAGACAATTGTCCCGATGTGGGGATTGGACCCCTGCCTCCATTCCCCAACTCACCGAGGGCAGGTCCAGTCCTACTAACACTCCTGTTTTTCCCCCTAGATCCTGGTCCTACCAAGTTTTGCATGGTTCTATATATTCTTTTCCACTGGTCAGGTATTCCTGTCTGCTCTCAGGTGGAGTTCTGCATGCACTTCTGTGTCTGAAGGTGTATTCCTGATGTATTCATGGAGAGAGATGGACTCCATGTCCACCTACTCCCCCGCCATCTTGTTCTCTTGACTGGAATTATTTTGCTTTTTGATACAATGTTTTATGAGGTACTAATGAGAAATTTGGCCCCAAACCTGTACGTCTAAGTTATTCCCCTCTAGAATTTGATTATACTTTGGGATGCAGTCAGATGTTCTAAAACTTCAGTGTGTGGAAAGGGAACTTATAAATACACTTCAGAAACTCCCAGTAACACTGCGTAATTTACCAGTAATTTCACAAGCATTGTCTCATATCCCATTTCAAGGAAAGTATCAAGAATGGTTTGCCTTGTTATAAAATGTGGTGAAAGGAAACTGTTGAAAAGAAACCCAAATTAGAACATAAACGAGTTAGCTGATGTTACCAAAATTTTTGCTGTTGTTCAGTTGCTAAGTCGCATCTGACTCTTTGCAACCCCTGAAGCATGCCAGGCTCCTCCGTCCACCACTATCTCCCAGAGTTTGCTCAGATTTATGTCCTTTGAATCAGTGATGCTATTTAATCATCTCATCCTCTGCTGCCTCTTTCTCCTTTTGACTTCAGTCTTTCCCAGGTCTTTCAAATGAGCCAGCTCTTCACTTCAGGTGGCCAAAGTATTGGAGATACAGCAACAGTCCATTCAATGAATGTTCAGGGTTGAATTCCTTTAGAATTGATGAGTGTGATCTCATTGCAATCCAAGAGACTCTCAGGAGTCCTCTGGAGCACCACAATTCAAAAACATCAACTCTTTGGTGTTTAGCCTTCTTTGTGGTCCAACTCTCATATCCATACATGACTACTGGAAAAACCATAGCTTTGACTATACACACCTTTGTTGGCAAAGTGATGTCTGTGCTTTTGAATACACTGTCTAGGTTTGTCATAGCTTTTCTTTCAAGGAGCAAGCATCTTTCAGTTTCATGGCTGCAGTCACCATCCACAGTGATTTGGGAGCCCGAGAGAATAAAGTGTGCTACTGTTGCCATTGTTTCCCTATCTGTTTGCCATGAAGTGATGGGATCCGATGACATAATCTTGGTTTTTTGAATGCTGAATTTTAACCCAGCTTTTTCACTCTCTTCTTTCACCCTCTATAGTTTCTCTTTACTTTCTGCTATTAGGGTGGTATCATATGCATACTGAGATTGTTGATATTTCTCTTGGCAGTCTTGATTCCAGCCCAGTGTTTCCACATGATGCACTCTGCATATAAGTTAAATAAGCAAGGGGATGACCTTGTCACACTCCTTTCTCAATTTTGAACCAGTCTTTTCTTCCATGTCTGGTTCTAACTGTTGCCTCTGGACCCACACATGGGTAGGATATATCATGATTATTCTAGGTGTTGTTTTTGTTTGTTGTAAGCAAGGTGTAATTTCATTTCTCTCAGCAACCTTCGACTAAAGCAGCAGCTCCTCCAAATCATTTAAAACCCCTGATTCAAGATCACTGTACATAGCCTTCATTCTCATTGCAGAATGTGGCTGCTTGGTCCCCATTCATCATATCAGAGCTCAAAGTGGTAGAAGGAAAGACAAGAAGACAAACAAGTCTTCTGTCTAAGGAGATTTCTGAAATATCTCACGCAACATTTCTACTTGCATTTCAGTGACTAAATCATAAATACTTGGCTTCCCTGGTTTCAAGAGAGGCATAGGAATGTGGTATTTTAGCTGGACGGAAATGGACCTGCAGAGGTGAAAAGGAGGAGTAGAGGCAGGGTGAGTAGCCAGCAGTTTCTAGCAGGGAGGGAGAGAAGGAGAGAAGCATGGAGGGAGGCAAGAAGCGGAGCAGAAAAGAGAGCTACCAGCTCAAATCCCTTATTACCCTAGAGATTAATTTCTACCAGCCATCAAGTCTTCCCTGAATAAGATCTGAAAATTCAAGTCACTGGTCGTTTATAAAACTATCTGAGAATGATGTAGTGCAACTGAACATAGATGGTTGCATTTTGGAAGTCGTAGCAGTGGGACTAGTATTAATTGTAGTAGTTATTATAATGCTAGTTCTTTAGATACTCAATATATATTCCTGGATATAACTATATATTCATTTAAAAGGATAATGAAACTAAGGCCTCTATTTGAATAAACATTATTCTTTTATTCTATATTCATTTCTGACTTTTCCAATAGATATATATAATTCACTATACTTGAAATAAACTGATGGATATTTATACTGTAAATAAGTGGATTGAAGCAGCTTTTAAAAGGCCAAGGGAGTCAGTGTAGCTTGTGGCTAAAAAAATGAAAGTTGAAGTTGGGTTTAAACATAAGATCTGCAACTGAAGAGCTATATGTGACCTTTGCCTTCAGTGATTTATTCTCTAAGCCTCAGCTTCCTAAGTTATAACATAGAGATAACAAAAAACAAAAATATTAAACTTGAAGGGCGGTGATAAGGATTAAATAATACATAAAATATATAGGAGTCAGAAAGTGTTCATTTAAAAAAATACTTTTTTTCAGGATCTTCTCAACAAAGTACTAAAGAGTAGTCAGAGATTATGTTTTAAAACAGAATAATCCCAAGGGCAAGATATCCCTGAACACTTTGGGTTTACATAGAGTTTACAAGGAAACATAAAGGTAAATACCTGTAGTTAGACAGAGTATGCCTAATTAAATAATACCAGTGAGGGTGGGGGGAAGAATATTTGTTCCCTATTAGCTGTTAATAATTATTGATTTTTAAAACACCACAAAATAAATTATCTAATCTAAGAATAGTTCTAAAATATCAAGCAGATGTTTTATTTCTTTTTTTATTTCTGATTGTGGTATAATTAAATAATACTTAGGAACACCCTATTGCCAAATTTAGACTTGAAATGAAGAAAATAGAGAAAACCACTAGACCTTTCAGGTATGACCTACAGTGGAAGTGAGAAATAGATTTAAGGGACTAGATCTGATAGAGTGCCTGATGAACTATGGACCGAGGTTTGTGACATTGTACAGGAGACAGGGATCACGACCATCCCCAAGAAAAAGAAATGCAAAAAAGCAAAATGGCTGTCTGAGGAGGCCTTACAAATAGCTGTGAAAAGAAGAGAAGTGAAAAGCAAAGGAGAAAAGGAAAGCCATAAGCATCTGAATGCAGAGTTCCAAAGAATNAGCTTTAAACCAACTTTCTCACTCTCCTCTTTCACTTTCATCAAGAGGCTTTTTAGCTCCTCTTCACTTTCTGCCGTAAGGATGGTGTCATCTGCATATCTGAGGTGATTGATATTTCTGTATGTAAAACAAATGACGAGTGCAAGTTCGACTCATGAAGCTGGGGACCCAAAACTGGTGCTCTGGGACAACCCAGAGTGATAGAAGGGGGAGAGAAGTAGGAAGGGGGTTCAGAACCGAGGAAACACGTGTGTACCTGTGGCCAACTCATGTTGAAGTATGGCAAAAACCATCATGATACTGTAAATTAATTATACTCCAATTAAAAGAATTTAAATTACAAAAAAGAATTAAAAACATCTATCACTTAAACTTCATAGTATCCCCCATGAGGTAGATAGAAGTTCAGGTAAAGAACTCAGCTAGCTTGCCTAAAGTTATGAATGATGTAGACACATACAATGGTGAGACTTAAATGCATGGAAAGTTGCCATTGCATTCAACTAAAAAACAAACCAAAAAACATCTGAAGCTTTGTCATTATCAGCTTCAAATTTTATTCATGTCAGTATTTTTTTTCTCATATTCCACAGTCTTCCTAAACAAATTCCTATTTAGGATGATATATTAAAGTTATATATTTCCACTCCAGTTAACTTGCTTATTTGAGAATCTAATGTGATGGGACAAAGATGTTCAGTGAAGCAAAACTCCCCATCCTTCCTCCTTACCCAATACTACCACTCTATTCCTCACCACCTAGACATTTCCAACACAGCACTTTATACTGCTATGTTCATCCTGTCATGTATCTAGATATAGTCTAGCGTATCTAGATGTAGTCAGTGGAAAGAAAAATCAGGAAGATATGCGGAATTTCCTCTTAGGACAGGGAGAAAGAAAAAAAAAGTTGGAAGTGGAAGTGAGTAGGAAGATGGTGCTTCAGTAGATATGGTAGCTAGGAGAATGTTGATGGAAAGGCTTGAGAATAGACAAAAAGAAAGGTGATAGAAGCAGCTTTCAGAGAGAAGGAAGAAATGAGAATGTTAAAAGTCTTTATTGTAAATAACTGATTGAATCCCTTTCAGTGGTGTGCAAACAGTTCAGAAAAGCGTTATAGTTACTTTTAACTTGTGTTGCAATTTATGGTCTCTTTCTTTCATTGTGGCCCCAGAATGAGTCAGACGAGACCCTGTGTTTTATTTGGGTTATGCGAGGCCATGGCAACACCAGATCTTAGAGTTGGAAGGAATCTTAAAGATATGCAGTCCAATACCTCTCCCAATACAAGAATGCATCTTTTCATCTAAAACAAAAACAGAAAACTCCCTCCCACCATTTCAGTGGGTTTTATAGAAAATATTTATTTCCTGATGAGGCAGATCATTTCAGTTCTAAACAAAAGTTGATGCTTTATTATATTGAATCAAAACCTACCCCCTTAATTTCCACACATAGGCCACAAATTCTGTTCTCTACAAAGGCACCTTGATCTAATCCATTCTTCATTTAACAGTTCTTCAGTTATTTAACTATAGTCATTACCTTTTCTGCAAGGTTGTTTTCTTTGATGTAGTGGATAGAATTGTTGTTGCTAAGTCACTCAGTCATGTCTGACTCTCTGCGACTCGATTGACTGCCCCTTGCCAGTCTCCTCTACCCTCCACTGTCTCTCAGAGTGTGCTCAAATTCATACTCATTGAATTGGTGATGCTATGTGACCATCTTATCCTCTGCTGTCCCCTTCTCATTTTGCCTTCAGTCTTTCCCAGCATCAGATTAGAATTGTACTTGGACCTTAGTCTTCAGTATCTACCAGGGCACCCTTTGGATTAGATTCACTTCCAAATACATTATTCCTAATTTATTCCTGATTTTTTAAGGCTATATTTAACACTTTTAAAATTTTCTGTTGCCCTGTATATCTGCAAGAATGCAAAATTAGGAAACAGATGGGACACTTAAAATAGGATAACTTAAGAAAGGTTTGTTTACAGAGGGAATTTTCAAAGGTGTGTATGTAGAATAGCTATTACTAGAACTGGAAACGTTCTAGATGGTACCACCCTAGGCCTGAGGAAACAGGCAGAGATGCTAGTTATCAGAATAGGGAAGGAGAGAATTGTATAGAATGAATGACTTGGAAAGAAGCAATTCTTTTCTGCAAAATTACATCATCCAGGGATTTCTCTGGTGGACCAGAGGTTAAGACTCTGTGCTTCCAATGCAGGAGGTACAGGATCAATCTCTGGTCAGGGAACTAAGATCCACACAGTGGGCCAAAAATTTTAAAAAGGTACATTGCCCAGTCAAGGCAACTCAGAGGGAAGAAACCAAGAAATCAAAAATCAGTGTATGACCTCACTCTCTTCACTTCACCAGGCTTCTGAAGGGGGTCTCCACTGATTGAATCCAACCAGAAGTCAGAGGACTCATTGTCAGAGCAAAGAGCGGATGGCCAAGTATGGAGAGAAGGATCTAAAGAAAGAAATGGAAGATATTTGATATGTTCCATAGCATTATTATAGGTGTCCACCAGAGTAAAAGCTGCTGCTCTGCCCTGAATGAATCAGGATCATTCAAGTCAGTTGTGTTACTACGTGTTTGCCTCCTGCTAAGCAACAAACACTTCTTCCTCCACCCCCACCCTCTGCGTATTAGAAGCCAGATAGTATAGAAAGACTTGCCAAAAGTAATCATAACTCAGAACTCACATATGTATCGTTATGATGCCTCTGACATTTCACATACTTAAGCTTCCTGAGTGTCCCATACTGAAATTGAGCCTTCCAGTGACAAGTGGCAGTTTAGAGTCTGAGCATGGTGGGCTACCACAGGCATTGACACTGCCTGTTATAACAAACGGTACTGAAAAATGAAAGCTCCTCATAGAGGCAGATTGCTTTGTTCTTTGTGCAAATGAAAGGGGAGAGATGGTTGGGTTCCAACGGAGGAACAGAGAAACAGGCTGGGGAGTTGACACTGGAATTGGCTCCTTGCCATCCCTCTTTCAGCTTTCTCTAGCAAGCTTTTTACCATTATGCAATATAATAGACCTTGGTGCATACCTGATGCTATGCTGGATAACAGCCCAAGGCTTAAGAAACCTCGGCAAAACATGTAGAAAAGCAGAAATATTTACATTTATTAAGAAGATCTCTCTGAATAGTGGTGCTTTTTTTATACATAACCAAGATCTTTATTTATAAGTTTGTAGGAAAATGTACTCTTTCCTTGCCCATCCACTTACTTTAAAAGCATAAATAAAGTAAAAGGAAATAATCTCATGAACCTCATGTACCCATTATACTGCTTAAAAAGAGAAGAAAACATTGCCTCAACGAAGCGGAGATGACTACTTGGCCCTTATCATCCAATTTACTTTTACAGAGTTGCTCAGACTTGGCTGAAACAGTTGTCTTCATTTCTGAGATGCGTTGATGCCAATGTTGCCTGGTCAGTTGTACGCACTTGTAGGCCTGAAATAAACGTGTGAGTTCTAGGTGCACTTTGGGCGTGTTCAATGCTCAGCTCCTAGTGTTTCCTCACATCAAGTATATTCTATTTGTGTGTGTGTGCTTCGTTCCTGAGACTAATTTCAATCTTGTAGTAATCATTTATTTTAACAAAATCAAAAGACCATGTCAGCAGGATATGGTATGTTTAATGCTGAAAAAGAAATCTGACAGCTATTTCCATGATTAGATAGGGAGTGGTATTCAAAGTCACATTTCATAAGACCTTGCTCGAGTTCTGTTCAGATTCAAGTCACAATAGTAATGAGAAAAATGTCATCAGACTTAACAGGAGAGTAAAATAGGTTCATACCCAAAAATGAACTCCAGTAGAAAGTATAGCACATTGGGATGCTAGTCACCAAATTTTATTCAAATCTGAAAATAAGTACTTTTTATGTTAAGCATTGTTGGAAAGGCATGGGAGACAGATGTGGACGTGTCAATGTAAAATCATGGTTGATAGACACCAACGAATGGGAGCATAAACTTCAGTTAGCGCCTGTCGGCAGAGAAGCCCAACAGTGCCTCCAAGGACCTTAAAGGTTAACAATAAAATCTCAAATTGAATCCTCATTTTCAATGTGAGCCAATCTGTTATAAAACAATGAATTGGCATGAACGTACCAAGGCCAATGAGTACAGTTAAGGAAGAGCCTGTCAGCGTAGCCATACTTTATCACCCATGCAGAGAGTAACTCTCCATGACATTAAGGATGCTCTATTTGATAGAATGTCACAGTTAGTTGACACTGGCCTTATCCTGGATCGTAGATTCTCTGTCACATCCTGCCAGTTGAAAGCAGGGCCTAATGATTACAGTGTTTTACCTTACCAGCCCTGATGGGAAACCAAAGCTGAGTTTAGCTGTATAAATTACAGCATAGTGTCAGGGTTGCCAATGGAAAGTGATTGATAGAGGAGCTGATCGGCCATATGGAAGAGAAGAAAGTGAAAAGGACTGTGCCCTGATCTTGAATACCAAAGCTTATAATCCAATCAAACCGAAGGAAAATGCTTAATAAGAGTTTCAAAGACTTTTGAGGCTAAAGATCATTCTATCCTTCGGTGACTTGAATGGATCATCTCTTTTTGGACCCATGGCAGATAGCACCCTCAAATGTACATAAGTTCAGACTAATTATTTTTAAAGCATATAATTACATGAATATGTATTGTCTGTTATGTGCCAGGCATTGGGAGCCTAGGGATGAGCCTAGAGCTGAATACGGTCAAACAAGCACAATTCATGGGATTTATCCATAAACCAAATTTCTTCTTGTGTCCTACTGTCTCAATAAATTCAATCAGTAGGCAGAAGCTTTCCTAGATGAAAACTCAGATTCTCTCATGCCTTTTCTGATGAGTAGTAAGCCATGCAAACTGGTAGTTTAAATGTCCGTTCTCATGTGTTAGTCAGGTAGCAATTGCTTTACATCGCCAGTTTGTTCTTGATGCAGAAAGGAAGCCTGGAAGTGGGGAAGACATTGTGGTCTGCTGCTTTCTTTCCCTGTCTTAAACTTTTCCCCTTCTAACTCAGTTCCCTAAGCTCAGATTCAGTACAGCAGGCTTGGAGCAGGGAAGGGAAGAAAAGCATTAGGTCTCTCAGCAGTGATTTAAAGTTGACACTTTCTCTTATGGATGTTTTTGTGAGTTCTAAACAGATGCCCTCATCGGTAGTCATCTCTCTCCTGAAGCTTCTTTGACGTGGTGAATGCACTTCAATTCCAGTTGATTGCTTCTGACACCTTCTCTACCTCCTAGGCATTCAGAGGTCCCCCTGCCAGCTTCCTTCTACTGAGTTGCCTTTTTCCTTTCGGGGGCCCGACGCAGCTCCTATACACATACAACCTCTCTCAGGTCTCCCTAAAACAATCATTTCTCCTTTGCTCTGATGACATCTAGGAGACTAGTTCCTTCTCGGCTCTCTTCTAATACCATAGAATTCTTCTCCCAGACTTTTTAATTTTTAGATTTTTTTCAGGTTGTTTCAGATATCATTCTTCTGTGCATCCAGGAATCAGATGATCTGCAGGGCTGAAGTTTTCATGGTTTTCAGCCAACATTCATGTGGTCCCACAGTAGACATTTTTGGTTGTCGCAGCTCGAGAGTTGTTTCCAGCATCTTGTGAGTAGAGTCCAGGCAGGCTACTCAGTATCTCACAATGGGCACAGTAGCCCCCAACCTACAACCAAGCATTGACCAGCCCCACATGTCAGTACTGCTGAGGTTGAAAAATTCACTTTCTAAAAGATTCTTATTTTAAATGTGTTCTTTATTTTTGAGGAGACTAGAACTATCAAGATGGAAACATAATATTTCTGACATCTTATCAGATCCTTCTGTTAATGAACTCATCGACCTGCTTTATAGACCTGCTTACAAAATGTCAGGCACTATTATCAGGACTTCAATAGAAGAGTTCTTCTGGAGTTGACACACTAGAGGGGGAGGGATGTAGATAACAAACAAGTAAACAAATCATCAGCAAGTATTTTCTGCAATTGTAGTGCCCAGAAGACAGTTAGAGCAGAGGAATGTGATAAAAAGAAAGGGCATTGTTGCTTTGTGTTGGGATGGTCAAGAAAGGCCTCTAGGAAAAGATCACGGTACCTGGGCTGACACCCAGTGGATAACAGGGACCCATTTTGGGGAAAGGGCATTCTAGGAAGTAAGAGGCGCTAACACAAAGGTTGTAGGTAGAAGCAAGGTCATAACACTGTGGGGAATTTGAGAGGTTTTAGGAGTGGTGGGGAGCACTGTACAAAGTGAGGGCAGAGAAGGATGCCAGTAAATAGCTCTGTTTAATCAAGAAACCTTTGGAGTGATTTTGGTCCTGGGGAGTGGAAATTCCTACGAATCCCTTTGAAAATTCACAAACCTTTAAGCATATGTCTATATGTATGCTTTTCAGCCGATCCTCAAGAAATGACCCTTATTTAGAAAAAAACATACTCCTCCCAAGTTTCTTTTTCACTTACACACTTGCAGTACTTCTGATATGAGATGTGTGGGTTCTCCATACGGTAAGCAATTCTCTGCAGTGACCAACTGCAGGACACTGCAGCTATAGGGTGTCCTATAGTTCACCTCGGTTCTGACACTCACTGGAGTAAGTGCAGACCCCACTGCTTAAGGGTTCAGTCCCATGAGACTACTTGCCACATCAAACACCAGTTACAATTAGTGCTTCTCTGAGTTCTACAAACTATTCTGGCAAATTGGTGATTCCCATGGCGATCTCCTTGGATTCAGCTGTTTGCTAGAGTAGTTTACAAAACTCAGGACAACACTAGAAGATATGATAAAGGATACAGATCAACAGCCAGATGAGATACATAGGAAAGGTCCTGAAGGGTTCTGAGCATAGGAGCTCCTGCCTGTAGAGTTGGGAGAGACCACCCTCCTGGCAGGTAGATGTGCTCACCAGTGCAGAAGATGTCTGAGCTCAATACTTTTGGGATTTTCATGGAGGCTTCATCACCTAGCCAGTGCAATCATTAGCTCCAAAGGATAGGAGGTGGGGCTGAAATTCCAAGCTTTGAATCATGGCTTGATTTCCTGGTGACCTGCTCTCTTCCTGAAGCAATTGAAGAGCCCAAGAGTCTCCTTATTTGAACAAAAGACTTTCCTACCATCCTGGAAATTCCAAGAGATTTGGGAGCTTGGTGTCAGACTCTACTCCTATCACTAAGGAAATTACAAAAATCTTAGGAGATCTGTATCGGGAATCAGAGTCCAAGTCTAATTGCTAGAACAAAATTTTACTCTCTGCCTATGTTTACAAGGGGTTTTCTGTGTCAGAAACTGGGGACAGAGAACTATATGTGTGTGTGTCACACACACATATGTAAATCTTACCTCTTATTGTTTCACAACCCTAAGGAAAGATAGTGAGTTAATCATCCTATACCTATATTTGCAGAGTAGAAATCTATTTCTAGTTTAGAGCTCTTTCCTCTCAAAGTGTACATTAAGTCCACATGGAAGTAAGGCCTAGTTGAGGATCTTTCTAAAATTGGGGTAAATTCCATGTTTGGGAAACAGCAATTTATTGGACAGTCCCCCCTGTCTTCTTGTGATTCTGAAAGAAATGTCAGAAAGCAGTTTGCTAACAAATTAGGTACCACCGTTCTGCACCCAGGAGATGCTCCTGGAGGATATTCAGATGCTTAGAACCCTCCAGAGTGAAGAGGCGACTGCTCCCTGCTCTGTGGTTACACACCAGAAGTCCTACCATACCACCCCACTCCTGCTGAACAATGAGATACCGTGGATTGCTTAAAAAACAGTACCTAACTGCAAAGGGAATACATTAAATTAAAGAGAATAAATACCAGGAGCCCAGAGCCTGGGGAGCTTAGAAGCACTCCATAGAAAAGGTAGGGAGTAGAGTGGTGGCCGGCTGACAGGGAAGGGACAATACCGAAAGAAATGACAATATTCAGGGAGCAGGGCCAGTTTCGTTGTGGCAGCTATGTAATTTCAAACTACAAAAGGAATTTTAGGCTTCAAAACTCCAGCTCCCAAATAGTGTTATAATTAGTATTATTTTCAGATTAAAGAAAACACCACTTTTGTGTAACAAATTACCTCCATTTTAAAAGCAAAAATAATATATTTCACTTCATAAAAAAAATGCCCAAACGGAAGCATTCTTACATTAATTATTTCACTCTATTCAAAAAGCATATCCCTGCTTGCTTTTTATTATGCCTTCCAGCTCCTACTTTGAAAAACATGTTAAGAAGCTGGAAGGTATTTTTTTTTAAATGAAAGAAAAAAAAAGAAAAAATAAATAATCTTTGAAGCAATTAGAGCCAAAATACAGAATACATAAATATACATGTACATATTTCTTTATTTGCCCCCTAGATTTAACTCTCATTTTCTCCCACCTCCCTTCTTGGCACCAGAGCATGAAGCATCTTTCTTTTCTTGAGATTCAACAGCAGGCAAATGTTTGCCCCAGAATTGAGTCAGATTCTCTTCTGTGGATTGATTGGCAAGAGTTTTCATAAAGGGGGTGGCATCCCCCGAGGGCAAATACATAATTTTCATAATGCATTTCTTTCCACCACCACCCCCCTCCAGCATAGGAACCTCAGTCTATTTCTGAACCATCTTGTCTGAGAGTAATAATTAGCCGCACATTGCAAAAGACAAAACAGCGTCGTCATTGCTTCGTGGGGTCTGTAGTCGCTCTTGTAAAATTACCAAGAATATAATTTTACTATGGGAACAAAGAGCATATGTAAAGTAAATATTGTTACAGTTTTTAGAATTTCAGGGAAAAAATTATTTGAATATTATATAAAACCACGGGAAATAGAGTTTAAAATGGATGCTCTTGGTGCTTCTCTTTACTTGGTTGACTGTGGCTGAAGTGAATGTTGTCGTTTTCTGGGAAGGAAGACAGAGCGCAGGCCTTTCTAAAGGTAGGAAATGAAAGCACTGACATTTAAAACAGCTGAAAATTTAAGATAGCCCGCCACCCCCACCGTGTAGCCTCTAGAAATCAGTCTCCAAGTAAAAAACAAGTATGCTTCCATTATTAGCAGACTTTCATACAGAAATATTTCAAANTTTCAGGAGGGAGATACTGGTTCACTTTGGATCTGATAAATCTAGAGTATCCTTGGAATTTCCATGTAGAGATATACAGCAATGATTGACTGCACATGTGAAAAAAAACAAAGGAAAATATATGGAATATTGACTGAAGACTTCATCAGAGTTGAAGTGAGAGGTGATTAACATAAAGGGGAAAATTAAATGATTAATATCTGTTGAATACTTAAAACAGTTTCTGGCTCATAGTATGCTCTAAATAAAGGTTTTCTCTTCATGATTACATTAATGATACTTGCCCATGAAGTTTCTTTCCTTAAAAGCAAGTAAGTAGGTAAATACATATTCAGTGGTGTGTTTGCTTGGTTGAATACCTTCCCCATTAGAGTGCAAACTTGAGGGCAAGGCTACGTCTCCTTTAATTTTGGAATTATTATTTTTTCTTTATTTTGAAATAATTTGAGAGTCCTATAAAAGTTATAAACATTGTACAGGGTATTCTAGTATATTATTCCCACATTTTTCCATGAGGTTAACATCTTATATAACCTTAGTACAATTATTTTTTTTTTTTACTTTATTTTACTTTACAATACTCTATTGGCTTTGCCATACATCGACTGTACAATTATTAAAACCAAGAAATTAAACTTTGTAAACAATACTCTTAACTGAACCATAGACCTTACTTGGATTTCCACAGTTGTCCCATCAGTGTCCTCTTTCTGGATCAGGATCTAATATAGGCTTCTGCGTTACTTTTGGTTGACCTATCTCTTTAGTGTTCTTCAAACTATGACAATCCCTCAGTCATCCTGTGTCTTCCATTACCTTGACACTTGTGAAGGTCTGTATACTCTCCATTTGGATATCTGGCATTCTCTCATGATTATAGTTATGGTTTTGGCAAGTGTACCACAGAAGTGATGTCATACCTTAAGAATGCATCCTATCAAGGGTACATAATGTCCATATATCTAATTATTGGTGATGTTCACTTTGATCTCTTGGTTAAGGAGATCACTTGATCTCCTAGGTTTTTCCACTGTAAAATTATCCTTCTATTTTTAGTCTTCATGGTGTTTTCAACTCTTAACACAATGCCTGGTATATAGTGGGTAGTTAGTAAATATTTGTTCATGAATGAATGAATGAGTGAATTCTGAATGACTAAATTTCTCTCCTCAAAGTCAGGCAGCTGAGCAATGCCCTGTCTTCCTGTTTGTCCAAGCCAGCACACCCCCTGTTGATAGAGATGTCTTTGTGAATTTCTCAGATTTTTCCCTGCAAAGAGCAAGTCGGTACCTCACTTCTCCCCTCTGTGTGACATCTAGGCTGTACTTACTAAATGTACAGATTTATCATTGTCCTTTCATGGAGATGAGACTCCAATTCACTCTGTCAAGGATACCAAACAGGAGTGGCTGGGATGAGATCTCATGGTTCTGGCAGTCAGGATCAGAAGAAGCCAAAGGTCAACTCTGCATTTTTTTTCTCTTTGAAAAAATTTTTTTTCCATGATGGTAAGGGCAGAGTCTACATTGCAGGAATTCTCCAGTGACAAAAAGTTTATAGGCACGAGCTCCAGTAAGCTCTGTAAGGCTTTTACATAAATGCCTGTGCCTGCAAAGATAGCTATTATAAATGTTATACATTTCTTCACTTCCATAGTTGAAGGGAAAAATATCTACAAAGTTCTTGCCCCAAATCCTAATTTACTCAGTAATTAATCTGAAATGAAAGCTAATTTCTTTGCTTACTCTGGCAAATATTTTAGAATAAAGGAGTTACTTGATTTTTTTTTTTTAAACTGACTCGCTAATCTATTTTTGATGACACTAATCTTTTCTGGCTGGAGGCAGTGGCTAAGTGGCCTCCCCATCACTGTAGTTCAACCTAGACTCCCTGGAGCCAGAGGTTCAAATCCGAGCTGGGTCACCCCAGCGGAAGGCTGATAAATTGAGTGTCTGTGATGTAGTCCTGACAGGGCAGTGATCTTTCAGCAGAACCCTTGAAAGCTTAAGTTTTCTCTGAACATTAATGATCCCCAAATAAAATAGACCACAGTATCCAAAGCATATTTCTCATTAGTCCTCTAACCCCAAATGCATGAGAGAATGTTTGTGATAGAGGGGGAGGTTAAACGTGTTAAAAAAGACAAACTGTGCCAAACTCTAGCAGATCTCAGACAGGTGTGATGGGAAGCAAGTCTGCTGGGAGCCATGTCAGCATCCAGACCGCCAGCCTCTTCACCGGCATTAGGGAAACCCTGAGCCTGTGGACATGACATACACTGAAACAGACAGGAAAATATGTTCAGAAAGCATAAGAAACAAGTGTGTTATGGAAATACAGCCCCCGTGGAAATGGTGCAAGTGAAAATCGTGAAGCAGCCTCTGCACTCTCTCAGTTCTGCATCCCTTTCTGATCCTCACTTTCACCACCACTCACAGAGGCACCCAGGCAAGCATGGCGAGTTAATGCATGAGCAAGAAGTGTGAAAATGTCAGTGTGGCACACCGTTTCCAACATGTGATTTCGTAAGCATGGGTTTACAGTAAGGAAAAAAATTCAGCCAGCTTGCCAGAGACCTGGTATGAGGAAATAAACAAGTAGGTTTCACTTCACCAGTTCCATCAGTGACAGTGGTGCAATTTGCATTGCTCTTTCTTTTATTGTTTTACATTCTGTCTCTCTTATCTCTCATTCTCTGCCTCTCACTCACACAAATACAAGTTTCTAAATATTGAAGAAGTGATATATAAAGACACATACAAATCCAGTATATGCACATTCGTGCGTATATTCTCTGATCTTTCTGGATATATGTTTTCTACTTGAAATGATCCACAAAATAATTGCTCCTAATCAAAAGTGTAACTAATGCAGCCATGTTATTTATGGACGTTGAAAGTAGTTATCAATTTTTAAGTGAATTTAACTATTCTCCCTAGAGTTTAACTCCCTCATGTATTTTTTATCCAACAAATGTTGATAAACTTTTATTATGTTCAGTGTAGCATTCTATTCATTTTGCCTTTGTTCATGTTGCTTTGCCACTTTTACACATACGTGTGCGGCTGTGTCTGTACAGACAGGTGACAGTTCATTAGACAGTAACCTTTTAAAGGGCCAGGATAATAACTAGAGAAGGACAACAAAAATTGTTGGCAGATTAGTGAGTTCACCTCCAAGAAAAACAGTAAAGGAATTAGATTTCAGTATTCCACTGAGGACCAACCGGAGACATTAAAGCATATACCACTGACCTCTTGACTACCTTTGTCCTAGAGTCAGTGCAAAATTGAGTAAATTGTGTTTACAGTGGAAAGTGTTTATTCAAGGCAGTAGGGAGAATGTCTCGGCTATAAGTCTTATACAAGAATAGAGCCCTGTCTTCTCTATTCACACAGTACATTCTTACAGTTTAAGAACTAAGGAGAACTGTAGCGATTATCTCATTCATTACTTCTTCATCTTTTGAGGGGTCATCTAACCCTTTTAGAATCTAATTAACACTTACAGACTTTCCTCAGAAAAAGTTCACATGCAAAATGTGGTATAATATCTCTATAGGGTTTATGGATACCTTCCTTAACTCTGACTAAAACTCAAGGTGATGAATTCTTGATCTCTTTCAATATTCCCATTGTATGGATAAATAAACTGAAGCCCAGAGGTTAGATAATGCAATGGGTTTAAATGTTTCCCTCCATGAGCCCCAGATTCATATGTTGAAGTCCTAACCCCCAGTGCCTTGGAGTGAGGGTAGGGTCTTTAAAGAGATAATTAAGTTAAAATGAAATTGTTTGGTTGGCCTTAATCCAGTATGACTGATGGCCTCATAAGAAGTGGGAATTTAGATGCAGATCTGTATGGAGCGAGGCAGTATGAAGATAAAGGGAGAAGACAGCCATCTGGCCTCAAGGAGAGAGGCCTCGGAAGAAAGCAGCCCTGCGCCTGCCTTGATCTCTGACTGTTAGCCTCCAGAACAATGAGAAAATTAATTTTTGTTGTTGAAGTCACTCAGTCTGAGGTACTTTATTATGGCAGCCTTAGGAAACTAGTACAAGCGATGAATCCAAGACACTTAACTCACGGTGGAGCCAGAAATGGGATCCCTCTCCTCAGACTTTTTTCCAATCCAGTTCTCTTTCAGATGCTACATGTCTTTGAATAGAAACAGACCTACTGATCTTCTAGGATTACTTGTGTTCCATGGACTGTGATACTTATTCACTTACAAAATTTAAAATGCCTTTTGTCAAATCTTCTGAACACTTATAAAAATGGGAGAAAGCGCTATGCCTCTGGTTTATTAGGCGTAGTCTACATAGTTTGTCTCTATGCTAAAATTTTTTAATGTTCTTTATAATTGGTGAGTTCCCCATCTCAACTCCTGAGTAAATATCTATAATACAAAGATTCTTTAGTATGAATCCTTCTACATAATAGCTCAGAATAAGTCCTTGTAATCACTGTGAGGCACAACTGAGTATAAAAACCCATCTAGAAGGACCTTATCATCTCACAGATGTGGTTACACTGTAGGTAGAGTTTAGTGGATAAAATCCAAACTCCAAAATATTGGGATTTGAATTCCTGGTCCCCTAAGAATTAGAGTAATAACCATGGGTGAGTTCCCTAGCTACTCAAAGCCTCAATATCTATATCAATAGGACGGAGCTAATAGTAGTATCCATTATATAGTTCTGTCATGAGGATTAAATAAAATAACTCATTGTATGTGCTTAACACAGCAGGCACCCAAAGTAAACATGTACTACACAAGAATATATAAAATATATAAATATATAAAAATAAAGTTGGTCATAGGCATGGAAAGCCTCAAACAAAATGTATTTTTAAAAAAAATGACAAATTTATGTTACTTTGGGTTATAAGAAGATGTTTAGGTTGTAAAGAAGTCCAAACAAGAAATAAATAATAATAATAAATTGGATTTGCTCAAAATATAAAACTTCTGCTTTTCAAGAGACACTTAGGAAAATGAAAGGTATATTTGCAAAATGCATATCTGAGAGGATACCTGTATCTAGAATATATACTTGTGCCCAGAATTCTTAAAAGTTAATAAACAATAAACAATTTTTCAAAAGGCAAAAGATTTGAAGACATACAAATGTCAAATAAACAAAGGAGAAGATATTTAGTGTTGTTAGTAATCACAGTGACTCAGTGGTAAAGAACCTCCCTTCAATGCAGGGGCTGCAAGAGCTACAGGTTCAACCTCTGAGTCAGTAATATTCCCTAGAGGAAGAAATAGCAACCCGATCCAGTATTCTTGCATGGGAATCCTATGGACAGTCCACAGGTTTGCAAAACAATCAGACACAACTTAGTAACTAAACAACAGCAACATTTCATCAAGAAAATGAAAGTTAAAATCACAATAAAGATCTGCCAGGTAGCTACAATGAAAAAGATTGACAGTACTACATGTTGAAGAGAACATAGAATCACTAGATCTCTTGTTCATGACTGATAGGAAAGTAAAATGGTACAACTTTGAAAAACAATTTTTCAATGTCTCACTAAGTCAAGACATATTTACCCAAGAGAAAAATATATGCACACAAAGAGTTTCAACATAAATGTTCATAATATTCTCACTGTGTATTTAATATTGAAATTGGGAAAGACTGAGGGACCCCTGAGAGGTCGAAAGAATCTTTTGTGGTGATAAAAGTCTTCTGTATCTTGAGTGTGGCTGTATTTTATGAGCATACACATCTTTCAAAAGTCAACAAATTGAATACTTTAAGTAGCTGTAGTTTCTGCATGAAAGTTATACCCTGATCAAGTTTAAGTAACACCAGACCAGGAATCAAGACATCCAAGTATGAGTCCCTATTCTGTCTTTTTAAACTATTTGCAAGTTGCAAATTTTTTTGGATTCAGAATTAAAGCAGATTATCTCTAAAGCACTGTGGTTATGTGAAATAACAGACTTGGACTCAATCTATTAACATTGCATGTCACAGAAATTGATTTCAGACTGCTAGGCTATAGAGCCTGGTTTTGCTGCTTCCTAGCTGTGTCATCTTAGACAAGTGACTTTACCTTTCTGCGCAGTGTTTCTTGATCTGTAAGATGAGAATACCAGAAAAAAAGAATACAAGTAACAGGTTAACCTGTCACTACATGAGTAGTGCTTAGCAAATAGCCTTTTGATTTTACTCTCAAGGAAAAGACTCAAGCTGTCCATAACTTACAGGTATTACATCATTCTGGCCCTTATTTTCTTCTCTTATTTCATTCTACTCCAAGTGCACTCTAGTCTTAATGAGCTTCTTTTCGTTCTTTTAATGTACCATTATCCCTTCCAGGCCATGATTTTAAATACCATCTATACCCTAATGACTTCCCAGTTTTTCTCATTAGCCATGAATGTTCCTCTAAGATCTAAACTCAAATAATCAACTACCTACTTGACATCTTGATTTTGATAGCAAGTAAGCACCTTAGATATAAACTGTCTTAGGCTTGGTTTCCTGAAGTAGACTCAGATAAAAACATCAATGTGACTTTTGAAAATAATTTTATCTGTGGCTGCACTGGGTCTTCATTGCTGTGCGGACTTTCCGCTAGTTGTGGCAAGCAGGGGCTACGCTCTAGCTACGGGCCTGGGTTTCTCACTGCAGTGTTCTCTTGCTGGAGTACAGGGTCTAGGGTGTGTGGGCTTCAGCAGTTGCTGCTTCCAGACTCTAGAATGCAGGCTCAGTAGTTGTGGTACACGGGTTTAGTTGCTCCACAGTGTGTGGGATCTTCCTGGATCAGGGATTGAACCCGTGCCTCCTGCATTGGCAAGTGGATTCTCTGCAATTGAGCCACCAGGGAAGCCCCTTCAGGTGATTTCTTATGTTTTTCTCTTCCTCACAGAACAAACTCAGCATTGTATACATACCCTGTTTCCTCCTGTCTGTGCGCTAGCCTTAACAATACTGGCAGGACTTGCTGCCAGTATTCTCTTATTTGATACTTATTTATACTTATTTTATACTTATTTATACTTCAGAGCTGCCATTACTTTCTTTTTCCTGTTCTCCAATTGGAATTTCTTCTCCTAGCTCCACCTCTCAATTCTCCCATTTATAATCTGGCTTAAACATTACCTTTTTTGAATCTTACTGAACTGTCTGCCCTATCCCCTCCATCCTGAGCAGAATTTCTCTGTTCAAACTAGTAGCAGCTTACAGGTCTCCTTCCATTGTTCATGGCATGTATTTCTAATAACACTTTGTGGTTAGAGACTGCTTTCATACAATTCTCAACATGATACCTGGCACATAATATTATTAGCAATTCTGTGTGTGCAACTTTGCAAACTCCAGTGCTTTCTAACCTTTGACAAAATTAGCCAAAATGAACTTATTTTCTACTTAAAGTAACCCCGGAGTTTTTTCAATATTAACCAGGTATCCAAATAATCAACATATGAGTGGAAGAATTTTAAATGCATGAAATTAAATAGTTTGTCTCATATGAATATGCTTTGCCTTTGTAGTTACAGTATGTGTTAGTCACTTCGTCGTGTTTGACTCTTTGCGACCTCATGGACTGTAGCCTGCCAGGCTCCTTTGTTCATGGGATTCTCCAGGCAAGAATACTGGGGTGGGTAGCCGTTCCCTTCTCCAGGGAATCTTCTGGATCTCCTGCACTGCAGGCAGATTCTTTACCACCTGAACCAGCAGGGAAGCCCATAGTTACAATATGAGTTCTACCAAACTGTGTACTCTAATAACCAGGCATTCTTTCAGTATTTGGCACTGGAAAATTTGAACATAAATAGCACAGACTGTACACAGGTCAAGGTGGTTTAAATTTCTCAATATGTCACTGCTATTTGGGCCACTCTCAGATTATGGAATCCCCAATGAGGACGCTCCGGAATCTTCATGTACCTTCTGGATTATTTATCTCCCATCCTCAAGGTTAATTCACATGAAACAATTTCTCTTGTTAAATGCCAATTTTGCCCCAAGGTATGAATGTTTAATCCTCATAAAGGTAGTGGGAGTTACATGTGTGCAGTGGCTGTGGTCCCTTAACTAATTAGTGATGAGAGGATGTTAATAAGAGAGTGATTTATATAATACTAACGAACTGCCAAATACAGTAAAATCTAATTTACACCAACTGGTGGAAAGCCAGACTTAACTGGTAGAAGAGTAAGAATTTTAAAATATATAAAAGAAAGTATATATCATAAATTTCCAACATATTTGATAATTCAAAGTACTTCTTTAATGGACCAAGGGCATTGAGTCTTGCCAAGTAGAGATGCTATTGAAACCTTCTTTAAATGAATAGATATGAGTCATTGGGATTGTCATTACATAACATTTTTAAACATTAATTAACATTTTCAAATTCGAGACTTTTTCCCCCACAAACTAATTGTAGTCCTAGATAATTTTAGTTACAATTTTGTATTACTGAAAAAGCCCTTCACTGACTGGGTCTGAGCAGTTCTACTTACTTGGGACACAGAAAGGCACGCAAGTAGATCTTAGCTTTTCCTGGGCTTGCAAATTAGCTCTTGAAATAAGACAAATGCATATGGTAAGAGCCCAGTGAACATTATTGCTCCCTCACTGTTTGTCTACAGCACATTCTTACACAGTACTGCCTGTATCCTAGCCTCTGTTCTAGGCAATGAGATGCTAAAAGTGGACCCTGTAGTCCAGCTTAGTGTCTGGATTTGGTTTGAAGAATCATGATAAGTCATTCAANTTAAGGGTAGCTTTTCTCTTCCATCATTGTATTGACATTTTCTACCAACCTCAAGGTTTGGCCAGGAAGATGATACACAGTCTGGCCCAGAGATACTGCATACTATGTACTGAGCAGCAAAATGTGTTACTTTCTGCATGTTACTTTTCTTAAATTGTGTTGTCCTAGAAGGACTAATGTGATCACCTTAACAATGGTCAAGTCACCCTTAAGCTATTTATCATCAATCTAGTTAGTTAACATCAAATCATCCTCTAGATAGATTAGTTTCCCTAAAATTATTGATCAAAATAAAAAGGAATCTTCTTAAATGTCTTGTATAATGGTGAACTCCCACTTACTTTATATTGAATTTGATAGTAGTTAAAGTAAATGTCCTCATGTTATGCAAATATACAGATACTTATGATTAGGATTTGACTTTTTTTAGAGTCTGTATAGTACTTCTATCATTTTTATTTCAAGAATATTTCATATCTAGGAAGCTGAAATAAAACAGCTTCATTAAGATTCTTTTATTATGAGAAACAGGAACCCACTCAAGCTATGCCATCTTAAGCAACAAATGGAAGTATTTCACAAATGCAGAATGTCTTCCAAGGGCAGGAANAAGAATATTTCATATCTAGGAAGCTGAAATAAAACAGCTTCATTAAGATTCTTTTATTATGAGAAACAGGAACCCACTCAAGCTATGCCATCTTAAGCAACAAATGGAAGTATTTTACAAATGCAGAATGTCTTCCAAGGGCAGGAAAGACTGATGTTCTAGAGGGGATGAGAATGAGGAAATAAGTATTCAATAAGAACCTGGCCAGCATTCTCTCTTCTTGTCCTATCTTTTTTCTTCTCTACTGCTTGAATCTTCTCTCTCTGCATGTCAGCTTTCTCAGCTTCTTTGTAGGTATGAAAGACTAAAGACTCTCCCATGGCTCCTCAGAATACATTCTCCAGTCAAGAAGCTTTTCACTTCCATTCCTAAATCTAACAGAAAGAATATAACTGGTTCATCTTGGATCAGATATTTAAGAGTACTCACTACAGTATGCTTGCCAGAGGACTAGCTCCGAAGAGTAGGAAAGTTTTCTAATAATGTTGTTCACTGTGAGTTGAGAGCAAAATACAAACTATCTACTTCTCGAACTTTTTTTTTTTCCTAAAAAAATGGAATACTTTAGTAATTGCATATTTGGTATCAAGTAAACCCTTAGTATTGGAGAAGGCAATGGCACCCCCCTCCAGTGCTCTTGCCTGGAAAATCCCATGGACAGAGGAGCTTGGTAGGCTGCAGTCCATGGGGTTGCTAAGAGTCAGACATGACTGAGTGACTTCACTTTCACTTTTCACTTTCATACATTGGAGAAGGAAATGGCAACCCACTCCAGTGTTCTTGCCTGGAGAATCCCAGGGATGGCGGAGCCTGGTAGGCTGCTGTCTATGGGGTCGCACAGAGTCACATACAACTGAAGTGACTTAGCAGCAGCAGCAGCAAACCCTTAGTAACAGTATATAGTGAAATAGAGTAGTGATATTTATTTTATCTACCCAGAATCTCTTCTCCCTCTTCTTAGAAAACTACCTCACTTTTCAAAATTAGGTTATGAATTTTCCCCATTCCCTCGGGGTAGGTGATAGGGTAAATCACGGGCTGCTTCTCTGTGCCACACTGATCAGGTGGCACATGTAACCCCTACTGGCCAGAGAGCCGTGTCACTGTGGAGTGATTGGTTTAGGCATAAGCATGTAACCATGTCCAGCAGATACTCCCTGAAATTTGATATTTGAAATTGAAGGGGAAGAATGTTTTCCTTTCAGATAAGCTATGAGGATGTGAACTTAGGCTCGTTACCATTCCTGCCGTGGGGTACAAGAATATCCTCAAGTATAAAGCCTACAGGCTTAATCGGGGAATACCAAACAATATCATTTGGGCCCCTAGGACCCACCATACCTGAAGTGTATCTTTAAATTATGAAAGTCAGTCAAATTCCTTCATTTGTTGTTGTTCTTCTTCTTAAGGTAATTTGGGTTGGTTCTCTAGTCAAGACGTGGGTTCAATCCCTGAATCAGGAAGATCCCCTGGAGGAGGAAATGGCAACCCACTCCAGTGTGCTTGCCTGGAAAATCCCATAGACAGAGAAGCCTGGTGAGCTATAGTCCATGGGGTCGCAGAGAGTCAGATACGACTGAGCAACTGAGCATGCATACACACATGCACTCTAGTAGGTGGAGGTGAAAGAGTTTAACTGTACCCTCATGTTGTATTTCTCAGCATTGACTATGAAATGCTATTGGGGAATTCAAGTCCATAATCCTTTATCCAAAAGCCTTTGGAGCAAATATATTTGAGAATTCAGAATTGTTTGGATTTCAGAAAGGTACAAAGATGCTCATACCACACCTTTCCTAACAAACACCTCAGAATCCGGGGTTCAGAGCAGCATACCATAATCAAACATGTTAGAACTTTTTCAGCAAAATATTCATACCAAGTGAAACAAATAAAATCTATGAATCACCTTATGTTAACTTAGGTCTGGTGACATTTTTGCTTCCAATAGAAGCAAGAAAGTATTTTTGTTTGTTTGTTTTCAGAGCATTGCATTTTGCAGTTGTGGGTAGAGGGTTGTGGACATAATGGTTAATTGAAAGCCCCAATTAGGTTCAGACTCTCCTGATCCTTGACTGTGCCTCTGCTGAGCGGAACCTGCAACCTCTTCCTGATACCAGTCAAAGTCACATAAAACTAGTCATAATGGAGCTGCAGAAAGCTCAGAAAGCTGCATCGCCAGCTTCAGCCTATACTTGCTATGTATCCTTAGGGTTGTGTTTTGTGGTTTAATGAGACAGCACATGTCAGGCACCTAGTAAGCAGTGAAGAAACATATCATCTATTGTCTTTGTTTCCCATCCATTCAGTGGCCTAAACGAATACCCTTGAGTTGGTATCCCAGCTGTGACTGGTCACGTGGGACTGTTCTCTGCTTCACATTCTGTAGTCTTGACTCAGACAGGGGGCCATCCCTAGGGCAATTGGTACCCTAAGCTCATCCCAATTAAGTAATGGGAAAATATCACTGCCCCCTCTAGATCCCTCCTGCTGTCTTGCTAGTGGTAGAAACCATTGTGGTAGGCTGAAAAATGTCTCCACAAAGATAACCACGTTCTAATCCCTGGAACCTGTGGGTATGTTGTGAAAGGGATGTTGCAGATGTGATTAAATTTGGGTCAACGCAATTATGAAATTATTCTGGGTTATCCTATCAGCCCAATATAATTGTAAGAGGCCTTGTAAGAGAGAAGCAGGCAATCAGCATGGGGAAGGGGCAAGTGGCCAAGGAATTCAGGCAGCCTCTAGAAGCTGAAAATTCAAGTATGTAGATTCTCTTCTAGAGCCTGCAGAAAGACTCAACCTACTAACACTTGTCTTTAAGCCTAGTGATATTGATTTTTGTAACCAGAACTGTAAGATAATAAATCTTTGCGGTGTTAAGCAGCCACCTGTGTGGTGATCTGCTAAAGCTGCAAGAGGCAGCTAATACAGTACTCAAGGACAGTCTTTAAAAGAAAAAGGAAAGAACATTTTATCTGAATATTAAATAGAAGGGGTGGTGTTCATGAGCAGCATTATTAATAGTCAGCAAAAGGTGGAAACAACCCAAGTGTCCATCAGCACAAGAATGGATTGGTAAAATGCAGAATATGTTTAGATACAAGGGAATAATATTTGGCCATAAAAAGAAATGATGTTCTAATACATACTATCACATAGATGAACCTTGGAAGCACGCTAAGTAGAATAAGCCAGACAGAAAAGAATACATTAATGTATGATTCTACTTTTATGATGTACCTAAAATAGGCAAATTCACAGGGACAGAAAATAGAATTAGAGGTCATCAGGTGCTGGAGTAAGGGGTGATGGGAAATAAGTATTTAATGAGTTTAGAGTTTCTCTTTGATATGATAAATAATCTGGAGGTAAAGAGTGGTGATAGTTTTACAATATTGTTTATTAATGCCATTGAGTTGTAGACTTAACAATGGTTAAGATGGTAAATTTTAAGTGTGTGTGTGTGAGTGTTTACCACAATGAAAGCTAATAAATAGAGGGGTGAGGTGTCTTACTACTTTACCTTGGTGTTTCTTGGAAGGGTAGAGTGGGGTGATCTGATTGTATTTATATATGTGTGGGTGCATGGTGCTTTATTTATGTATTTTTTTAAAGCACTTGTAAGTAGAGTTACCTTTTCCCTTTAAGATCCTCAAGATGCTCTCCATCTGTCTGATCCTGACAAAGAAATACCCACACCCCACCCCCAGCCAAACTTCAGACTGGTAAAGTGCAAAGCCATCAGAATACACTTGACCCTAAAGCTAGTCTTGCTGAGACAGTCACCAGAGAGAATTTGTTCCTCCCTATGGCATGGCACCCCACTCCAGTACTCTTGCCTAGAGAATCCCATGGAGGGAAGAGCGTGGTAGGCTATAGTCCATGGGGTCGCAAAGAGTCGGACACGACTGAGCGACTTCACTTTCACTTTCACTATAGAAATATAACATGTTAGTGGTGGTTTAGTTGCTAAGCCGTTGCTAAGCCGGGACCCCATGGACTATAGCTCCCCAAGCTCCTCTGTCCCTGGGATTTCCCAAGCAAGAATACCTTCTGTAGGGGATCTTCTCAACCCAGGGATCAAACCCATGTTCCCTGCATTGCAAGTAGATTCTTTACTGCTGAGCCAAATCTAGTATTTTCAAAACTTCAAGCAAGCCAAGGTCAAGATTTTTGTTATATTTGCACACTGCTTGTACTATCTTACTTTGTTTTTCTTTGAATCAGTCACTATTTAGGGGCTGGAGGGAAGCAAAACCTACCACCCATCACCAACAATAGAAATCTGAGCACTTTGCCCACTGCATCTGGGTATCAGAGTCAACAAGGAAAATACCACATAGTTGAGCAAGGGATGGAACAGTGCTTGCTTCACACAGAGAAGAGACAGAGGAAGAGCTGTTTCAGTCCTGGGCATTCATCCGTCAAGGCCAACGAGACCCTGCTAGCAGCTGTCACAGGGCAGTTGGCCTTCACAAACCCCTCTTGTGCCACTGCGTGAAGGACCCCATCCCCTCCCTGAAGGAGTGGTGCAGCTGGCCAGGTACCAAATGATGTACACACTCAAGCAGAACCAAGGAACACACACTGAGTTTGAAACAGGTAACAGGGCCTGCACAGGTTGTGGGGACTCTCAGTAAGGAATTATTCCAGACCCAAGGCCCATTCTAACATGGCTGTACGTGGGTCAAAAGACTGCATTCACAAGGTTACCTTTTTCAGCAATTCCCATTCAAAAACGCTTTTTAAAGTCTTATTGTAAGTATGAAACTGGTATCATTTGTCATAAACGGTAATAAGAAAGAAATACTATAAAAAAGAATAAAAACGTACCAAATTCTCATCACCACCTGTCAAAGGATTGAGGCTTGTTTTTCCTCTCAAATTACAGGGAGTTGTCAAGTCATCCTAACACTAAACAAAGATGTTCTCTTTGACTTAATGAAAAGATTTGGATGAGTTTTACAATGGAAACTTCATTTTCAGATTGAGATTCAAATTTATATTCAGCATGGTGGCCTGTCACCATGTTACATTGTCTTGATTTTAATCCCAGTGTTTTGCAAGCCTGTTCTTTGAGAATCACGGATTTTGTTGGCCATCTTATTTTAATGGTGGGGAGACAGATACTTGACAAGGAAAGGACCTTCTGAAGTTGTACCACTAACAATAGTTAATCTGTATTAAGAGTATATGACACTGATGCTACGAAGTGCTTTGGACATGTCACTTGTTTAACCCCTCACAGTTGTTCCTGTAACATTGCCTCATCATTCTGCAGACAAGACTTGGAGACATTAAAATTCTGGCCTAAGCACACACATTTAGTAAAGGACACCATTAGACCAACCAAAACTTCCAGAGTCAGCAACCAGTATATTTATATTTGATGCCTACAGCCTCTAGTCTTTCATTTTCCTGGGCTTGACTAGACGTGAATGCTTTTCTTTCCAATGGTAAAGCTTTATATTAGGTTTCCTGTGTATTTTAGTGTGTATTTTTATCCACTCTTAGAAAAAAATCAAAATAATCACTGAGTTTGTATGTAGAAACATAGTTGATGAAATTTTAATCAATAGTACAGACAATATTAATTTGAATAAACATAGTAAACCTAAATGGACTGTATTTTTATTTAGCTTACTCATTTTTTAATCCTTTTTTTAAAAAGAGTATCTATTAATAAATCTGGTCTAATATTATACCATAAGTAAAACTTTTACAAGTGTAATCTTTCTAAAATAGTAGTGAGTGGAAAAGCATGGGAGGACAGATAAATAAAAGCCATCTTTCTTCTGAGCAGAGAAACTTTGCTTTTCTTTCCACTCAGCTGCTTGCTTCTGTATAGTAACAGACTGAAGAAGATCATGTTGCAAAATTTGGCATCTCCACAGTTTATATTTTTCAGAATATTTAATAAAAGGCCACCAAATGTTAAAATAATTATCCATTTCCTGTATGTGTGCAAATTTTTCCTACTGCTAAAAATTCTTAATTAAAAAAATTAATTAAACATGTTCTTCTAACTAAGAAGCAATTGTAGACCTTGCACCCAACAATGAAAAACTTTTATTTCCTTCATGGTTGTCTTAATTTCCCTCCCAGGAAGAGGAATTCTGGTCGATACATGAAGACCTTTCTCTCCTGCAATTGCTACCATGGATTCTTCTTTTTTTTTTTTTTAACCCAATTTATTTTCTTACAATGGAATCATGTTAGTATACTAATATAGTGTAGTATCTTGTAAACACTTTATCCATTTAAATTTAAAAGATTTTGTTTCATAAATAGAGGAAGGTCAACAAGATGAAGCAAAGTATGAAACACAAAACTAACAAAAAGTCAGGATATTACTTACTGTCTGCTCAGCATGCATCTACCTTAGCATGAATATTAGATGAGAAACATGAATCTGTGGTTCCATTTGAGGGTTTCATTTCTTGGGTGCTTTTTATAGGATCATCATCTCCCTACAATGAGGGTTATTGTTTTATTATTTATATTTTAACAACATGTACCATATAAATGACTTGAGATTCTATTTCTTATGCAAGATAAGCTCCATATATATATATAGGCTTCCCAGGTGGCTCAGTGGGTAAAGAGTCTGTCTGCAGCGCAGGAGACACAGGAGACATGGGTTTCATCCCAGGGTCGAAAAGATCCCCTGGCGGAGGGCATGGGACCCCACTCCATTATTCTTGCCTGGAGAATCCCATGAACAGAGGAGCCTGGCAGGCTACATAGGGTCACAAAGAGTCAGACATAACTAAAGCGACCGATTATTTTCCCATATAGATCATTTCAGAGTACTGAGTAGTGTTCCCTGTGCTATACAATAAGTCCTTATTAGTTGTCTATCTTATACGAGTGATGAGTTTAGATGCAAATATTTGAGTCCTAGGCCACATGGGATACCCAGTAGATGTTCCCAGGAGGAAGTTTATCCACTTCTGTCTTCAAATGGCATTTTCCTTGTAGTTCCTCTGTGCTAGGCACTGTGCTAAGATGCTAGAAACACATAAATGAATAAAATGAAACCTATCTTTGAGGGGGTTACACTCTACTAAGAGGATGTAAATATTTAGTGTATTAGTCCTTCAATGAACCTCTATGCTGATACGCTCTGTCTTGCTCTAGGCTTTGAATGCACAGCAGTGAGAAACAAAATAGTCAAGTTTCCTATTCTTATTGGATTAACAATCTGGTATGGAAAAATAGACAATGAACAATTTTGAAAATATAGTAGTCGAGATAGCGGCATTGAGAGAATAGTACAGAGTGACTTGAAGGGGAGTTATTTTTCAGTTTTGAGTTAGATAGGCCTCAGCTAAAGAGGTGACATAGAAGGTGAGATGTCAATAGCAAAGATCAGTCCTTTGAATGAATGAGAGCAAAAGCGTTACAGACCAAGAGAAGTGGAAGTGGAAAGAGTCAAAGACAAGATGGAATTTGGTGTTTTTGAGGGACAGAGAGAAGCCCTCTCTGAGGGCAAAGTAGAGTAAATGAAGGGGAGAATGAAATGAGTGAGTCAGTGAGAACCGCAGTGGTCAGCTACCACTGACTGTGTTCCTAATTAAGCTGAGGTTAAATTATGCACCATCTCAAAACACAAAATAAGGTGAATTCACATCATAGCCTTGTGATGCTTAAATGGTCCATGTCAGTGTTCCTCAAATTATCTGTGAAGGTAGAAACTATTTTTTTTTAGTATTTTAGGCTTGAGTGTTCATAAAGTACAGTAAATATGAAATAGAAATTGAAATGGTAGGACACAAAAGCTCATTTTTAAGTGATGATGTTCCAGTCATTGTCTGATTGCTAGAATTGCTTCTACATTATTAGCCTCAATTTCTGTATTTATTTTGTTGTTGATTGACCATGGACTGGCACCAGATCTTAGAACACAATCTGAGTAGCACTGGACTATGCAACTGATAAAGCTTGTATTTTAAAAACTGGTCATTATTTACAGACCCCATAGGCATGGTTTCATGTTGTTTAATAACATTTGATTAGAAAAATTATGTAGTTTCATCTCATATCCTGATGTTAATGGGGTGAGTGTGTGTGTACATGTGTGTCTGTGATCCTATCAAGAATTTATTAGGCCCTTGATTTCTTAAAAGTACAGTAATATATGAGCCCAATGTTCCCAATGTGCTTTTGGCATTATTTATGAAAAACAGTCTTTAATTACCAAGCTTAACACATTATCCTTGGTGGAGACTCAAATCTCTTTTCCAACTTTAAACTGAGCAAAAGCTTTCATCTGGCAAGGTACTGAAGCCCACTATGAAAATTTTGTGCATAGAATTATCACCAAGAGCTATTTGGCAGCTTCTCCATCTCAATGAAAAGGACTCTGTATTTTATCTTCGCACAAATAACTCTCACCACCATATAAATTATTTTCTCAATTATCTTTCAACCTTTTTGCAATAAGGTTTCCTGAATAAGAACTGGAAATATCTACATCACATTCCATGTCACATTTCTTGATCCAAATTCTTTTAATTAGTTACTTAGCCCAAATCTATTTCAAGCACAACAATTTCCTGTATATCTGGAAGAGTGGTGGGAAATTTTTACCTCATCTAACCCAATCACGGACCATAACCCCATATTAATCTGGGAGACAGCCAATGCTTTTCTCTGGAGTGGTATTACTTCTCATTTAGCCTGCAAAATATTATTGCATTGAAAGTGAAATTTTGTAATTGTGTAAGAGATCCTTAGCACACTTTTTCCAGTTGATCCCCAGTGAAGCGTAAGCCATAGGAGTATCTGACAGCATCCCATCCAATCAGAGCACCGCCGCTTTCGTTTTTAAAGCGCAGATTTTATGCTCTTGGTAGGGAGCCAGGAGAAGTGCTGGATCAGCACACTCAATTCCAAAGGAGCATCTAATTTTATTGTCTCCCCCTCTGAATTTCAGAGAACAACGGGCTAGCCATAAGTCTAAAGCGTGGCTCAGAGTGTTAAGTCATTTTCAAATCAATTGCACTCTTGAACCAGCTTCTCTTTTCACGTTCTTGGTAGCAGGCATTCTCTGTGAAGCTCTTGAAAACAACTGACAGCTCTGCATGACCACCTGTACCAACAGATATCACTTAAACTTGGACAGTCTCATGAGACAGGGATTGTTGTGGCCTGTGGTCTGGAGTTTTCATGCAAAAGCTTGTGTGGAAAAGGTGCATTGTTGAGCTTTGCTGGAGAGTCTTCCTTTGTTGCTTCAGCAGTAGCTTCGAATGGAACCATTTCTAATACATTACGTGTGAGTTGGAATAAACTGTAGTTATCTGAAAATCTAAGGAAACATTTGATCCTATCTGAAAGAATCATATGTTAACTGCTCATCAAACTATCGATTTTTACTTCACAAAATGATTGATACCTCTGTGACTTTATTTCAAGGGTAAATTTTTTTTTACTACAGTAGATATGGACAATGGATATAGGCGGAATCTGCTCTTATTAATTGCTCACTAATTTTCTCAGGTGAAGTGTCATATTGTTTACATACAAAACACTTTCATTCAGGGGATAAATGACCACCTTTTGTTTGCAAAATCTGCTCTTTGTTTTCATGAAAAACACAGACTTATTCATAGTTTAGGGAAAAAAAAATCTGCNCTCACTAATTTTCTCAGGTGAAGTGTCATATTGTTTACATACAAAACACTTTCATTCAGGGGATAAATGACCACCTTTTGTTTGCAAAATCTGCTCTTTGTTTTCATGAAAAACACAGACTTATTCATAGTTTAGGAAAAAAAAAATCTGCTAAATGTGATTCCAAAACAAACTGGTACTACTGATGTGTCTCAAGTGACCCCAGCAAAAAAAAAAAAAAAGTGCCTTGGATTAACACAAGCCAGTTTCGAATTTCTAGGAGTCCATGATCAGTTCTTTTCAGAGGTAACTTTTTGGGAGGGCCAGGGAGGTCTTGAAAAATACAACAAAAACACACTAAAAATCTTGACTGTGTTTAACAGAAACTCAAAGGGGAGAGAGAAATAGTAGCCTGAGGTCAAACAGAAGGGGGAAAAATTCTTTAAATTGCTAAGCAGGAACTTTCTCAGTCTTGGTCCCTTTTTCTTGTCCAGTGAAGCACAGCTGTATCAAGGAACAACTTCCACGTGTCTGATGGGCATGGATAAGCTACCTCTTGAGGTTTCCATAGGCAGCCAAGCAAGCATCCTATAGGTAGCCAAACATACCTATAGGTAGCCAAGCGGGTACCACTTATTTAGAGATGCTGAAATCAGTCCACCCACCTTTACTGTTCTCTCCCGTTTTAAAAGCAGTCATAAAAGTGCAACAGAGACTTTCTTCCTCCAGGCAGTCCCTTTTTGTGTTTCTTTTGTTGTTCTGACTTTTCTGACTGATTGCTGTTCTTAATCAACACCCACTTCACTTTCAATGTACTTGAAACGCTGGGCTGGTTTTTTCTCTTGCTTTCTTTTTTTTCTTCCTATTCCTTCCTGCCTTCCCTTTGCATCCTTCTCTTAGCACAAAGACTTCCATTGCTGGCCTTCCTTCTTCTCATGCTCAGGTCTTCCTAACAGACTCCTGGCTTCTTTCTCTCCCTGCCTCTTTGCCCCATCAAGCCCTCTACCTGCTCAGTGCCAGCACCACGTGCCCTCATCCCGCGTCCCCCTGCTGCTAGCTCCCTCTCCTCATCTGCTTCCTACGTGTCAGGCAGGCTCTGCTCCACAATTTCATCAGGTGGCCTGGGGGTGAGGGTGAGCACGCTGTCACTTAAACTCCCTCCATCCCCGCCAGCCTGAAATGGAAAGTGTGATAAATGGAACCGTACCAGGCTCAATTTCGTCTGGAAATTTCAAACTTATGATGTTCAAATAGGTTCATAAATTCCCCCAGAACGCCTCTCTGCTCTCCCTAATACCCAATTGCAGGTTTCAACTGAGCAGGCCCTTCTACCTGCTTTTACAGCCCACGATACTCAGATCTTGGCATGCATCTCATGCCTTGGCCCTGGCATGCTTTTAATCTAGTGCCCAGTCTGGGGATGCAGCCACCGCATATATATTCGCTGATTCTTTTCCAGGGGAGGAATGTTGACAGTGGACGACAACAGGTAGTCTTCAAAGGCGTTTCACTTCAGGGCTGCTTTTATTTTTCTCTGTTTCTAAAAGCCAGCCATGGCTTTGTTGTTGGCAAATATGTTTCTACATGTCCCATCCTGGGCAAAAATCGTCAAGTGGAGAATCTTCAAAATGTGCTCTTGTTTTCTTGTGGAGAGAATGGCTCCCCCCCACCCCATTTTCTCTCTCATTTATGCCCCTTATCTTCAGGAAATAGGTCTTAAAATAATATGAGTATGCATATCCAAATGACAAGCAGAAAGGTCAGCTGTGCCTTTCTGTTGGGAGCAAAGACTAGTAATATGAGTGGTTGGTTTAATAAAATTTGAGCTACAGTTAAAATTTGAGTCCAGTAAAATGTAAAAGGCTAAACAGGAATTTAAATAACATTTTATTTTTTCATTAATGTGTAGTTACAGAATCAATACAAGAATTATTTCTGCATCTCCCTTGACTGTCTTTTCTAATTCATATACCTCACCAGATGTAACTATTGCTTTTTTCATACTATATTGACATTACATTTAGATCATATGTCTGTAGAGATACATGACTTTCATGTTCTTTTTAAACAAATGAGGTCATTTTGTATGTTTTGTTTTACAACTCAAAATATATCTTACAGCTTTGTTCTTATTATAGACTATTGTCTTCATTTCATCTTAGTTTACCTCTGTATCAAGTTTTAAAAACTATTCCTCTAGTAACATTTAAACAGTACATTTTTTTCCATGTTTTTCACTATGACAAATAAAATGTCAGTGAATATTTCTGAATAGATACCCTAGTGTACATAATTTGATTTATTTTTTTTTTCTACAATAGATAGCAAGAAATAGAATTACTGGACCAAAGAGAATGTCCATTTTTAGTTTTCATAAGTATTGCCAAATTGCCCTCAAAGTTGGCTTCAGCAAATTGGTATGCCTTCTTGTGGCTGTTTTTTTCTGTCATGCCATCTCTAACCCCTCCCAAACAGATAGTTGGCAGCCTAAAACCAGAAACAAAAGAAAAAGAATTTTATAAATTTAACATTTTCTTCCCGCTTTGTCCAGGTTTATTACTTTTCTACCTACCTTAATTTCTATAATGTTAAAAGAGAACATGTTTTCTCCGTGCAAGTGCTTAATTTAGAATAAAAGAGAACAAAAGGACTAACAATATTTTCCCATGCTAAACTGTTGATGTAAAAGAAGTTTCAAAAGGTACACAAATATTTTTCACATTGAAAAGCATTTATTTAAAAAATATTCTTTCTAATTTGAAAACAAAAGCTAACTTGTAGTATGTTCTATTAATTACATGAATTTTATGTATAGTCTCTAATGCAGATGACATGCCCACCCAGACATTGTAACAGGGTAGTGATTTAAAATTAGTAGCAAAAGCAACTTATATTGAAAAATTCAGGTATTTGAGTTAAATCTGTGTGAATTTCAAAACTCGGTATTTCCAAGTTATTGACCACATTCAATATTTTGCTTTGTGTGTAGTTGCAGTCTTGAGGTTTTTAATTCAGTCCTCCAGTAAGTCCAGCCATAGCTTTAAAAATATCATCTTCTTTGGAGCAGGGGATTTACATCATTTTTTAAACACAAATGCTCTTGGTAAAATAGGTTTGGGAAATGCAACGCACTTCCACCCCTCTCTTAGGTGTTCACAGTCACATTGGCAGGTTGGTGAGAGGCTTGGACCACATTGGTCAGAGGCCCCAGAAGTCTTGTAATAGCAAAAGTTGTCCACTGTTCATTCCCAAACCCTGTTTGTCTGTGATAATCTATTTTTCACATAAAATTTTTAACATCCTCTGGAACTCCTCCTACAGGCAATGAACTTTGAGAAACACTGTGTAAGTAAAAATTGTAAGTAGAGTGAAAAATATGAAACCAGTGAGCTTCAAAGGGAATGAAAGCAAACTACATTAAGCTAGACAGGAAAGTGATTCTAGATCCTAAGGAAGGAAGCTGATGACAGAGGCATAGTATGGACTGGAGAAAGCCACAGCTAGGTGATATAACTGCATTCCACAAATATTTATGGAGTGCCTATTCATACCAGGCCCTGTTCTATGTGCTGTGGATAAAGCAGTTATGAAAACAAATTTAAAAACCTCTACCTCTGTTAAAACATTTCAAAGTGTTATTTACTGAGAAACTCAAGTTCTAAAGTCAATAAATGGATATGTTAAATTAAGCGTTTCTATATATCAAAAGAGAACATGAAAAAAAAAAAGTTTTTAAGACCTACATGGGGAGACTATAAAGAACACCTACAAATCAATAAGAAAATAAAAAATAACCCAATTAAAAAATGGGCAAGAGACATCAATGAAGGAAGAAATCAAAATAGACAATAAATATGTATGATTCTCAACCTCATAAATAATTAATTAAATGCAAAATCATACCATGAATAGAAATGATTTCACAGCTAAAATAGCAAAAGTGAGAGTATAACAATATCACATAAAAGCAAGAATGTGGGGTAGTTCCTAACATCTCTCATGGGAGACTAAATTGGTTTAACTACATTGGGAATTATTTGGGCAAGCCCTGTCTAAAGAAAATAAAATATGAGCCACAAATATAAGTGATGCTTTCTAGTGGCCACATTTTAAAATGGTAAAAGAAAACAGGTAACGTTAATTTTAATAATGTATTTTATTTAGACCAGTGTATCCAGAATATTATCATTTCAGCATATAATCAATCTAAAATTCTATTAGTGATATTTTATGTTCTTTCTTTCATGCTGTTGCTGAAACCAGTGTGTATTTTACACTTTTGGGGCTCCAAAATCACTGCAGATGGTGATTGCAGCCATGAAATTAAAAAACTCTTATTCCTTGGAAGAAAAGTTATGACCAACCTAGATAGCATATTGAAAAGCAGAGACATTATTTTGCCAACAAAGGTCCATCTAGTCAAGGCTATGGTTTTTCCAGTAGTCATGTATGGATGTGAGAGTTGGGACTGTGAANTGCTGAAGCTGAAACTTCAGTACTTTGGCCACCTCATGCGAAGAGTTGACTCATTGGGAAAGACTCTGATGCTGGAAGGGATTGTGGGCAGGAGGAGAAGGGGATGACAGAGGATGAGATGGCTGGATGGCATCACCAACTCGATGGACATGAGTCTGAGTGAACTCTGGGAGTTGGTGATGGACAGGGAGGCCTGGCGTGCTGCGATGAATGGGGTCGCAAAGAGTCAGACACGACTGAGTGCGTGGATTGAACTGAACTGAACTGAGGATATCGCAACTCAGACTAGATACGTTTCAAATGTTCAATAGCTACAAGGGCTCAATAAACAGCTACCATATTAGCCAGTGAGCACAAGTCCACATCTAGTCAAATCCATATAGTATCCAAGAAAACCCCTGCAAATTTATACCAAGAGTTTAAAGAATATCCATTGTAACCTTATTACAATTTTTTAAATGGAAACAATGCATATGTCCATCAATGAAAGAATGTGTTTCTGAATTGCAGTGTATTCATATCATACAAAATGACAGAGCATGAAAATAAACGGGGTAGAGCCATACTTCATGTAAAAGTATACTCTGCCATAAAGACAAACTGCAGAAAAATACTTGGAGTTTGTTACCACCATGTAAAGTTCTCATACCTCCGAAACAATATTGCTTATTCCTTCAGTATCCATCCGTATATAATAATAGGTTAAAGGCATATAAGGAAACAATATCAACCCTGTATGATATTGTTTACCAAGGTGGAGGGGAGGGTGAAGATCTAAGAGTGGGACACCAAGAATTGAAATTATTAATGCTGTTTTATTTCCTAATTTAGGTGGTATATATGCTTGTATATGTCACATTGCTCTATATACTTACTGTGTCTCTGAAATATTTTAGAATGTTTGCTCTGTGTGTGTGTGTGCGCACGTGTGTGTGTGTGTATGTGTGTGTGTGTGTATGCATATGTGTATGTGTGTGTATATGCGTGTGTACATATGTGTGTATTCATATGTGTGTGCGTGTGTGTATGTTTGTGTGTGCGCGTGTATGCATGTGTGTATGTGTGTGCACATGTGTGTGTATGCATGTGTGTATATGCGTGCATGTGTATGTGTGTGTGTGCATATGTGTATATGTGTGTATAGTGAGTAGACATTCACATTGTTTTCAGAAGGAATATGCACTCTATCTCNTATGTGTATGTGTGTGTATATGCGTGTGTACATATGTGTGTATTCATATGTGTGTGCGTGTGTGTATGTTTATGTGTGCGCGTGTATGCATGTGTGTGCGCATGTGTGTGTATGCATGTGTGTATATGCGTGCATGTGTATGTGTGTGTGCATATGTGTATATGTGTGTATAGTGAATAGACATTCACATTGTTTTCAGAAGGAATATGCACTCTATCTCCACTTCCCCTACAGGCAGTGCCTCTTTGGCCATAAAGTTTGCTTCGTGCCTATTTAAATAAGAGATGAAGTTACTCAATAGCAGCAATGTCCAGCCCAAACCTAGATGCAAGAAAGAGAGCAGAGAGCACATGAACTGGAGTTCTCACAAGGGGAAAGGGCAACGTTGTGTTGCCTCGGGTGTGTGTGTGCAGATAGGACTTGTTGGCAGAAGACAAGCAAGATACTCAGGGCTGCTTGCCTCAGCTGATGTCTCTGAAAATGATTCTCTGACCAGAAATGGCTCTGTTCTGGTTCTGCTAGCTTGGCCAGAGCAGTGAACACACGGATCTCAAACATCCTGTCAACGTAATCGCAGTGTCACAGCCATCAGATGGAAATGCACCCCAAAGCAGGGGTAAGTGGATGTTTCTTCAGCAGTCAGCATTTTGAGAAATGTGTACCACATTGACACCAAAAATATATTTTAAAACCTCACCAGATGTCAAACTGCCACCTTTGTTACTGCTCTGAAAAGTTTATAAAGCTTTAAAGACACGCCCACCAAAAACCAGTTAAAAGGAAATCATTATTATTTTTTAAAGGTGGTTGTGGGTGGCAGTTGGGGGTTAGTTTCTATGGTATGTATATTCTTTGAATAATATAAAGTATTATTGTATTTGTTGGGTAATAAGCTATGATCTGTTATGTGCCTTACCAAAGAACACTATACTCCAGTGTGACATACTACTTGTAGAGTCTACATTTGAACTGTATTTTGACAATTTACCTGATTATAAATTCACCTGGGATGATAGAGAACACTTTCCTTCCCATCCCTCCCCAGTGCCTCCAGAATTATAATCTCATTGGCCAGGTTCCATTCTTATGACAGCGAGTCTCTCAGTGTGCTCCCAGCAGCATCAGCACTGCCTAGGAACTGTTCAAAATGCAAATTAGCATATTCTACTCTAGATTTATTGAATCAGAAACCCTTGGACATGGAACTTAGCAATCTGTGTTTTGAAAAGCCCTTCAGGTGATTCTGAAATCAGAACAGTTTGAGAACCGCTGGCCTTGAGCCTAGTCATTCAAAGTATTCTGGGAGGATCCCCAACAACGGCCTCACTAGGGAGCTCATCAGGAATGCAGAACCACAGGTCCCACTCTACTGAGACAGAGTCTGCAACTTGAACGTCATCTCCAGGAGATCTGTTTGCTCACTAAAGCTGGAGAACCACTGTTCTGTGAATAAGGATTTGGCACGACCCTCTCTGGTTTTGAAGCCCAGCTCTCTTTCTCATCAGGCTTATGACTTTAGGCAAGGTATTTGATCTCTCTCATCTTCTGTGTTGTCTCCTGCCAAATGAGACTGATGATAATGGCTCTGGTAAACCCTAAAAGATGGTCCTGAAGCTGACATGAGGCAATGCATATGAAGAGCTTAGCATGATGCCTGGCACATAGCAAATATTCATTTAGTAATGGCTCTGATGATTGTCTACTCATCTTTTAAAAAGAACCTCCTTCTCTAACTCTGAGCGGATCTCTACAAAGATCTATGTGATTTCATGATATATAACTAGATAATTTAAACCACAGACACAGGAGTCTGAAATACTGATATGCTTGAGATTAAAATTGTCAGCATAAATATTATAGCTTTTGAAGCCTAAAACAAAATTAGAGAATGGCTAGAAGAAGAAGGAAAAAACTTAGAGAATAGCACGCCTATCATGAATGGGCTTTTCTCCATAAGTTAAGACCCATAGGAGGCCTTGCTGGACTAAACGAAGGTGGATAACAATGAAGTACATAGAATAATTTTGCTCTGAAACTTACTTTTTTAAATAGGAAGGTAAGTGAAATTCTAGGTTTTTCCCAACCTTTAAATTTCCCTGACTGGGGTACGAAAATGATTTGTCTCTTATTTTAGTACTCTCTGTCCTTTTTATGTTAAGCTTGCAGCTCTCATAGGGACAAAAACAATTAAGAGAATGAATGGACAAATCAATTATTCCATTAAAATGTTTTCTCACCAACTTCAAGGGCTAGGAGATCTATTTTTTATACATTAAAAAAGCATCTGACCTGATATGTTGGGGGCATTCCGCATCATCTTAGTTCTGAAAATAGCTCTGCTATGTTACCAAGCATCTTCTGCTTTCTGAATTATATGCAAGAAATGAAATCAGAATGACTTTCTGTTTAAAGAGAGCATGAAGTTGAGTTAATGACACATCTTGTTGCTGCAGCAGCACCCAGCTATGGTGTGGGACCTCTGAAATAGAATTNGTTACCAAGCATCTTCTGCTTTCTGAATTATATGCAAGAAATGAAATCAGAATGACTTTCTGTTTAAAGAGAGCATGAAGTTGAGTTAATGACACATCTTGTTGCTGCAGCAGCACCCAGCTATGGTGTGGGACCTCTGAAATGGAATTTATGAATTAACTGCTACTGAAAAACCAACAGAGGGAGCACAGGAGAGAGAGAGAGAGAGAGAGAGAGAGTGAGTGTGTGTGTGTGTGATATGAAGAGATGGGTATTAAACATAAACTGTCCTGGCGGCATGGCATAAGATCTTTTAAAAACTAAATCCACAGAGCTAGACTTTACAAGTCACTTACCAGGTTACAGCTATTAAAAGGAGTCTCATTTTCTTATTTACAGTTCTGTCAAAAACAGTCATGATTTAGGAAAATATTTTGATAACGGGGAGAAGTGAGCTGACCTGATGATTGTTCTTAGTTTATCTCCTTGTACTTATAAAGTTATGTTAATAGAAAAAATTCCCATCTCTCCTTCTGATGTCTTTTCTTGGTCGTTCTTTCCTTACAGTCCATAATGAAGGGTAGCATATTGCCACATATGTGGGGGGAGAGCAGTTGTATATCCTAATTCCTTAAAAATTTAGGTCTTCAATCTGAAATTTCTCTTTCTCCATTGAAAGAATCTTACTTTTCTCATACATATAGCTTTCTGTTGTGGGAAAACTGAGAGACTTCTCAGTGATTTTACCATAAGCATTTTCTATAATTTGGCTTCTTCTCAAATGAGACCTTCAAAGTAAATGTTCTTACATTTAACGTAGCTTGTCACGAGGCCACTGGTTTACCAGTTCACCTTGATTTTACAAAGAAAATTTTGATATTTCAGTGCATACAAATATCAGCACATATTACCAACATATTAACAATTTTTAGATATTTGGTTATTTAAAATATGGACAACTCTCTGCATACCTCCCCTCGGCAGTTATTCTACAAAGATACCTGTCAATAATGATTTTCCTCTCATAAAACACCTTTACTTATCTCGATGGAAATCTTTAGGCTGGAATACTTTTAAGACTGAGTAATAGAAGTGTATTTGTGTGGATTAAATAATCACTGGTGAATATTGTAAGGAGTACAGAATTGTGCTACCACCAAAAAAAAAGAAAAAAGGTTTAACACCCTGGCTTTATCGCTTTGTTACAGTTTTGATAGTATCAAGATTACTAGCTATTCAGATATAATTTAAACCAAACTGCCAGCTGCTGTAGTCATACAAAAAAATCCTGTACCTAACCAGCTGTACCTTATAAAGCAAATTGTTGCCTTTCTCTGACCACTACGTTTTAAAATTTTATCAGCAAGCTGTGGTTGGTTGTTTTTCCACCATCCAAACATACCTGGCTATGTTGGAGTTTTATTTGTTGGGGTAACTTCTAGATGAAATTTTATGTATGTCCTAACATAAAACATAAACTCCAGCAGCTTCCCCTCCTGCTTGGTTTGGGGGCATGAAGGGGCAAGGCATATTTTATAACATATAAAATTTCATGAATGTTGCTATTAGAAGTTCCTCAGAAGGAATGCAACTATTTGGAATCAGGTTGCTGGGCTGCGCTAACAAAGATAACCTTTTAAACTGACTGGTCAGATACTACATCTTATTTTTTTTTTCTTACCATCTTCAATATAATCTTGTGTTTGACGCACCCCCCCCCACTATCAACATTAAAGCTACCCCCATACATATGGCCACCAGAATGCAACAAAGGGAAATGGTTAAGTGATTTAAATTCTTTACCCCTGAAAGCTTTCAGCTCATTGATGTTCAAAAATAAGTTGAAGAATCTAGCACAGACTGCTCAGAAACTAACAAATCAATATGCCATTCACCAAACATACAAGGCCAATTTTCAGCTACACCACCTTCAGACTATTCAAAGAGGGGTCCGTTTAACAGAAAACCAGCCCGGGGTCTCCTCTTCATGGTCTTCAGGCCGCCATTCAATTAATGAAAAGAAGTGACAACAGAAGTTAATAACTATTCCTGATCATTGAAGCAGTGGAAAGGGAGGGCTGGGAGGCAAAAGAGCTGGGAGATATTCAACCTTCTGGGTGGAGCCGTATAAACATGCTCTGTGCTCCCTTCCCACCCCCTTTCCACAAGGCAGTACCATGGCATCTGCTCCCAAACTGTTCCCATCCTGTTCAGGAACTGACCTGCATATATATTGGCCTTAATGACCAAATGTTTAAAAATTCATTGCACAAGAACAGCTGAAAGCAGTTGATTGGTTTGAACTTTATTGTATGCACCTTGCTTACCAGACCGCAGTAAAGAGGAAGGTCAGCTGGTAAACATTTGGGCATTTAAAGAATGAGAGGCCTAGGTTTCCCAGTGGCCCCTCTGTCTGCCTTACTCGCAGCGTGAGGCACTACTAAGCTGCGTGCTGACCTGGTGCTTCGTTTGGTTTCATCCGACCATTGTCATACAGGTGGGTCAGAAAAGATCTGCCAAAGTAGTTACCTGCCAGCTCCTGTCAGGCCTCTATCCTGAGAAATTATTTCTGGAAGCATTTTCCTCATTGACTGGGGCGCCACTTCAGTGACAATAAAGCAGGTGGTTTTGTTTTTCCCTCAAGTATTGTCGGTAAGTGGTTGTCACCTAGAGAAGGATCTCCCCATTCCAGGCCACACTGCAATACCATGTTCTAGGTAGTCTCACCCCTGGCTTGGACTTCAGAAGTTTGCCCTTTGTGCAACGCATTCAAGTAAGCACAGACCTCCTGGAGATTTCACGGTGTCATCCAGAAAGTTAGTCTCAAACTGTGGTGTTCACTTGCAGTAGTTTATTGGGAAAAGGGGTTATTTGTTACAGCAATGACTGAAAGTGGCCTAATTAGTTCAAACTCCAGTTTACAGTGGGCCTCCTCAGTAGGTAAAGTCCTAACTCTGGACAAGCCAGTGCAACTTTTAAGTTGCATTCCTTATTAGCAATACTCTGCTCAGTGCCTTCTCTTCCTTCTTGTCCGCTCTACTTAGCTCAGGTTTGAGCAGTCTAACTCTAGTCGTTATTGATATGAACAAACTACAAAGAAAATAAGGCAGTGAGGCATCTATTAGAAGGAAGATGTTGGACAAATGTGTTTCTGGTTGGAGAAAGAAGGATTAAGGACCTGTGGAGAAGATGGTGTGCATTTTCTTCCAGCAGTTTCAAGCTGTTTCCTCTTGTGATCTCATGGTGTGGACCATGCTTTCCACCCCTGCCATAATTTCTGTGATAAAAATCATGTCCTTTTGTTTTAGTGGGGGGTTCTTGGGCATAGGAGTATATGTGTATTTAAAACTCACTCTCCTCTTTAACTGATTTATTTCTTTCTTCTTTATAATTTTCCCTTTCACAGTGTGTAGCCCTTTGTCATTAGAATGATAATCATAATAATAGCGGGAATGTAATTTCCCATAATGCTAATAGTAGCTGTGTGCTCATACACACCCAGTTTATTCTTAGATTCATTTACGCTCTGACTTCTTCATCTCATATTTAAATACAGCAGGTGTTTATCTTCATCAAGGAATGTTTGTTGAGCTCCTCCAGGGAGCATGGGGCTGTCCCTAGGTGCCATGGGCTTATACAGGGCAGATTCAAAGATGTAGAAATGTTTACTTCCCCTAAGATCCAGGAGTGCACATTTTATTTCATTTCTTCGGATGTTGTAAGTGGAAGAACCTTTATAGTACTCTTACTTACTTGAAATTCCCTCTGCTGTGTGTGCAAGGACAGACAGACCAAAGCATATTATCTTGCATCATTGAATATGTCCTGCTTTTAATGTGGTACTCTGCCTCAAAAGTATAATTGAGAGGAATTCTCTTTTTAAAGCCATTAGATGGAAAGAATAGATGGTGATTATATAAGTACTGTGGAGTTTTTTTTTCTTCCCTGAAGCTCTTCAGCAGTCTAAGAACATGACAGTATTCTTCACAGCGCCTTTATGGTACAGGTGGAATTCAGTTGTACAAGGAAGTTAAGTAGATTTCCTCAAAATGAATTGTGTAGAGTAATCATAACATCCTATTTCTTAAATCATGATTTTGATTTTGAAAGTGGTTCCTACTAGCCTTCTTTTTTTAGAGACATACTCTGACGTATTTAAGAAGAATGGAATAATGGGAAAATGTCAGCAATTTATTTAAAAGGATTCATCAAAAATAACAATGCAAACATGCAAAATATATACAGTTGTTAAATCTCAAAAGAAGAAGAAAACAATAGCAAACAGCACTTTATCTTGTTGGGGCTTCACAAGAAACCTCGTGAAGTTGCAACAAACAGCGAGGCCCCTATTATGCAGATGAGGATAATGGGAATCATTCATGATCACATGGCTAAATGGCTGATTTGGTCAGGACTTGAGTTCGAATTTCCCAATTCCAAATCTAGTGCTTTTTCTTTTTTTCTATTCAATTATAGTAGGTTGCTCTCTGACAACTACTGTTAGACTCACAATTTAACACTGAAATTATGAACCTAATCATCTTAATATCTGAAATGACAAAAATTTCACTTTCATATAGAATCTCTGAACTAATCAGACAAATTATCTATGGTAAAACTTAAGATATGTCCCCATTTTCCAACAAAAACTTAAAATGCATCAGTGTTTTCTGTCTATTAAGTATATCTTAAATTTGGTTGGATAACAGGGTGTTAAGGGCTGAACTTCTGGAGTAAGTCAGATGATCAAGGTGAGCCTGGGTAAGCTGATTATGCTCTCAAACCCCCAACAGCCCTTTGCCATAATGTAGGTAATAGAAACCTCTACCTCAGAAGATTGTTGTATTAAATATTATGATACTATATATAAAGTGCTCAGCATAGTGTCTGTTCTGGACTAAAAGCTCAGTAAATAATGTTGATTAAATACAGTTTTTAATGGTGGGCTACCACATTTCTATTTTGAGTAACTTTAAAATTCACAATGGCTATGAACATTTAACATTGCTACCTAAAAATGAAAATATTACAGAGAATTTAGGCTATGAGAAATAGTTAAAATAGGTATACCTTGGTCCCTTGGTATATACAATTTGACATCCACCATGACCCCAAATAGCAGGACCTAAAAGAAAATAGACTCAGACTGTTCGCTTTATCTGGAGTCAGTAGCAATGGGGATAAAACATGAAAATAACTGAAGATAGTGTTATACTAGTTTATTGATTTCAAAAAATGAGTGGATAGTTCAAAAAGACCATATCTTTATCATCAGTAACCGTGAAAAAATGCTCCAGATCATGAGTGTTCAGAAGTAATAGTGAGATACTCTTGCTACCTAACAGATGGTCAAAGACATTATTTAAAGTGATAGTGCAATTGCTTGTAAGGACGTACTGAAAATAGCAACCTCACACATTTTAGGTGGAAATGAAATTCTAATAACATTCATGAAAAATAAATTTTGTACATGGTTCAAACCAACAAACCCATATCTGGTGATCTGTCTTACCTATAAATACAAAGACATATATTTCAGTGTTATTTATAGAAGCCAAAAGCTAGAACCAATTAATGGGTAATAATATTTATGGTAGGACTTCGCTGGTGGCTCAGACGATAAAGCGTCTGCCCGCTGGTGGCTCAGACGGTAAAGCGTCTGCCTACAGTGCGGGCGACCCAGGTTCGATCCCTGGGTAAGGCAGAGCCTCTGGAGAAGGAAATGGCAACCCACTCCAGTACTCTTGCCTGGAAAGTCCCATGGATGGAGGAGCGTGGTAGGCTACAGTCTATGGGGTTGCACATCCACATCATGAACTGTGTTTATTAAAAATTGATTAGTCCTCTTCTAGTTGACTTAGTAGTGTTTCCAAGAGAGCTTTGAGCTGAAAGAGTAAGATGCAAAGACAGGTGTGCCTTATGATCCCATTTTAGTAATGCTGCTGCTGCTGCTGCTAAGTCGCTTCAGTCGTGTCCGACTCTGTGCGACCCCATAGACGGCAGCCCGCCAGGCTCCCCCGTCCCTGGGAGTCTCCAGGCAAGAACACTGGAGTGGGTTGCCATTTCCTTCTCCAATGCATGAAAGTGAAAAGTGAAAGTGAAGTCATTGAGTCATGTCCAACTCTCAGCAACCCCATGGACTACAGCCTACCAGGCTCCTCTGTCCATGGGATTTTCCAAGCAAGAGTACTGGAGTGGAGTGCCATTGCCTTCTCCATCAGATATATGAGCACTAAGGAAATTAAAGAAGAATGCACATGAGTATCAAGGTAACTTATGATGTGCAAGGGGTAAGNTCCAACTCTCACATCCATACATGACTACTGGAAAAATCATAGCTTTGACTAGACAGACCTTTGTCGGCAAAGTGACATCGGTGCTTTTTAATATGCTGTCTAGGTTTGTCACAGCTTTTCTTCCAAGGAGCAAGTGTCTTTTAATTTCATGGCTGCAGTCACCATCTGCCATGATTTTTGAGCCCAAGAAAATAAAGTCTGTTACTGTTTCCATTGTTTCCCCATCTATTTGTTGTGAAGTGATGGGACTGGATGCCATGATCTTAGTTTTTTGAATATTGAGTTTTAAGTCAGCCAATGCAAACTAGAATACATACAATGAATAAACAACAAGGTCCTACTGTATAGCACAGGGAACTATATTCCGTATCCTGTAATGAACTCTAATGGAAAAGAAAAAAAGAGCCACCACTCTTTCTATGACCTATTGATAGTATAGTGGCTGGTCTTTTCCTCACTCACCTCTCTGACCTCTCTCCCTGGCTCTCTCCATTCCAGCCTCCTTACTGCTCCTCCAATTTACCATGTACTATTCATCCTCAGGGTCTAAACCCACATGGTTCCCTCCTCTGGAACTTTCCCCCTAGACATCCCAATGGCTTGCTCTCTCACCTCCTCCAAATTTGCCAAAAGTCAGCTTCACTAGAAGACTTATTCTGACCACCTCACTGGCAACCTGTAGTCTCCCTTCCAGCACTCCCCATCCTTTTTGCTGACTTATTTTTCTCCATAATTCTTGCTGCCTTTCTTATACTATACAAGTTACTTTTACTCCATCAGCTCTTTGAGTCTGTGCTTTTGTCTGTCTTGATCACTGCTGTGTCCCAGCACCTAGAAGCCTGGCAGGCGTGCAGCATGGGACTCAATGAATGTTTGCTGGATGAATGGACACAACTAAGGCAGTACAGTGAGATGGGAGTGAGGCCCGTGAGCCTCACGCAGCATTGCCTTTCCTGTTTGGCCTTTGGGCTGTTGCTCTAACCTCATGTTTATGGTCTCCTCCTGAGTTCATATTTGCTCTGCTCTTCAGCTCTCTTTCTCTTTTCAACCTGTGTCCACAGGTTACTCCCTTTCTGGTCAGCGGGAGCTCGATCCCAAGGCAAATTAAGCAGGAGGTAAAGCAATGGAAAGGGAAAATGCCTACATGTACTAATGGAAGGCAAAAAGCTATTATCAACAGAGAAGGCATGGGGTTGACCATTGACCTTATTTCCTGATGTGGAAAAAGGAGGCAGACATCAATTTTTCAATCCCAGACTTTCACAAAAGCTATTTTCAAGTTAATGATGGTTAGAAAAGAGATCTTACAAATAAAACCTGAAGACACAAAATCTAGCACTGTTTTCTAGGCACAGCTGGTGCTCAGGGGGGCTGTCCAAATCTTGAAATCCTATGTCCAAAGATATGATTCATTATAAGAATGAGGCAGTGAGACAGNGAAAAGAGATCTTACAAATAAAACCTGAAGACACAAAATCTAGCACTGTTTTCTAGGCACAGCTGGTGCTCAGGGGGGCTGTCCAAATCTTGAAATCCTATGTCCAAAGATATGATTCATTATAAGAATGAGGCAGTGAGACAGAATGGAAAGAGCCAGGCTTTGCATATAAGCATTTAAATTTCTTAGTGAAGAAACAAAATCATAATCCCTACTTATGAATTTATTTTAGAATGAAACAGGATATTTTAAGAGCGGCATATTATATGTATAATTATCCAATCCATAATGGGTGTCAATAGATGTCAGCTGTCACCGCCACTGCCACCACCACCACCGTCATCATCGCTGTTATTTGCAAGGGTTGATCTATCAATACCTAGGGGGCAGTAAGAGAGAAGGGTACTATCATGCTGAGAGAAGCAGAGAGGAAGGGATTCTCTATAGGCTGAAAGATGAATTTGATTCAACTAGTTGAGGGTTTCTCAAGCTTGGCACAGTTAACATTCAGGGCCACATAATTTTTTATTCTAGGTGGCTACCCTATACATTTTGAACATTATCCATGGCCTATACAGATAAGACAAACAGAAATCCCCCAGCTGTGATAAACAAAAATGTCTGTTCAGTTCAGTCACTCAGCCATGTCCGACTCTTTGCGACCCCATGAATTACAGCATGCCAGGCATCCCTGCCCATCACCAACTCCCGGAGTTCACCCAAACTCATGTCCATCAAGTTGGTGATGNAAAAAAAAAAACAAACCTAAAGAATACCCAAGAATTGTTGGAGAATTGCAAAGGGTGTCAAATAGATGTAATGGGAATAGAGGAGGAAAAGAGAGAAAGGAATAGAAGTAATATTTGAAGCAATATTAACTGAGAAATTCCCTAAATTAATCACAGATCCAGGAAGCTCAGAGAACATCAAGTAAGGATGTGCCAGTGCAACCATACCTAAGTGTATTATATTAGAACTGCAGAAAAGAAAATATAGAGGAAAAAATCTCAAAAGAATCTAGAGAAAAAAAAAAAAACCTTACCACATATACAGAACAAAGATAAGAATTATATCCTATTTCTCCTCAGAAGCCATACAAGCAGGAAGAAAATGAAGTAAAATGTTGAAAAAAACAGCAACAACATAGCATTCTGTATCCTGGGAAACTAACCCTCAAAAGTGAAGGAACAAATTTTCTCAGACAAAATTTGAGGGAATTTGTGGCCAGTAGATCTGCCTTACATAATAAATTCTTCACAGAGAAGGAAAATGATGAAAGTTAGAATCTCAGATCCACAGAAAAATAAAGAGCATTAGGGAAGACTAAGTAAGGGTAAAATAAAACCTTATTTTTAATTGATCTAACAAGTAGCAGTTTGTTCAACATAATAATGGTAAAAGTGTATTTAAGGATTATAGCTTATGTANGAAAATGATGAAAGTTAGAATCTCAGATCCACAGAAAAATAAAGAGCATTAGGGAAGACTAAGTAAGGGTAAAATAAAACCTTATTTTTAATTGATCTAACAAGTAGCAGTTTGTTCAACATAATAATGGTAAAAGTGTATTTAAGGATTATAGCTTATGTATAGGAGGTAAATTGCAGCTTATGTATAAGAGGTAAATTACACCAAAGGAAGAGGGAGGAATTAGGAATATTTTGTTGTGAAGCTTGAAGTGGTATAATGTTATTTGAAAATGGAGTTCGTTTAATTGCAAATGCATATGATGACCACTATATTTTTAAGCATAGTTGATATGTTAAAAAGGAAGAGAAAATAGAGTCATATAAAATCCCCAATTAAAAGCACAATTATCAGAAAGAAAAAGAATGGAAGACAAAAATAGGAACAGAATACAAGGAAAACAAGTAGAAAAAAGTTAATATGGTAGATATTAATCCAGCTCTATCAGTAATCACTTTAAGCATCAATGGTACAAATATATCAACTAAAAAACAGAGATTATCACAACAAACCAAAGAAGAATACCACCTATATGGTTTCTACAAGAAACCACCTTAAATATAAAGACAAATATAGAATAAAGTAAAAGGATGGAGAAAGATAGGCCATGCTGCTGCTGCTACTGCTGCTGCTGCTNAACTGTGTTTATTAAAAATTGATTAGTCCTCTTCTAGTTGACTTAGTAGTGTTTCCAAGAGAGCTTTGAGCTGAAAGAGTAAGATGCAAAGACAGGTGTGCCTTATGATCCCATTTTAGTAATGCTGCTGCTGCTGCTGCTAAGTCGCTTCAGTCGTGTCCAACTCTGTGCGACCCCATAGACGGCAGCCCACCAGGCTCCCCCGTCCCTGGGAGTCTCCAGGCAAGAACACTGGAGTGGGTTGCCATTTCCTTCTCCAATGCATGAAAGTGAAAAGTGAAAGTAAAGTCATTGAGTCATGTCCAACTCTCAGCAACCCCATGGACTACAGCCTACCAGGCTCCTCTGTCCATGGGATTTTCCAAGCAAGAGTACTGGAGTGGAGTGCCATTGCCTTCTCCATCAGATATATGAGCACTAAGGAAATTAAAGAAGAATGCACATGAGTATCAAGGTAACTTATGATGTGCAAGGGGTAAGCAAAAAAAAAAAAAATTAGTACACCAAAAAGAAAATATAGACACATTCATACACCACAGTATGTATTACATATCCCACTTATTTAAAACTATGGTGTATGTGTACTGTGTATAGGTTTTATATATGTATGAAGAAATTAGAGGAAAAAGAAATCCTATTTGACTCTATTAACTTATTGGATGTTAATACAGTATATAGTAAAACAAATCACAGTGTCTTTGTATGGTTTGATGCTATATATTTAAAGGAGAATTAACAGATTAAACATATGTATGTATGTGTGCACATAAATATTCAATCACAGGACAGTAGAGTAGGCCTTTTAGGCCACATCCAACTGGTTGTCTACTTTTGTAAAATTTTGTCTCTTCAGAAGCTGTCTATAGCTGCTTCTCATGACAAGGGCAAATTTGAGAAGTTGTTATAAGAGACCATATTACCAACAAAGACTAAAATGTCTGTTCTGTAGAATTTTTATAGAGAAACTTGTACCTCTAGTGTGTACAACTGTATATATTCACATTAGCAAAGAGGAAGGTGAAGATGTACACCACACTGTTGGTTGTATCAGGGAGCAGGACCTCACGGGGATGGGAAAACGATAATTAGCTTTTGTTTCATTTCCTACCATAGGCGTGTATTAGTTTTGTAAGTTGAAAACCAGTCAAGAGTACCTGAAATTTAACAGTTTCAGTTCAGTTCACTCGCTCAGTCGTGTCTGACTCTTTGCTACCCCATGGACTGCAGCACGCCAGGCCTCCTTGTCCATCACCAACTCCTGGAGTTTACTCAAACCTCTGTCCATTGAGTCAGTGATGCCATCCAGCCATCTCATCCTCTGCCGTCCCCTTCTCCTCCCGCCTTCAATCTTTCCCAGCATCAAGGTCTTTTCAAATGAGTCAGTTCTTCGCATCAGGTTGCCAAAGTATTTGAGTTTCAGCTTCAACATCAGTCCTTCCAATGAACACCGAGGACTGATCTCCTTTAGGATGGACTGGTTGGGTCTCCTTGCAGTCCAAGGGACTCTCAAGAGTCTTCTCCAACACCACAGTTCAAAAGTATCCATTCTTCAGCAGTCAGCTTTCTTTATAGTCCGATTCTCACATCCATACATGACTACTGGAAAAACCATAGCCTTGAGTATCCGGACCTTTGTTGGCAAAGTAATGTTTCTGCTTCAACAATTTAAATAGAAACAAAGGAAAATAGCCTTAGAAAACGTACATATTATTTAGAGATAGGGATTATTCATACATCAAAACAATAATCCCTATGTGTTAAATATCTAAGTAAGACAGCAGGAATTTAGGCCATGCAAGAGACCAATGTAAGATAGTGTAAGAATGCTATAATGAAGATACATAAATGTGCAGAGCAGCAACCAGTTCATTGAGGGATTTGGGAAATGCTTCACACGGGAGGCAGTGTTTGAACAGTGTCTCAAAAGACAAGTTTGTGTTTGTCAGGTGTGGGAGTTGCCCATGCAGAACTGAACAGGAAATACAGCAGCTCAATGGCAGAAATGAATGAGAGCCCCTGGCTCATCCATACAGCCAGTATTTAGGCATGACCCAAGAGTAAGGATGCAGGGAAATGGGAGGAAGTAAGCTTCAGGAGCCCACCATAGGCTCAGAATTAGAGGTTGGCCTCACCTTTGAGAAAGTGATGTAGGTTACTTTGGGCTATGTTGCATCAACAATGGGGAGTCACTTCAGTGCTTTAAAGAAAGGAATATCCTGAGATTTATGCTTCAGAAAAATGTCTCTAGCATTTATGTGTTTTATCAAGTGCTAGATGGGCACATGAGCAAAGCTACATGGAACTTGTCACATAGACAAAGCCTTTCAGTAAACAATAAACAAAAGTAATGATAGCGGCAAGCAATGAGTGACGATTATGTATCAGATGTTCTTTGAAGCGCTCTACTTACCTGAACTCATCCACTCCTCACATTTCATCGATCAGATAACTGATCTATAAACAGAAAAACAGTGAGGTTGAGTAACCTGCCCACAGTCGCAGAATAAGTGGGTGGCAGATCTGGGATTTGAACCCAGACAGTTGGGCACTCCCAACTGCCTTCACTCCCAACTACTGTGGCCTTCCATTTGAGGCAAGTCAAGAGTAGGCTTATCTTTAAGACATGTCTTTACCTTCCACCAGGTTCCAGGTAGCGTGGGAAGTGCTAGGGGTACAGACCTTACAAGAGCTTACTCCTAGTCTAATACCATGCTGGCAGAGGGATTGATTGCAAGTGTTGCCTTGAGAAAGACTGTGACTTTCCATTCAGACTCCAGAGAGAGTTTGGTGATCGATAGACATGTTCGCCGTGGCTGCAGGAAGTGGTATAGACTGCACAAGATAAGCTGACCTCATTATCACTTATGTGGATCCTGTAAGTGGCACGAAAGTCAGAGTAGGCTCATCCTATTTAGAATGGTTGCCTCGGGGAATTTGGGTGACATGGGTGTATTTCCATGTGAACTTTTATCAGATTCTGCCCCTCCCCACAATACCCCCCACCCACTGTCCTCATCCAATTGCCCTGTTCATTAAGTCAGTTCTGGAAGACTCTAGGTCACTGCTTAGAAATGCAGACTCCAGGATTTATTATTGCTGTCTCCCAGTGAATACATGAAATTCACTTTAGTTGAAACCACCCAAGCATGACAACTCTAATAATGATGTTTTAATAGTGTCTGCTGTGTTAAAGTTTTTTGAAATCTGATATCTTACATGAGCTAATATAAGCAATATCACAGGCTCCCATTTTTTTTAATAAAACAGTTCCTTAAATGAGGGACTCAGTTGTACTGTACTGATAAAACCTAATGATTTCTAAAATGACGTTTTACTCCAATATTTATAATTTCATTGTTAACCAAGATTGTATTGTGGTCTTTCAGAATATAAGCAATAATGTGCCTCAGTCTAAGTACATTGAATTCACCTCAGAAAATTTAGGTAACTAATTATCCAAAACTACTGAGGCGGCGACTGTTTGCTTCCTGTATGATTACAGTCTAATGTAGGGTTTTTTTCTGTAATGGAACAAAAATAATCCAAATTCTTTACTCAGTATGCTAACTGGCTACTCTAGAAATTGCTGTTAGGTTACTTGCAAATTTTTGTATAATGAGTATTCAGGTTCAGCTTAGAAAGGTTGACGTTGTTTGGGGGGAGCAGGTAACAGATGTGTGCTGACATAGTTTTAAGTGAAACCAAGCTCCGAAGAAGCTCAATAAACAAAGGACAATGTTTGGAAAAGAAAGAAGCTTGTTTCCTTTGATAGGGTGCATGGAATTTAACCAACCTGTGTTTATAATTACTGTCTGGTTTAGTTAGTGTGAAAGAATCTACTTGTTACTCACTTACAAATAAACAAAATAGATCTACTTGCCCATTCTGCAGCCGACTTGTTGGAGTTTATTTTTCTTTTGCTTTCTCTTTTTTATTGACTACAGACCACTTACTTTATGTCCAGATTATGTTTTTCCATTCTAAACATTCTTCTGGTTTGGGATTTTTCTCCCCCTTAAGTATTGGACTGACTTACAAAGATGACACCTTCTCCCAAATTTCAGGTCTTTCCTCCTGCCCCCACCAAAATTGTAAATTACTACCATTAGTAATTTACACGTAGCCTGTTCTGCTTATGTGCCCACATGTGGATATTAGGTTGTATACCAGAGGCAGTATTTTTTTCTGGCAAGCTCGCACAGAAAGCAAGTTGCTACTACCCAGTTAATTGTAAAACAACATCAAATGAAGGCTGTCAACTTGGAGCCAAGTTGACAAGAGAATGTTGTGTAGCATATGAAGTCAATTGTTTGGTCCTTCTGAACAGGGATGTATTTTTAGATGAGAAATTAAATCTCACCTTTTAAATACACGGAAGTGAAGCTGTATAATTTTGTGAAGAACTGGAAAGCCAGTAACTCTTTTGAAATTTTCCCTTTGAGATCTTGGCTATTGGTAAATTTACTGTTTTATAAGTCTATTGTTAGTTCATTAGCATAGGTATATTCAGTTAAACTTTTGAGTTGGCTTTTCACACTGCTTCTTTTATTTTTCCCTCAACTTAAGAATTAACTGTGCCCACATAAAGATAGGTCATAAGGAGCAAGATATTCCATTTTTAGTTCCATGTACTAATAGAAAAAATATATGAAATCTAGTTAACCAAATGCTTTCTCAAAATCATCTTGCTCCTTAAAATTAACATTGGACTATTATTTATTATTGAAATCATTCTTCAGTGTTAAGACGGGTTTTTACTAGGGTGTGGGTTTACCTTTTATGAAGATTGCATTAATCCATCACGAAAATTTTAAAACTCAATAAATTCATTTTACCATAAAAGATGTATAAAGCCATAAGCATTTTCCAGATGTGGCTGTGGATATAAGTAAAGAAAACTCGTCTGTTCTGAGAGAGGAAAAACTGTTGACATTTCTTTGAAGTGTAATCTCTTTTGTTTATTTGGTTTTTAATAGCTTCCAGCAGTTAGCCACATATTTTTTAAGTGATGCTGCTCACATACTTTTTTTTTTTAAGTTGTGAGTGGCATTAACTTACTGCCATAAATTTCAAAGCATAACCTGTGAAGGGAGGAGTCCTTCATTGAGATGGATAATTGAGTAATGACCACAAAGTGTGAGGCACCATTTTCCTGAGTAACTGTTCTAAATGGGAAGTGATGGGCAGCAAGGGGCAGGGGGGTCAGTGTACTATTGTTTTAATCTTTACTATTTATTTATAAATGGCAATCTGTAGCTGTTGCCTATTTAAATAGGAAAATATGTTATCCTTTTGTCTGTGCCCATTATTTGGCCACTCAGTATGAGCCAAAGAAAAGAATCCAGGATTTTTCAGATTACCATAATGTATATCACCCACACCCCAGGGTATAAAACGTGTGCGTGTATGTGCGTAGGCTTACACAAATGTGCTGTAAATGAGGGAAAATTTTTAGAGTGATAAAAAAAAATCGTTAAAATGGACTGAGTGGCTGAAAAGTCTGTGACACTGAAAAATGGAAACTATTTGGAAAGTAAGTGAAAACTTAAAAAATAGATGTGTACAAGCTTTTGACATTTCATAATGATTTATATAATAGGCTGCATGAGAATTAATTTGAAATCAGAGGTAATGCTAGCTGTAACCTACTCCAGAGAGCATTCAAGGTTAAGGAATTTATATATATATATATATATATACACACATGTATATATAAATATATATATAAATTAAGTTTGAGGACCATTTCTCATTCTGTCTAATCAATGTTTTTTAACCATTACTTATAATAATGTGATTCTACCAAGCTTAGTAAAGTTGCCTTTGTATATATGAGTGTATTTGTACACACTATTTCTATGTGTAAAAATTCTAATGAACAGTTGTATGCATGCCATATTTAAATACTGAGGTTCTCTTTGATTGGAATTTATTTTTACATATCCAAGCCAAAAAGTAGTCCTGAGGTTTCAAGAAAATGCTATTAAAGAGATACACTTTTATTAGTATAAATAAATAGAAATGTGCCCTGTAATTTTGAAGGAAATCATAGGCAAGAGCAACTTGCTTCATGTTTTTAATGCAATTCTAAACAATGTGCTGAAAACACTGGTAATAAAATTATTTTAAGGGATGCTCCTTGACCAGCGACTTCAGCTACATATTAAAATTTACTCTGCTTTTCATGTGTTTTCCATCAAGGAAGTCTGTGGTTACCTTCCTGATTCTGCTGGACTGGAAAAACATAGCTAATATGGTGTGATCTGGAGAAAGCTTTGATGCAGGGACTTTGCAAATAAACCTCCAGATGCCATATGGTTTACATTCATCTCTCAATTTATTTCCTATAAATGTCTATTGAATATTCCATTGAACCAACACATGTGAAACGAGAGCTGAAAAAGAGAACAGTATACAGAATACTTTGTGGCAGCAAGTGATTATCATATTTCTTTCCCGATATTGCTACCAGCCTTAAATGCATGGTAAATTAGTCAGATGCCAAAGTTCTCAGACTCAGAGCGAAAATAAAGAAAAACTATTTCAAGAGTTATCAAAACAAACACTCCGTTTTTCTGTTTGGGGTAGAGTAGTGCATGCGCTGGAGTGGGAGTTATTTGTGGCAGTTCTAAGTCCTATGTTTAAGTTGCTGCCATTTAAAGAGTGAAGTTCTTTATGCCTCCAATGTAGAAATACATGTGATTTGCAGCATCGAAAAAAAAAAAAGTTAGAAAGAGAATTTTATATGAAGGGATTGGGACACTGACACATTTTGTATCATTCTCTTTGGTTCCATTCTGTTCTAGATTCCCAGGTACTAACCCATCTTTTTCTATACCAAGGAGATAGCAAGTAATTCTAAGAATTATTAAGTTTGCTTTGTAAAGTTGTGTCACTTTCCAAAGCCAGCATTTCCAAAGATTGATCTCTTGGATGACTGGAGAATATCTTGGAATTTTAGAGAATCTTCCCCCCCGCCAACCCCCAATCCATCTACTAAATTTTTTTTCCGTGAAGAATTCCTGTTTTTTTTTTTCTTTTGGCCGAATCAACAGCCCTGTAGTGAAGCACGGTGCCTGGCAACATGCTCATATTACTTCCAGTGTCTCCTATTTGGTTTTTAAATGGTGATACCAGTACAGGCGATATAAGCACTGGATACAGGTAGGGAAAATGGTCGGAAGCCAGTATTTTGTTGCTTTTCAGATTTCAGTCTTCCAAGATTTTCATTTAATGCTTTGGTTTTAAGGGTTTGATAATTTAATAAAGCAAGTCAGAAAAGCCCAACAGATCAAAGTGTGACTAAGTTAAGTCTACAAGCGAAGAACTACCGAGGCCTTGAAGACAGGAAAACAGAACAGTATTTCCTCAGATTCTAGCCAGCCCACAGTTCGCCCCCTGGGAGTATGAAACTTTGGTTTTCTACACTATCAACTCTACACAAGATTAGGTTTATTTCCTAAACAAAAACCCATGGCATCAAACTGAAAATCATCTTTCTTTGGCCAGTGTTTTATATACATTAGATCAAAATTACATTACAAATTTATACTGCCAATTGTACCCAGTACCAGAGAGGGGGAAAAAAGGTGATAAGAGGGAGAAATTACTTAAGATGACCAGATTTTTCTTTTGTGTATCATTTTTTTTTTAAAAAGCAATACCAAAGCTGGAGTTGAGAAACCCTAAATTAAATTGTAGGCCTTTGAATTTAAAAACAAGCATCTCATTCGAATTTTTTTTTTTAATGCATGAATAGCAGGAGAGAAATCCCATGTTGTTTGTTAACTGTGAAAAATACTTGCGATGTTTTTCTGTACTTTTCCATTGTTATTATTAGTGTTGTACGATGGACACACTCCTTTGAAAATAAGGGCCTTTGAATGACTGAATGGGGCAGCATGACAGTGAACAGAGAGATTCAGATCACATGGAGATAGTTTATTTGTAAATAAAGTATATTTCCTTCAAAAAATAAAATGCTTTGATCAAAGAATTTTATTCTTTACAAAGAAGAAAATTCTAATATGCTCATTTCCCGTCTACATAAGTAGGTTTACTGTTTTCTAATTTTGCCAGTTTTTTTCTTCGTCTTCAAAAATACTCTCAGGTTAAAATTTCTTGGCAACTCACTCTATTGATAGTCATTTTCTTTTTTTCTAGTTTAGCATTTTGTTTATATAAGTAAAAATGCTTCCAAAAGAAAGCAAGCTGCTTTTAGATGGGTGCGTTTTATCTTGGGGCTACAGTGTGGGAAGGAAAAACAGCTTCAGACGTACACATTTCCCAAGAGTAGCTTGCTCTTATCTCATTTTTGAATCAAAATTCCAAAGACAAATTATGTGTGCCTCTTAAAAATAAATTTCCCGCATCTAATTCCATCTTAAAAGCTCAGTCACAAGCAGTAAATCACATCATCAAAACTGCTGCTTGTGATTGTGGGTCTCTCTGATTCCATGTGAGCCTACATTCCACAAGTATGGAGGATGATTAAAGTTAAGAATTTCTACATGTCCTTCCCTCTGGTTTCACTGTGAGCATGACTTTAGATTTACTAAAAAAGGAAAAAATTAATGTTTGACTCCACTGTTCCCTAGGCTTCTGAGGATACCAGCGTCTCTTACAAAGTGTAACTAATTTCAGAATCCAAAAATTGCCTCTTGCTCACCTCCCTGGTCCGCAGCACCACAGAGGTTTCCAGTCTCTGTTCTATCTGGGATATGTGCCTTCCATTAATAATCTCAGAGTTAACCCCATGTCCTCAAGGCCTTTATCCTTGTCAATTGGCGGTCCTCTGCTCAAGCCCTGGCCAATGGCTCCTGTGTATGCCCCTTGGACAGGCCTTCCATCTGAACCCCACAAACTTGGCACTTCTGTTAACTCCCCTCAGAATCCTACTGCCAATCTAGATGCAAGATTCTGGAAATAAAAATCACCCAGAGATATTAACTTTGGGGGATTGGCTTTTCAACAACAAATACACAGACTTTAAGTTACTATGGTCCAGAACGGATATATCTACTAAGGCAGGGAGGGACAAGACACAAAACCTGAAGGGCATTCCAGGTTACCAATCATAGTGGCTTACATTTGATTATCAAGGTAGTCTGGCAAATTACATGGCCTTGCTTTCTCACTATTAAAGAGAAGATGTTAAAAATCACTCTAAGACCAAAATTTCTCTTAAACTTACTTTCTTATAATGGATATAGATAAACCCAGGTGTTTTTAGGGGGGAATTATGATCAGACAAAGTACTGGAGTTTGAAAAAGCAAGAGAGAGATCTCCAAGTTGTTTCCTCTTGGAAAGTGTGTGTTTGTGAGTGTTTCCATGTGCGTGTGTTTTCTAGGTAGGAATGTTACGACCAGGATTCTTGGCCTTCCCCAATCAATAGCAACTGATCAGAGGTCAGACAAGAAATTCAGGCAGATTTTTATTGGGGTCCCTGCTACAGCAGGGGGGAGGGGGAGAGAAGGCAAATAGGTAACCTTACCCCCTCCCCAAGGAGGTGGGGGACGAGCTGGTTCACTGTGTGGAATCCGAGTAGAGTGTGTCCAAGGATTAGGCCACAGAGGTGGCTCAGGTGGTTTCCCGACCCTTCTGGTGGTGTGGCATGCAGAAGACATGCGTAGTTATCCCGCTTTTGCTCCCAACACCCTGCTTTTGGCTCTTCAGAAGTAACAGTTGGCATTTTGGGTCTTTTTGTATATCTTGACCATTGCATACAGTTCTTTAGAGTCCCTTATAGTTTCTTTGTATTTTGTTGCTCGAGGAGATGTTTGTCAAGTGTAAACACTACAGCAAAGGGTCTCAAATTCCAGTCTGTCATAGGAAGAGTGAAGAAAAGTCAAAAGTTCTAGAGTAGAGAGAGTCTCTCCTACTCCCTTCTGGTTCATCTGATTAGAAACTCTAATTGGAGAAAATCTCTAACAGGACTTAGGTATTTCAGTTTTCCTTAAAGGACGTCATGATCCATGAAAATAACAACAACAACAAAAAGATATCTCTCTTTCAAGCATTTTCCCCTCCCTGGGAATCATTCAGCTTGGTCTTTTCTGGGAGAGAGGCATCATTCCCACTTTCCTAACACTAGAAATTGGACCCAAAGCATAAAATCACACAGTGATCAGAGAGATGATACAATATAAACCTGAAGCACACCTAGATCTCAAATAAAGTATAATACAAGCAATTTTGGGCTGATGATGATCAAAATATAAAAATCTGAGAGTAATGTACGTGCATTGTTGAAGTGGAGCAGAGATGTCTTCCGTACATGGAATATATACCTCTCAATCCCTTTCTCTCCAGTAGGCACAGGTAGGCAACAAGCTCCTCCCCTGGGAACTTCTAAACCTGAGCCAGTCTTCTCTCTGCAGAAATGATACATGCATGAGGGGCATTTTTTCGTTACGATTCTTGCATTGCCACCAACAGAAACACACTCTAACTTAAGCAGAAAAGGAATAGACAAATGGTTACGATGTGTCTCTATGGACTTGAAAGAAAAAGAAGGAAATACAGGCTCAGGGAGGCAGCTCCCAGTGCAGCTGTGGGGCTGGAAAGCAGTTCTGTCCATGTTCATCCACTGTTGGATTAATGCTTCTGGTTCTCTTTTTGTCATAGCATCCACTATCCTCTTCAATCCCATTGGTCAGGTTAAAAAGCAGCCTGCACAAGTGAGCTTGCCATCAAATGAGGAAGCAAATGCAAACCTCCTTATAGATGGCACACAAGAATTAAATGGTAAAAATACACAGAGCTGTTTGGGTCTAGCCTTACAGAGATCAGATTACGAACAGAAATCAAGATTGCTAGAGAAATAATCAATAACCTCAGATATGCAGATGACACCACCCTTATGGCAGAAAGCAAAGAAGAATTAAAGAGCCACTTGATGAAAGTGAAAGAAGAGAGTGAAAAAGTTGGCTTAAAAGTTGGCTTAAACATTCAGAAAACTAAGATCATGGCATCCAGTCCCATCACTTCATGGCAAACAGATGGGGAAACAATGGAAACAGTGAGAGATTTTATTTTGGGGGGCTCCAAAATCACTGCAGATGGTGAATGCAGCCATGAAGTTAAAAGACGTTTGCTCTTTGGAAGAAAAGCTGTGACCAACTTAGACAGCATATTAAAAAGTAGAGACATTACTTTGCCAACAAAGGTCACGTCTAGTCAAGGCTATAGTTTTTCCAGTAGTCATGTATGGATGTGAGAGTTGGACTATAAAGAAAGCTGAGTGCCGAAGAATTGATGCTTTTGAACTGTGGTGTCGGAGAAGACTCTTGAGAGTCCCTTGGACTGCAAGGAGACCCAAGGGTCTCAGACCCAATGGGTATTCAGGAAATCAGTCCTGAATACCCCTTGGAAGGACTGATACTGAAGCTGAAATTCCAGTACTTTGGCCATCTGATGCGAAGAACTGACTCATTGGAAAAGACCCTGATGCTGGGAAAAACTGAAAGCAGGAGGAGAAAGGGACGACAGAAGATGAGATGGTTGGATGGCATCACTGACTCAATGGGCATGGGTTTGGGTTGACTCTGGGAGTTGGTGACGGACACGTTTGTGTTTCTAGAGTCTGATGTATTATGTTTTATATAGTAGTATTGAAATAGGTGGTGAGCTAGTGGTAAAGAACGAGCCTGCCATTGGGTAGGCTGGGTCAAGAAGATCCCCTGGAGAAGAGCATGGCAACCCACTCCAGTACTCTTGCCTAGAGAGTCCCATGGGCAGAGGAGCTTGGCAGGCTACAGTCCATGGGGTCACACAGAGTCAGACAACTGACTGACAGAAGAGTCAGAAGCAACTTAGCACACACATACACTGAAATGGGAAAGGTTTGTACACCCACATAATTCCTGTCTATGTCTTTTCACAGGATTTGACAGATAGCATACACATTGACTCAAGTAAGTGTCATTACATAGAGATTTTCCTGGATGCTTTAGAATTCAGAACCACAACACAGTTTGTAAAATCAAAGAAGACCTAAATTTCTGGTCTAATTGCCTGTTGGTAGCAATGACTATAAAAATGTTGAACCTTTCCAGATGGTCTGTTGATTGAGGGTCCCTATCTGCTTTGTAATGCTCTTAGCATTAAAATACTGTTTAAAAATTCCTTTTTTCCATTAACTCAAATTATGGAAGCCAAGAGTCTGTGGTCTACATTTTATGCAAGGGAAGGATAGGCTTAGTTGGACCAAATACCTTCCAAATATCATACTATTCAAGATATTCATCTTTATTTTTCTATACCCTTCCCCTATATCACTCAGTGAGTTCTCTGGAAATAAAGATAGATTTTCCATGTCAAAGAAAAAAAAACTTTCCATGTATAAATTTTTGTTTTATTGGATTTTCTTCCTCATTCCCTCTGAGTAGATGCCATTTTCCTGTGTCATCTCAAATAATATATGGGCCCCTACCTGATGATAATTTATTAGGCAAGTGAATGGAAAATGCTTTCATTTACATGATTAACATTTAATTAACATTGTTAATTAACATTGATTTTTTTTTAAACATTTTCAGCTGAAGTGTAACACTTAACATTGACCTCAACTTTTAAAATAAAAGCTAGGTGTTAGGAAAGCCCAGGAAGTTGATGATTGATAACATGTCTTATGATCTAGCTTCATGTGATCTGGGTGGAAGTTATGAAGTAATGTGCATTGTACCATATAAAATCCTAATGATGGTTAATGTTAGCTAATTAAGATGAACAACGAATGGATGGAGCCAGCCTGGCTCATAAGGGTATTAACGTCCTATTAGAGTCTAATAAAATATTATTTTAATCAAATCCATAGATAGTGAATCATTTTAGATTCTCACTAAGAAATATGTTTGGAATCAAATTAGACATTAAAGCCATATTCTAATCATTGTTGCCAACAGAAATAATATTAAACTTAAATTTAATGCTATACCATGTGGGTTTTCTGTTTCATTTTGTTTTCATCTCAAACATAGGTGTATGCCATACTGTATATTATCACCTAAGAAATTATGAATATTTGCCACATATGGTTTTTTTGGAAATATCAGATATGTTTCATGTTAACCCACTGAGTTTGTATAAGTACATGTAGGTAGTTCAAAACAGCCATTTCTGCTGCCTACTGTATCCATCTTCTGTGTCCAAATACTGTCCAATAATCTTTTTCCCCAGCGAAATATCTTTGGCATCCATTTAACTTGACATACCTGTGTGGTTTGAGAAAGGGACTTTCCCTCATTGGGCTACAATGTCATCATGCTTAAGATGAAGGTACCATAAGGTCACAATACCTAAAGGTCCTAATTTGAATTCCTAAGAAAGAGATGGGAATACCAGACCACCTAACCTGCCTCTTGAGAAATCTGTATGCAGGTCAGGAAGCAGGACATGTTAGAACAGTTAGAACTGGACATGGAACAACAGACTGGTTCCAAATAGGAAAAGGAGTACGTCAAGGCTGTATATTGTCACCCTGCTTATTTAACCTATATGCAGAGTACATCATGAGAAACGCTGGACTGGAAGAAACACAAGCTGGAATCAAGATTGCNTGCTCGACATCTGTGCGGTTTCAGAGGTTCCTGCTGTTACAGCTATGTTTACTTATGGATGTTCTGGTTTTGTTTGTTTGTTTTCAATTGGTTTCCCCCAATTCTCTTCATATATCAGACTATTTCAAAGAGCATCATTGAAGAAGTTGAGTAACCTGGACTTGAGTTTTCCTGTGTGTAAAGTGAAGATAATTCTCATACCGTCCACTGCTTTCAAAAGAAGTGCGATGGAGTTAAGGGAATGTGACACCTCTTTAAAGAAAAAAGCAGAAGCAAAAATTCTGTGGAATGCGAGGCAAGAGGAGACAGGTTTCCAGAAACTTTTGCTGGCCATAGTTCTAGTGAATATTGCTGCAACTAGGGGACCTGGTGTTTCTCCCTTGACTCTTGTGGAATCTGAACCCCAACTAGTTTGCAGCACTTCTTGGCTCTGTAAACCTTTGAGCAGGATTCTTAGGCTCTTTGTTCTTTTGCTTCCACATATTTAAAATGAAAATTGATAGTATCTTGAAGAGTATTAAATGGTGGTGAATATTAAATGAATTAATACACATAAGGTGCTTAGAATAGTTCCTAGCATGTAGGAGCTTTTGTTATTAATATTGTAAGTGCCTTCTTTCCCCTAAAAGATTCCACACTAAAAGAATTCTGACCATATTACTTATTCTTTGTTCAGAATCCCCTGAGCCTATTGCCAGTGAACCCTTAGGCCTGTTTTCCATTCACGTTCTTGTGACTATAGACTCTGCTGGGTGTTTATCATTAAGTCAGGTTGGAAACTCCAGCTCTGCAGTACTGTCTGTCCGTGATAGCTGTGTTGGGTAAATGAAAACTTATTTGGCTGTTTAGTTTTTCATTGAATAATATTTCATTTACAGTCTTGGCCTACAGACTGTTTTTTTTGGACCCACTACCAAAAAGGCCATGATTGCAGCACACTTGGTTCCTCAAATTTCCGGGATGGCCATGGGACTTGGGCGGGGAATTTCTGGGCAGCCTGGCTGCACTTCTTATTAGTGAATGGGGAAGCTTGACGCAAGTCTTACTCTACTGTTAGGAAATCAGCGGTGATCCCTTGGAATATGCCACAGAGCTAAGCAGCTTTGGTTCATTTTTAAAAAATATTTATTTCTTTTATTTGGCTACATCGGGTCTCAGCTGAGATGCGCTGAGTCTGCGGCATGGGCTCAGTAGTTTCCCCGCTGCACATGAGATCCTAGTTACCCAACCGGGGATCAAACCCACATTCCCTGCATTGGAGAGTGCACTCTTAACCACTGGACCACCCAGGAAGTCCTTGGTTCAGTTTTGACTCAATGAAGTGATGGTTAGAGGTTACATACTGGTGTTTACACAGCAGCATCTTTTCTATTAATAATTGACTTTTAGTTCTAAGAGTTTGGGTGAGTGCTGTGAAATCAAAGACATCTTTAGCTACTATCTCCTTATTGTGTATGTAGATAGAAATGTCTGCTGACACACTTAGGCTCTTTCTGTGAGTTTAAAAGTTTCTCTGAGGTTCTCTTGATACTATCTGGAAGGCTTTAATAGAAGACATTTCTGTCTTGCAGTTCTCCCCTTCCAAGAAAACTGCTGTTTACATAGGTAGCAGAATTGGGAACTAAATGAGAAACTTTGGATTTACAAAAAAAGAACATGGCTTACTGCATAAAGTATGCTGGCCTGTTTGCTAGCTTTTTATTAAGACAATTTAGTATTTATATAGTGTTGAAAGTTTGATGTTGGCTTTGTGGAAGTGGAGAACATTGTGAAACCTTTGTGCTTTAATAAGGAGGACAGGGAGTGATATCTTTAAAGAGTTGAGTGCTTGAGGCAGAGAGGGAAGCCTTTTTCTTTAATATTGTTGTCATCTTTATCATGTGAGTCTGGTTTGAATAAATATTTTGGAAAAGAGGACAGGGAGCATTTGAATGTGCAGAATGTGAGGAGTTAGGAGACTGAGATCCTTGTTGTCTCAGCCATCCAATGCCATTTAGTCTTTTGATAATTTAACAAACGTATGTTGAACAGTTAACGTTTTTTGGCCCCTGGAGACATGAAGAGCCCTCCAGGTATCATCAGGAATATCATGGATATAGTAAAACAGTAAATATGAATTATAAACTGTAATATCAGAATGGACTGTCAAAGACTTGGCCAGGAATGATAAAAATATATTTATTGTCTAATTCCTCTTCCACTTTTAATTTAAGATCAGAGTAACTTACATTTTTTAATGTAAGGATCAGTTCCCAGTAAAAACTTAGATTGGGAAATTAGGCTCTCAGTCTTGTCTTTGTTCTTATTGCTAGTAGGTCGTCCTGTGTGGGTATTTTTGTTTGCTTTGGTTCCATTTATTACTAATAATAGAGTGTCTATAAAATTCCTAGGTAATGAAAGGAGGCTGCAAGTTAACTATTGAAATTTCAGCAGGTTCCAAAGAGTAGGAGGAGGCCTGGAGAATCTTATATATAGTCTGTTTTTACAGATAATTTTTCTTTGCTTTAAGCAAAGAAACTTTGAGGAAAATATGTACTTAATATTGAATAAATAAGTTGAATGTAATCTAATGGTAATCATTCCTCACTTCTGCCAGAAAAAAGCTACCTTAAGTATAAGGGCAAAACTTTTTTTTTCCCCCTGAGGCAAGAAGTGGGTATAGATTAGTTTAAAAGACTTTCTTACTTGAGGGTAAAGCTGTCTCTGAAATTTTTACAATGCTTGGAGTTGTGTTCTGAGATAGCTGTGTCAGGTGCAGAAGGCCAGGTTGGCCTGTCAAAGGGAAATAGTGCTGTAAATGTCGGTCGATTGGGAGGAAATCAGGGGAAGCTTACAGTGAGAGTGGGAAGGGACAAAGACCAAGCTGTAGTTTCTGGAAGTAAGATGTTAGTGGCCTTGTCATGTAAGCAGGCAAGGAGGTTTGGAACCTGGCTAAGCCTCAGAGGGCTGAACAGAGAAAGTGAAGAGCCCAGTTTAACAGATACTAATTGGGCCCTTCTAATTCTGAAGTCTCTGGCTGATGAGTGATATTTTTGTCTAAAAGCACAGTACTTCTTGACAGCCTGGTCACATTTCTCCCCACTGTTATCATCTTTGACACCCAGGCAGCTGATGTTGTTATCAGCTGTACTCTTCCTCCTGGTATCTTACCCCCTCTCTCTTCTAATTGCTGCCTAACCTTTCTCTTCTTTCTTAATCATTAATTAGATGTTCTCCACGTTAGGTTTTCCTTTCAACCATAAAACACATTTTCAAAAGTCTAAGTCAGGTGGCAAACAGCAAACTTGGTGAGTTGAAATTGTGGTACTCTGATAGACTTAATGAGATGTGTCCAATTTTCAGATCATTACTATGACATAAAAAGTCATTAACATGAAAAAAAAAAGACACAGTCTTTTTTTGTGGACCTTGTGCCAGAGAGAGAGAGAGAGGCTGTGATGTAAGTGAAACACCTTGAACAGTGGCAGCACTGTTTGTACTTTATGAACTGGCTGTGCTTGTGTTACTTTCAGCTTACTGAAATATTACCCACTAGGGTGGAGAGGATTAGAGTTCCAAGGCCTTTTTGTTAAGCTAACGCCAGAGGGGCTTTTGGCTTTGTTATTTTGTCAGGAAGTAGGTGTAATCTCTTTCCAACCTGTCTTTTTTTTTTTTTTTTTCAATATGTTGATTTTATGTCAAGTTCATTTTTATGAGAGAAAAATAGGATTTTTTAAATCGAAATTTAAAAAGCAATTCCAAACTTCACATCCTCAATTATAATTTAGAAATTCACATGACTTTTCTAAGCTGTTTTCTCTCCCATCATTCACTTTGGGGGAGAATTTTGGAATCAATTAGGTGGATATCCTGATGGAAAGACTGAGAAATGGGTGCTATATTGACCTGGAGTGGAAAAACATAGGAAATTACCATTTCTCATTTTGAAAAATGGCCAGTAGGTTTAGGGACTTCCTTGGTGGTCCAGGGGCAAAAGCTGTGTGCTCCCAATACAGGGGGCAGGGTTTGATCCCTGGTCAGGGAACTAGATGCCACATGCCACAACTAAAGATCCTTGCACTTCAACTAAGACCCAAAGCAGCCAAATAAATAGATAGTTTTTTAAAAACATAGGTTCAGACAGCAGTGAGCTCTGTTTGAAGCATGGAATATTTCAGTTTTGTTGACTCCCAATCATACGGGGGCAGGAGCTCACCTTCATGAAGAACATCTTATATAATATAAAAGCTAGATTAATAATAATGGTTTAGTAAGATTATCAAGTACTTTAGCCTTAAAGTAGACTTTTAGAGAAAAGGGAATTTTAGAAGGATCTAGAAGTCTTTATGTTTTCTTCAAGCAAATGGAATTCTTTAAAAAAATTTTTTTAATCACAACTCCTTTTTATTCTCTAATAAACAACTTGAGTATGACTTTTAATGCCTGTTTCTGGCAGTTTCCACTTTGTCACCAGCATGCTGAACACTGAGTATTGGCTGAGGAAGAAGAGGTGGGTTTGCTAGTCAGCTTTAAACATTCCTGTTCATATTTATCTAATCAACTGATTCCATGCACGCTTTTATGGTTGCCTCTATGAAACTTCTTTTCCTACTTAATGCTGTCTCTGATTCTATTTATATAATGAGGGAAAGACGGGAAGAAGAATTAGAGGACTGTTCAAAAAACATTCCTCTCCAAAACTTAAAATTAATTTTAGGGAGACTTTTGCAACAGCTCCTAAGATCAATGAAATGGTTTGGGGTACCCTTGCTCTCTGTAAGAGAGTTTTCTAAAAAAAATTTTAGTTTAAATTCAAGCATTTTTTTTAGCCATGGGGGGAAAAGTTGAAGTTGTATGTATTTAATACTCAGTATTTCACACTTCCTTGGTGGCAATTTTTAAACCAGTTTTGGGCTATTCACATTGTTCTTCTAGAGTTCTTGTAAATGCCAAGAGAACACCTGGAATTACTGTGAATTAAATTTTCATAAGTTATTATAACTAGTAAGTATTATAACTTTTTATTTTGATGCAATTTCAAACTTGCAGAGAAGTTGCAAGAGTAGTATCAGGGAATAAGTGCTTTCAGAATAACATGATATGATAGTAGTAAGCAGCACATGCCTTGGGGAACATGAAAGAGGGCCATTGAACCCATATTAGCGAGTGAAGAGGAGGATTTGCTGAGGAGGATTGTTTTATTTCTTTGGGTTCAGGAGAAACTTCCAGATCACACTTTAAGAGCATGGCTGTTTGCCCACTAAGTCCAAGTAGTAGTAAGTTAAGTTTGAGGCTTCAGCTCTCTGGGTATCCACTGCAGAAGCTCCATTAGAGAGAATTGGTCCCTGAAGTGTTCATTGAGAAACAGAACGTTCCTGAGGTGTTTGTTGGGAAACTGAGTAAATCTGCATGATCTTTATGTTTTTAAAAAATAAATGATGCATTTACTTGGCAATTTTTTTTTTAAATTGTAAAACTGCACACAGTGTATTTTCATGAGAGGTCCTCCTTTTGCTGACCTCGTCTGGGCTCCTCCACTCCTTCCTCTTGGAGTCGGCATTACAAGTTTTGGGCATCTTCTTTGGATTTCCTTTGTAAATGTATTTTCTCAATTTTTCTCTTTTGTTACATAAATGATAACATAGTGTTCTATAAATTATATCTTTAACTTCACAGTGTATCTTGGAGACTGTTTCCTGTCAATCCATTTAGATCTGCCTTGTTTATGGTATTCCATTTTATGAATGTCCTAGGTTGTTCTAGTCTTTTGACACTACAACGGTGCTGTGGGAAATATTCTTGCATATGCTGATACTTCCTGTACAAATGTTTCTTTAGTATGCGTTCTTAGAAATGGAATTGCTGGGTCAGAGGATATGTAGACTTTTGACATTTAGACAGAAAATATAATTAGCATTCTTATTTTATAAAACAGTCTTTCAATTTTTTGATAAGGAGTGGGATTAAATAGTTATAATACATTGACCTGTGAGTGCCTTTTCCCCCCCGATGCTGTTGATGGCTGTTTGATAGGAGGAAACTTCCTGAGAAGGTGACGCTTAGTGGTTGGGGGTGAGCTAGAATGTCAAGGTACATTGTTAGTCAGAACTGTCCGAGTACTGCAGGGTTGCTTCTTGTTGCTTGTATCTCCACGTGCTCTTTTTCTTAACATAATTTAATGACTGAAGTGACCCGGTGGTATGGTCCTAGAGAGCAAAGTGGTCTTATATTACTCACTGTTTGTATGTGGGTGTTGGATTTTCGTGGCGACCTTAACACTGTGCAGCACACAGAGTGTATTGACTCTCCATGCCTTGCCCTAGTTCTGTTCTCTAGACACTGCAAGCAATGGAGCTTATAGTTTGTTGACTCAGTGTTTTGATGAGAAATTTGGAATAGGGAATTCCCTGATGGCCCACCGGTTAGGACTCAGTGCTTTCACTGCTGGGGCCCAGTTTGATCCCTGGTCTAGGAACTAAGATCCTACAAGCTGCATGGTGCAGCAAAACAAACAAACATACCAGCAAACAGGTTGGAATCTAGACCCCATTTTCTTTCTTGGAGAGAGATTTCACAGAGAAGGTCAGACTTCTTGTGTTTTACAAGTTCTGTAAGTAAATATGGGAGCAATCACTTAGACTATTAACAGTAATTATTAAAATTTTTATCTTCAGATATTTCTGTTTAAAATTACTTAACTGTCACCTTTTCACACTTCATATTGGGAAAAAAGACACTACTATCTCAGCTGTTTGCTTTTTTAAAGATGCAAGGTTTAAAGGCTCCTTTTGAACAGGGATTGTCCTCAAATGCACTGAACGCTTCTGTGCCTTCTGACGCCGAGTGTCCGTCATCACGCAAAAATAGTTGAAGTTTATCGATTCTTCATGAGTAGGGCAGCAGTTAGAAATTTGAGTTATTCTTAATAATAACAATATAACATTAATAATGCTATTCTTTAAAAAATATCCACTCTTAACACTTTTTGGCATGTCTTTCCATTTTATTTATTTGATTTAGTTTTTGGCTATGCTGTGTGGCTTGTAGAATCTCAGTTCCCCATTCAGGGATTGAACTGAATCCAGGCCACAGCAATGAAAGGCTAGAATCCTCATCACTATGCCACCAGGGAACTCCCAATAATAATACTCTTTTTGTGGGGAGTGGGGTGAGGGGCTTGTGCTTCGTGGCTTGTGGGATCTTGGTTCCCTGACCAGTGATTAAACTTGCCCTTTGCAGGGAAAGCATGGAGTCCTAACCACTGGACCACCAGGAAATTCCTGATAATCTTAATAATAATGTTCTCAGAACTGATTCAAGTATAAGGAAGTTGTCTCATATAAATAGCCCACAATTTCCCGTGTAAGAGCCGTAGTCCCAGATCGGATTTGTGGTTTCTAGTTTATTGTGTGTTATCCTGGCTTCTTAGAATTAAGTAAAAGTATCTGTGTTGTGATTGGAATCCAAGTGGTACCGCTGCTGAGTGGTCAGATGTGTAAGTCCCATTTAGTTGAGGTGCTGGCTGAAAGAGGGCTGGGATTTAGTCAGCAGTATTGAGGTCTGCTGGCGAAACCATCTCATAGCACAAACTGATAGGAAGGACACGGCTACTGTTTATTATAAGAGTCTCCTTATTGGTGACTATAGAGTTGAAAGTTTATATTTTCTAAATTACCAAGATTTAGATGTTGCTATGTTGTATACTCCAGAAAATAGATGAAATCTAATACCCCTTTCAGGTCTTAATTCTGTAACTTGGCAAAACAGATATAGAATATGTTGATTTGTTGTTGTTTTAGTCGCCAAGTCATGTCCGACTCTTGCAACCCCCAGGGACTGTAGCCTATCAATCTCCACTGTCCATGGGATTTTCCATACAAGATACTAGAGTGGATTGCCCTTTCCCTTTCCAGCGGATCTTCCCTACCAGGACTTGAACCCAAGTCTCCTTCATTGGCGTGAGGATTTTTTACTGTTTACCAGGGAGGTCCTAGAACATGTCGGTAGATTTTCTGAAAAAGAAGGCAGAGCACTGTTCACATAAGAGCAGTAGCGGTACAAGAGTAGAAGGAGACTCGTGAAGGACAGATCCGGGGAGGCTTCCTCAGTTTCTCAGGGTAGTTGTTATTGGGATTCAAGGAGCGGTGGTTAACAATATTGTTTACCTTTCCCATTCTTCCTAAGTTTAGAATTAACTAAGAAGTAGACTCCTTAATCAGTAGATCAGAATTTTTAAACACCCTTGTTGGTGGAGTTGACTGGAGAATACGCCATAGATCTGTGGCCCAGTGGGCTTACTGATGTTCCCTCTACCCCCTGTTAAACTTAGCCCACTCAAACTTAAGCCCTCTACCCCAGTTAACCTTAACCCAGTAGGAGGCTGGATATCTGGGATACCCCCTCACTGCCACACGCCCTCTCACCCCTAACATCCCTCACTCCTCGTCCCCCCTGGTAGGTTACTTACTGCTGATGGAGAGAGGTGCAGGCGGGCTGCTGACATGCCTTTTTCTCCTGGTGCCTCAGCTCTCCTTGAGGGGAGCATGGTCATTCACTCTTCTCTCGGTTGCTGGAGTGTTGGGGAATGAGACCTGAAACCTTAAAGCTGAAGTCTCTCTCAGGGAAAGATGAGACTGGGAAATAGTGGCCCTCTCCTATGAGTGTGCCGGTGAGGTCTTTCCCCTTCCTCCCCACCCTCCAGAAACTTGAAACATGAACTTAAATTGTTAGTTAGATCAAAGAGAGTTATAGGTCTTTGTCCTTAAAAGCTCATCAAAACGGGGGGAGTCAGTCTTTTAAATATTTGGGTTAATTGGAGGTAAAGGGTGGGAGACTGGGTTACTGATTGCCTGGAAACCTCTGTATGGGGCCTTTTTTGTGTTGTTCAGTTGCTGAGTCGTGTCCGATTCTTTGCGACCCCTTGGACTGCAGCATGGCAGGTTTCCCTGCCCTTCACTATCTCCCGTGGATCCTTATTAAAAACTACTTGCCCATTTGCCTGAAGTACCTTTTGCTTCACTTTGGTTTCCAAGTGTTGCCAGTATTTCATTTTTTCCCTTAACTATCTCTTAATCATATTCTCAAAACTGTGATTGTTTTCAAGGTTATCTAATTCAGTAGAACAATTATTCTTTTCGCATAGTAAGGGTTCAGTCATACAGTGTCACAGAATACTGGTTGAGAACTTGTTTTAATTTGTTCTTGCTAATTCTCCTCCTTCTCTTCTCTTTTCCAGAATCCTTTTCTAAGAACTCAGGCACTCAGGTATCCACCATGGTGTTGGGTCCTGAACAGAAGATACCAGATGGTAATTTACAGCTTTGTGTTATTGACTCATTTTTGTTTGAAATTAGGCTTAAGCCATTAACAGAAATTTACCATATTGTCCTTCTTGTCCTCTGTTCTATCAAAAATTGTCACCATCTCCTGTCCCCCAGCCAACTATATGGGGACCTGCTCCATTCAGAGGTGACTTAGGTGACCTGGTGACCTAGGCTGTAAATGAAAATGGATTTATAACCACAGAGACCTGCCTCAATTCTATTTCCAGTTCTGAGATGAGCCAAGATTAGCTACAAGTCTGGTTTCTTATAGCAGTAGTGCTCCTAAAGGCAGTCTAACTTGCAGAGCTGGTATAAAAACCTCTGGGGTGCTTTAGCTGCTGAAGACACTTCAGATTAAGAGTGGAACAGGAAAATACTGAGCTAGCACCTTATAGAGTATTTCATGAGACTTTATGCTTTGACTAATCCTTCCTGATTCTAAATTTCTCCTTTAGAATTTCCATTCCTTTTCTATAAATTTACTCCTCAATTCAGTGTCACTTAAGGTGAAGTGGGTCAGTTTCCTATAAAAAGAAAGCTTTTGTTTTTCTAATTGGCGGTTGCAAAGGGTTCTTGGAAACCCTGAGATTAGAGCTTTGTGGTTAAAAATAGCCATTTGATGGTCTCAGCAGACTGGGTTTCCTAACTTTCTGGTGAGTTAGCCCCTTTCTGTCAGACCCTTGCCCCGCCCCCCTGCTGGCCGGATTTAAAATAAGCAGCGAAATGCAGGAGGAAGACTAATCACACTGGTGATTAGTCTGCGGTGAGCCCTCCTGTCGCAAGGGTGACATCTCCCCCTCCCCAGGCTCTTCACTGAAGGCCTTCACCAAACAGGAACCCTTTGTCAGGTGGCAAAGGGTTCCTGTTTGGTCGTTTCTTTGCGGCTACATATTTTAGCCTGAAATATGATAGTGTTTTGTAAGTTAGCCATTTCTGGGGAAGCATGATGGAGATACAGTGTCCAAGGATGATCCTTTGAGTAAATCCTACCAAATAATGGGTGGGAGGTGGAGAGAGTGTCCCGTTAGCCTGTTTCCTTCTAAAAGTTAAGATTTGGGTTATCAGTGAGGCTAGTCTGGTGATGTTACATATTGAGCCCTAGACATCAGTGATTTTGGAAGAAAATGAAATGATTCTAAAAATTGGCAAGTGACAATAGTAGCGTGAAACTATGGGGAGGCCGGTTGTGAGATTAGTGTTGAAAACCGATATAGAGCTTGGTGACTGGAGAAGAGGTTTTTACTGTAAGCATTTTTGTGTTTCTCAAATTTTCAGCCAATTTAAAAATTAATTTAAAAATATAGTACTGGAAATTGAGATGGAGTTAGGTAGATCTTGTGCATTTATTGAGGTATTAAAAAGATTTAACTTTAGTACTTCTAAAGATGATTGTTGATATTACCAACTGCACTGGGCTTCCCAGGTGGTGCAGTGGGTAAAGGATCTTCTTGCCAGTGCAGGAGACACTGGAGATGTGGGTTCAATCGCTGGGTCAGCAAGATCCCCTGGAGTAGGAAATGACAACCTGCTCTAGTATTCTTGCCTGGAAAATTCCATGGACAGAGGAGCCTGGCAGACTACAGTCCCTGGGGTTGCAAAGAGTCGGACACGACCGAGCACCTTAATATTAATGTGTTTTGTTCATTTTAATTCATTTCTTCTCGATTGTTTTAACTCAGAAGATGCTTCTGGAGACCATGGAGACTCTGCCAGTCTTGGTGCCATCAACCCTGCATACAGTAACTCCTCAATTCCGCAGTCCCCCGGGGCAGGCTCAGAGGACCCTTTCACCACCTACTTTGATGAGAAAATTCCCATTCCTGAGGAGGAGGTTAGTGACAGGTCCTTGGAGGAAAATATTATTATCTAGGGAAAGCCTATGTACAATGTCTGCTACAATGACAACTGAAGATCAGCAACCTCAGAGTCAGTTCTGGCAGGCAGTCTCTGAAGACTGAATTTTTGTAGTCAGAGAAACTGTTAAGGAAACCAAGGTCCTTGAAAAACCATTGCCAAGTTTTACTGGTGAGCATTTTTTGATCCAGAAAGCATGATTTTCATGTTCCCTTTTTTACAGTGCCTTTTTTCCCATTGGGTAGTGTTTGAGCACAGAGGTAGGGGTTATTATTGCTGGGGTTTTAGAATGAAAGGCTGTTGGAAAGGCAGGTAAGAGAAGGGCTCTTATTTGTACAGAGAGCTAACCAGGTTGCTGATACGGAATGGATAAAATGGAAAAGAAACTTGGACACACCCATGTCCAACTTCTGAAATCCTTTGTCCTTATGAAGCTGATATTGTTGCTTTTTTATGTGATAAAATAATACATAAGTTAGACCAGAAGTTTGGAGGTGGTAATCATTTTTTTTCTCAAAGATAGATTTTATTTATTTTTATTATTATTTTTTTAATTTTTTTATTCTGTATTGGAGTATAGCCAGTTAACAATATTGTGCTAGTTTCGGGTGGATAGTGAAGGGAGTCAGCCATACATATGCGTGTATCCATTCTTCCCCTGGAGGTGATAATCATTTTGTTCTGTATTCCTCTCTTGTACAGTACTCTTGTTTTAGCTTTCGTAAACTCTGGGCCTTCACGGGACCAGGATTTCTTATGAGCATTGCTTACCTGGATCCAGGAAACATTGAGTCTGATTTGCAGTCTGGAGCAGTGGCTGGATTTAAGGTGAACATGGAGTCTTCCCCCCCTTTCCTTTTTAAACACTCACAGCATACTTTGCTCTGCCTGTTGGATATCAACCTTGTGGGCGATGTGCTGATTCTGTATTGGCTCTGACACTTAGATGAAGAGTGCTTTTCCATCTTTTTTTAATCCCAACTAGGAATGAGCATTTGTTTATTTATTTGTTCCTAGCTGTGCTGGGTCTTGGTTGCTTTGCACAGGCTTTTCTCTAGTTGCAGCGAGAGTGGGGGCTACTCTCTAGTTGGGGTGCACGGACCTCTCATTGCAGTGACTTCTCTTGTCACAGAGCAGAGGTTCTGGGTGTACAGGCTTCAATAGCTGTGTTTCCCAAGCTCCAGAGAACAGGCCCAGGAGCTGTGGCATACGGGTTTAGTTGCTCCATGGCATGTGGGATTTTCCTGGGTGAGAGACTGAACCCATTCTTCTGCATCAGCAGATAAATTTTTCACCACTGAGCCACCAGGGAAGCCTTTTCCATCTGTTTTTTAAATGTTATCGTGTAGTTGGTTTTTAGTTTTGTTTTACCCAGGTAGTTTCCTTGAACAAAAGCACAACTGCAGATGGGAAAAACTAAGGCTCAGAAAGGTGCGAGTGACCTAGCAAGTTCTGTGCAGAATGTGATACAGAACTGAGGTCATTGGATTCCTGAGCAGAGCTCTTTCCTGAGTGTACTGTTTCCCATTGACATTGCCAAACAAACGAACTTAAACCACCAGCTATCTCACGAATGTAATGGTGGGGTTTTGTTCTTCTCTAGCTGCTCTGGGTTCTTCTGTTGGCCACCATCGTGGGGCTCCTGCTCCAGCGCCTTGCAGCTCGACTGGGAGTCGTCACTGGGCTGCATCTGGCGGAAGTGTGTCACCGCCAGTATCCCAGGGTAAGCAGTGTTTGTTACTCATCTCATAGGTAACTGTGTGTCTAGACATTTGGGACTTGTTGCTGTCTAAGGCAGGAATGGGTAGACCCAGTGTCTGTAGGATAGCTTTAAATTGACTTGACTGTTCAGTCAGTTCAGTCGCTTAGTTGTGTCTGACTCTTTGTGACCCCATGAATTGCAGCACGCCAGGCCTCACTGTCCATCACCAATTCCCAGAGTTCACTCAAACTCACATCCATCGAGTCAGTGATGCTATCCAGCCATCTCATCCTCCATCTTCCCCTTCTCCTCCTGCCCCCAATCCCTCCCAACATCAGAGTCTTTTCCAATGAGTCAACTCTTCACATGAGGTGGCCAAAGTATTGGAGTTTCAACTTTAGCATCAGTGCTTCCAAAGAACACCCAGGGTTGATCTCCTTTAGAATGGACTGTTTGGATCTCCTTGCAGTCTAATTCAAAAGCAGAGACATTACTTTGCCAACTAAGGTCCGTCTAGTCAAGGCTATGGTTTTTCCAGTAGTCATGTATGGATGTGAGAGTTGGACTGTAAAGAAAGCTGAGCGCCAAAGAATTGATGCTTTCGTACTGTGGTGTTGGAGAAGACTCTTGAGAGACTTGATTGTTAGATAAGTAGTAGTCTATCTCTAGTTCATCCTAAACGTTTAATCTTCTTTCCTGGCTGTGAGAAAGTATCCTTACCTGCTTTTTTCTCTTATATGCCCCACCAAAAAAAAAAAAAAA
>SJYV01003135.1:1308257-1361779 GCA_006410875.1 Neotragus pygmaeus | reverse complement strand
GCCTATTGGATTATTGCTGTGCCCTCTAAGGGAGGAGACTGAGAACTGGAGTGTTAGAAAAGCATGGCTGGCATTCAGACCTGCAGGAAGGAGCTGTGGGCGAGTCTCAGAATAGGAACAGTCCGTGCTCAGGCGAGATGTCTCATGCCTTTGAATCATTTGACTGACTGAAATCGTCGAGGCTTTTAGCATACTGTCATCATATTAAAAGCAAACAAAGATGAAGAGCCCAGCTTCTGAATGGAATGGGAAGGTCAGAAACCTTGGCTTCCCGAAACCCTCTTGTGTTTTCAGCATGAGACCCTCAGACACTCTCCTCTGTGCTATGAGGGCTCTCGGTGGTCAAGGATGAAGAAGGCCGATTTGCAGTTCATTCCCGGTGCCCATCCCCACCCTCACCTGTTGTGGCAGATTGCACACATGGACACACGTACACACACTTACACATTTGTGCCCATTCGCTGCTCTGTACTCAGTGCTTAGAACAGCGTTTCCACAGTGGGAGTTGAATGTTAATGGTGAACAAACAAACACACTTTTGCATGTGAAACAATTGGTGGTTTTACTTATTTCTAAATATATGACATCTCCTCCCATCCCAAAGCCTCTGTGCTCAGTCGCGTCTGACTTTTTTTTTTTTTAATTTATTTGGAGACATTACTTTACAACACTGTGGTGGATTTTGCCATTCATCGACATGAATCAGCCACAGGTACATGAGTCCCCCGATCCTGAACACCACCTCCCACTCCCTCCCCACCCCATCCCTCTGGGTTGTCCCAGAGCACCGTCTTTGAGTGCCCTGCTTCATGCATCAGACTTGCACTGGCCATCTGTTTTGCATATGGTAATATGCATGTTTTAATCCCATTCTCTCTTTGTGACCCTATGGACTGTAGTCCATCAGGCTTCTCTGTCCATGAGATTCTCCAGCCAAGAACATTGGAGTAGGTTGTCATTTCCTACTCCAGGCAACATCCTACTCCTCTAACATCAATGAAACAGACCCTCTGAAGGAAGATACCATATCCATCTTGGTTTTAATTAGTCTGCAAAGTTGCACAGGGAGGAAGGAATTAAAATGGAATATTAAATTATATTCTGTTTAAATTTTAGTATACACTGTGTAAAACCAACTAGTTTCTATGGGAGGGTAACTATATGGTTAGACTGGTTGCCGTGGGGGAGTGGAGTGAAGGAATAGGCTGGGGATGGAGCTATTCCTTTTATTTTAGGTTGGAGTTGATGACTGTCAGTTCCTAGACCAAATCCAGCCTGTGGAGAGGATTTATTTGGTCAGTGTCATTTTTATTTTTGTTCAAATGAATTGCTGTTTCTTAATATGAGAACATTTCTCAAAATATGAATTTCTCCCAAGCTCCCTGGTGGTCTAGGAGTGGGCTCCAAGCTTTCAGTGCCTGGGACACGGGTTCAGTCTCTGGCCAGGAAACTTAAGATCTTGCAAGCCATGTGGCATAGCCCCCAACTACCCTTCCCCCTGCCAAAAAGGTATGAATTTCCTACTAGTGGACAAAAATGAGCCTAGATTCTTGCTGGGCCCCAGTAGAGGCTTCCTCTGTGTGAGAGGGCAGCAACCCTGGTCTTTGTCATCAGTTAAATGTCAGTCCAATTCCTGTAGGCATTTGAGTTCTGAAATCTACTTTAAATGATCTTATGCACTTGAACTCTTTTTTATTTTTTTTAACAGACGTGGCATCTACTATTTTTGTAATTTATATGCCTGAGGAATTTTAAAACTATGAAGTTTAAGCCACAGAAAAAAGAATTATTATTTCTCAAGCAAGCCATAAACAATATGCACCACACAATTTGATTTTGAAATATATAGATATAAGCATGTATTATATATGTATCCAAGTATAGAAAAAAGACTAAAGGATATATTTGAGAATATTAACAGTAGTCACCAAGGTTGTCTCTAAGTGATGAGATTTCAGACGGCTTTTATTTTGTTCTATTGTATTTTTCCATTTCCTTTTTTTTTTGCACCTTTNATTGGAGACATTACTTTACAACACTGTGGTGGATTTTGCCATTCATCGACATGAATCAGCCACAGGTACATGAGTCCCCCGATCCTGAACACCACCTCCCACTCCCTCCCCACCCCATCCCTCTGGGTTGTCCCAGAGCACCGTCTTTGAGTGCCCTGCTTCATGCATCAGACTTGCACTGGCCATCTGTTTTGCATATGGTAATATGCATGTTTTAATCCCATTCTCTCTTTGTGACCCTATGGACTGTAGTCCATCAGGCTTCTCTGTCCATGAGATTCTCCAGCCAAGAACATTGGAGTAGGTTGTCATTTCCTACTCCAGGCAACATCCTACTCCTCTAACATCAATGAAACAGACCCTCTGAAGGAAGATACCATATCCATCTTGGTTTTAATTAGTCTGCAAAGTTGCACAGGGAGGAAGGAATTAAAATGGAATATTAAATTATATTCTGTTTAAATTTTAGTATACACTGTGTAAAACCAACTAGTTTCTATGGGAGGGTAACTATATGATTAGACTGGTTGCCGTGGGGGAGTGGAGTGAAGGAATAGGCTGGGGATGGAGCTATTCCTTTTATTTTAGGTTGGAGTTGATGACTGTCAGTTCCTAGACCAAATCCAGCCTGTGGAGAGGATTTATTTGGTCAGTGTCATTTTTATTTTTGTTCAAATGAATTGCTGTTTCTTAATATGAGAACATTTCTCAAAATATGAATTTCTCCCAAGCTCCCTGGTGGTCTAGGAGTGGGCTCCAAGCTTTCAGTGCCTGGGACACGGGTTCAGTCTCTGGCCAGGAAACTTAAGATCTTGCAAGCCATGTGGCATAGCCCCCAACTACCCTTCCCCCTGCCAAAAAGGTATGAATTTCCTACTAGTGGACAAAAATGAGCCTAGATTCTTGCTGGGCCCCAGTAGAGGCTTCCTCTGTGTGAGAGGGCAGCAACCCTGGTCTTTGTCATCAGTTAAATGTCAGTCCAATTCCTGTAGGCATTTGAGTTCTGAAATCTACTTTAAATGATCTTATGCACTTGAACTCTTTTTTATTTTTTTTAACAGACGTGGCATCTACTATTTTTGTAATTTATATGCCTGAGGAATTTTAAAACTATGAAGTTTAAGCCACAGAAAAAAGAATTATTATTTCTCAAGCAAGCCATAAACAATATGCACCACACAATTTGATTTTGAAATATATAGATATAAGCATGTATTATATATGTATCCAAGTATAGAAAAAAGACTAAAGGATATATTTGAGAATATTAACAGTAGTCACCAAGGTTGTCTCTAAGTGATGAGATTTCAGACGGCTTTTATTTTGTTCTATTGTATTTTTCCATTTCCTTTTTTTTTTGCACCTTTATGTCTTTTCTTAATTTTATGCAATGAATAAGAGATTGTTATCTTCTTTATATTAGGGCATATTTCCAGTTGGGTTTCAAAATACTTGTGGTTCTGATTTTGTTTCCACCATCTTTCTGAATCCTTTGTAAGGAGTCTCTTGTCTGCACCTCTAGGTATTATCTGCCATCTCTCTGTTTACCTGCGGGCAGCACCCAGCTCTGCATGTTTATTTTTCTCCTCTCTGTACATACTGGCCTTTCCACTGCTCACATCCTGGGGTGGCTCATGTTGGAGTGACTGACAGTGAATCAAAATTAAAAACACCAGTTGGCATTAAAGGTCACTGCTTTATTAGAATTATTCATTCAAATACAATTAACTTACCCCTGCTCTGGAGGAAAAGGAAAGGTTTACGCGAGGGAGAAAGAAGGATCTAAGGGGTTCTCCATTTATAGCCTCTCTCCCATTTGAATTTTTTCCCCAACAACTTTATTGATATGATAGGCAGCTGAAAACAAAGGAAGGGCGAAGAGTGGGTGTTTCCTTTGATATGCATGAGGTCAGGGTAACTTCCTTATTTTGGACATAGATTAAGGCTTGAAACAAGTGGGTTCTTAGAAAACCTTGCTCAAATAATGATCAACAGAGCACAAGGGGTAAAGATAGCCATCTACCTTTGTAAGGATAGAAGCACATTGAGGGACCTGTCTCACCGCTGCTATAGCATCTCTCAGTACTTACACAAGGGGGTGCTATCATTTTTGGATCCTGGCTGCCTTTGAAATTCTAATGAAATCTGTGGGCAAGAATATTGTAGCAGGAACGTATACTATATGCACCTAAAACATTATGGACAAATCCATGAGTTCTCTTATGAGGTGTCATCAGAATCTTCTCTACCATGAAGAAACTATTCCAGATTAAGAATCCCTTTCCTTGTTACTCATTCTTTCATATGGAGTCAGACAACCTGGGCTTCAAATCTTGACATGACCTTATGTGTATACATTAACCACTCTAAATCTATATATATCCTTATGTGTGAAGGGGATAAAAATAGTGCCTACCCAATGACTGTTTTAGGGATTAAATTGAAATTTGTAATGCTCTTAATTGAATATGTACATGGAAATTCTGATAAATATTGCATGCTATTATTTAATTATCTGTGTTCTGGCAGTTGTACTAACAGTTGGGAAGAAAAGGTTAAAAAATGCAATTCCTATCCATGGCTTCAAGGAGCTTAGAATCTTCTTAAGGAAAAGCACAGAGGAAGTAGCAAGACACATCATGACATCTATAGAAACGGAAAGGTTAGTGGCAGTCTGAAAGGGGGTGGGGACGGGTGACAATAAATGAGCACAAAGGTTCTTATTGGTGTGATGGGAATGTTCTCAAATTGTTCTGTGATGACAAATGCACAGCTCTGTAAATTTACTAACAGTCATCAAATTGTATATTTCAATGGTGAATGTATATGATGTAAAAATAGCTTGATAATGCTTCTAAAAATATAGAACAGCATGATAGTGGGGTGTAGGTATATGCTAAGGGCTATGAGTCTGAGTGAACTCCGGGAGATGGTGATGGACAGGGAGGCCTGGCATGCTGCAATTCATGGGGTCGCAAAGAGTTGGACACAACTGAGCGACTGGACTGAACTGAACTGTGGTCGTAGAGAGGAAAGAGTGACCCCAAGTACAAGAGGAAGCTTCACAGAGGAAGAGCCGCTGAACAGAGTCCCAAATACTGTAAGTAATTTTTGATGGGAGGATGGTAACGTCTTCTAAGCAGAGAAAGCAATGATCGAGTTCCTCAGGCAAGTAAGGATCAAAGTTAATTTTCTGAATCAAAATAAATATGTTGATTATTCTTACATCTAAAATATTGTCTATTTTAAAGCATAGTATAGTATGCTTGTTTGGCACATGTTATGTCTCTCCTTCCGTACCCAGTGATAAGGTATGCTTGACCCAAGAGGAAGTAAGGTAGACCTCAGTTTGTAGATGTGATCCCATTCAAACCATTAGAGTGTGACTTTGGAATCTATTCATCCAGTTGTCCTAAGTTGAAGATGAGGAAACAGACTAGACTAGAGCACCAAAGGACTATACAGTCCTTTGAGTATGTCCACTTAAACAATTAAAACAAGCAAACAAAAACGACAGCCCTGGTATCCGCTCATCAGGACCCACTAGGATTTCTTCTGTGTTCACATGTGTGCAATGGAGAAAGGCTTTGTATTCCACTATCTCAAAACCCTAGTCTTTGAGCTCCAGTGATAGCTTCAGCACATGAAACTCATGAAAACCAGGTTTCAGTTTTGCTCACTAACTTAATAGTATGTTGTAAGTTATTATAATGACCTGCCTAAGAAAGAAATGACTCAGATGCTGGGAAAGTTTGAAGGCAGGAGGAGGAGGGGATGGCAGAAGATGAGGTAGTTGGATGGCAACACTGACTCAATGGACATGAGTTTGGGTAAACTCTGGGAGTTGGTGATGGACAGGGAGGCCTGGCGTGCTGCAGTCCATGGGGTCACAGGGTCAGACATGATTGAGTGACTGAACTGAAGAAAGAAATGACCGAATTTGCATGTCATTTATCCAAAAGAATCAAAGAAAATGTCAGCGCAGAAGAGCTTTGAATGATATCCTGTGAGTCATGACTAGAAAAGCCGAGTGGCTGAGGTTAGCTGCTCAGCAGGTATATAGGAGAAGCAGGGTGAGGACGCAGTCTTGCATCCCCCAGACCAGGCCAGTCAGCACTGTTACAGGATGAGCAGTTAATGCCCAAAGATACAAACATGTCTTTCCTAGGCAACCAAAGTTAGTGAAAGATAATTTTCAAACAGAATGGAAGGAGTTGACATTGACTGTCAAAGAAGGAAAGAAGGGTTGGAAAATAGGTCAAGTATGTGTCTGCAACAGTGCTGACCATCTGCCTTCATGAAGCCTACAATGTGTCTGTTGGGTTTATGATTGTGTCTCAGAAACTGGCTGTTCAGGTTATTATTCCTGTGTATGTAATTTTATTCTTATGAACAAAGGGCTCTGAAAGAGTGCAATTCCTAGAGCTAAATGCATTATACTAATACTCCAATACTTCTGAAAACTCATCCTCCTGAAAACTTATAAAATAGGAGTCCTCACTGGTTCTATGCATGGCTTGACAATAATACTTAATCACACTTACCCCATTTTCCTTGCAGGTTTTTTCTTTTTCTTTTCTTTTTTTTAAAAAAAAGCTTTTCCTGTTTCTCTCTAGTTCTAAGACCATAGCAACGTTCACTGGAGAAATAGACTTCCTATATAATTACAAATAATCAAAAAGCTGTGTGTATTTTACTTTCTCTTAGAATACAGAACTGCAGGTCAGGAGTGGTGTCAAATAAACAACTTCACTGTTTTGGATTTTTTTCAAGGCTGAGGCTCTAGATGAAACAACTGCCTCTTGCACACAATATATCCTATGATCACATGTCATGATTGATGACAAGTCAAAACATACTTTGTTTGCTCAGCTCTAATGAGAAGTGACCATCAGGGGTCTGTGTGGTTCTGAATGTTATTAGATAAATAAGGTCCATAAACACGGTAAAGGTAGAGGTCCGTTTTCCAAACAATGGAATGTTTCCTTTCTATACCTTTAGGGGTCAACTTCAAAGAGGAAATTCATGACCAGTTTGCTCACTCAAAAGGCTCCAGTTTCTTCATTTGAAGCCTTTTCCAAGTAGTCACTAAGCTATACTTGCTTTATTTTATGTGATCAGAGGCAGTTTCTCAACCTCAGAGCTATTGGCATTGGGGGCTGGAAATTCTTTGTTGTGGGGTCTGTTCTGTGCATTATGGGATGTTTAGTAGCTCCCTTTGGCTCTACACACTAGATACCAGTTCCACCCACCTTAGTTATGACCACCAGAAGTGTCTCCAGACAAGTATCCTTTGAGGAGAGAAGTTATGAGACATCGGTCTAGAGTTAACTGCAAAAAAAAGAAATTTGAGTGCCAAATAAAAGCAACCCAGAAAAACAGTCATACATACTGTTAAAGAAAGTTGCAGCAGGAATGTAAATCTCTGCAACAATAATGACTGTCTTGAACAAGTGAAATTTCAGTGATTTTTTTTTTTTTTTTTTAAGGACAGTCCTTGGTTGATACTACCATCAGTCTGGAAGTAAAATCCAGAATTTGTTTTTCTGTTTCTATATGTAAGCTTCCCTGGTGGCTCAGAGGTTAAAGCGTCTGCCTCCAATGCGGGAGACCGGGGTTTGATCCCTGGGTTGGGAAGATACCCTGGAGAAGGAAATGGCAATCCACTCCAGTATTCTTGCCTGGAGAATCCCATGGACGGAGAAGCCTAGTAGGTTACAGTCCATGGGGTCGCAAAGAGTCAGACATGACTGACCAATTGTAAATGTCTGCAACAATAATGACTGTCTTGAACATATCAAATTTCAGTGATTTTTTTTTTTTTTTTTTTTACTTTAAGGACAGTCCTTAGTTGATACTACCATCAGTCTGGAAGTAAAATCCAGAATTTGTTTTTCTGTTTCTGTACATAGTCCTATGGTATACTAAAACAATGGTCTTTAATTTTTCTTGCAGGAAGTATAGCACCAGCTCAATGGGAAAATGCAAAGTGAGGTCATTTTTTCCCCTTTGCCTACCAGAACATTCCCCTGAGAAATTTTAGTCATTTCCTTATACTACTGTAGTTTATCCTTGGCCTTTCCTTAAGCATATTTTAAGAAATTCTTCGCATATTCATCTTCATTGGCGCTTCTGGTGTTATAATGAGGCATTTGTTATAAACATTAGTGACCATAATCAGATTTTAGCTTGAAACCTTATATCGGCCAACTTATGTCGGAAAGAAGAGAAGTGTGACAGTGTTACTGAAGAAACAGTTAATACAATTTAAATAAAAAGGTTTATGGCTAATTTCAACTCATTTAGTGAATTGTAATTATATGATTACCTATAGAATCTCCATCATATGGTATTTGAAAGATCAAAGTTAGTGAAAAGTCAGCATGTAATTAGTTTCTTGCTTTGGAGCATTAGGTAGAATTACTGCAAAGAGGCAAAACTATCATTTTATAGAGACCCTTAGGAGATTTATAATGATGGTAGACAAATATATGCATACAATATCAGTTGGTGTGCTAAAATTTAATTTTCGTGAGGAAATGTGGTTGAAGATGATCACAATACATGGGGATATTCTTATTTTAATATTGGTGGATGTTATTATTAGCAAATCATATCAAAAGATATGTCACCAGGGAGAAAATATCATTTATAAATCACTAATGAGTAGCAAACAGTGTTTAGCTTGGAGGTATGAGGCATCTCTTCACAATGTGCATTTATGATCAAACACAAAGGATCAAGTGGAGAAAGAATAGTAGATCTATATTTTATTTCATTCTGCTAAGGAGTATTTTTTTTTAATAGTTTGTTGCAGTGCCTACATTGCATTTCCTTCTCATCACAAAAAAATGCTGCAATTAGTAGAAAGAGATTTTTATTGTGTCTAATTTGGAACTTAGCCATTGAGATAATGCATAACTGTACAGATTAAAAATTGTATAGATTTTATTTATGTCCTCAGAGTAATGATAGCTGCGCCACTAGTTTATCTAAGAGAACTCATCAGGAAATCTCATGGCTGACAACAGACATCCTCTGGGGTCTTTGTTGAGATTTCTTATTTTTAAGTGTAGGGTGAATTCAAATGGTCCTCAAGGTCTAGAGTAGGGAATATTGACCCTCCCATTGCCCATTTTTTAGTACATTCAGAGTATATCTGAAATTGTCTTGTGAGGAAAATCTTCATCATAGTCCCAAGCAAACCCAGGTTTCTGACTACTTGAGTGGCAGTTGAGTTGTCTTCAGAAAAATTATAAGAACTTCTTAAGGGCCTCATTCTTTAATAAGAAGATATCAACTCTTCTTTATCAGTTCAACAGACTAGTGAAACGTATATCTCCAACCCTAGCTGGAAACCCAGGCAAACCACCATCCAGGTCAATAATAATCTTGAACAGATTTTTAATGGTGTATATGTGATTCACTTGTTTATTTATTTTTTTTTCTGGAACATCTCATGTTTAACACTGATGGTTAGAAATCTGTGATCTTAAGCCACACTATTCTTCAGTAGAGTACCATCTCACCACTGAAGACAGTGATGCTCCACAACCTCCGGAAGTGCTTTGTTACACCTGCTCTGTAGACCTTGTTATTCACATTACTAAGTACCTTATTTATGACAGCCCTTGGAGACTTTTCTTTCTTATTTTAGTATCAAGAAGAGTGCCTCTCCTAAAGAGCTGGTTTGCCTTTTTTTTTTTTTTTTAATCTTCTGGACAATAAACAGTTTTGTAAGTTTTCATGTTCTCCTATTGATGTTAACTTCCAGAAATTTTAAGGTCAAATTTGTCATCCACAAAGTGCAAAGGAATTAATGAAAAACATTTGTGGTTCATATTGCCTTTTTCTTTCCACTTAATATCACTCATTCTAATGTAACTTATCTTTCTGCATAGTATGTTTTTGTAAGTCATCTTAAATCTAGTAAATACAGTACTTAAAAGTAACCTACTCTACAGACCATGCATTCTGCTTTTTCCATATTGACTAATAAGCCAAGCAGGTCTTCAGAGAAATCAGATAGACAGATTATCATGTTTTTATGGTTTATCTGTAAATTGCTCATAATTTATTCAAAAGGTATATCACACCACCAATTCAGTTGGCTCTTGAAGATGATAGGAAGCTTTTTGACTGGACCTGATGATAACAAGACTCTTGATGGGTGGGAAGGTGTTCTGACTGAAGTTTTTGCAATTAGACTCAAGACATGTTGTATGTCTGGCAAAACGAAGAACGTTTTTAGGGCAAACCACCTTTGACGTAAGCATTTTAAAATTTATCAACTGTTGTAAAACTAATCTGTGCTTTTAGAGGTCAGACTAGAGATCTCCTTGGAGTGGATTATAGTGGCTGGAGCTGGGAAGGAGACTCCTGGGGTCATGAGAATGTTCTCTTCCTTAATCTGTGTGCTGATTATTAGATGTTCCAGGTTTATGAAAATTCATAGTGCTGTACACTTATGATTTTTGTACTTTTCTATAATGTATGTTGAAAGGAGTCATATTTCTGTTTAAAAACAGACAAGAAACTGAGTGAGGTAGCTTAATTAGTCATTATTGTTTTNTTTGCATTTCTTTTCCATGGGGATGGTCTTGATCCCTGTCTCCTGCACAATGTCATGAACCTTATTCCATAGTTCATCAGGCACTCTATCTATCAGATCTAGGCCCTTAAATCTATTTCTCACTTCCATTGTATAATCATAAGGGATTTGATTTAGGTCATACCTGAACTCTTCAAAGTACAGATCAAGTCCCCCTGTTTCCAGGACACTTTCCATCCTGAGTTGACTAGTCTGCCAGAGGACAGGTAAGCCTTTGATTCATTCCTACTCATCAACACTGGTGAATGCAGTTGAACAATATACAAACCACTCTATTTATAGCTGCAGGTAGGGCTTTTTCTTTATATCACAGACTGTATATATAAAGATGATGCAGTCCTTTCACATATGTTCTCGATTATAATGATCATTACAAGGCTTGTGTCTAATACATGCCTTCTTTCAGTTAAACATTCTTTGAAAAATGAGGAGTGTATTATTTTACTTCCAAATAATTACGTAAGTATAATTTTGCAAAAACAGGATTGTATTAAAAGATGAGCTAAATTGAATTACTGCCCCATGACATGGATTAAAGGATAATATTATTCCAGTTATCCTAACAAAAGGATTATCATAATATATAGTGGCTCTTTCAGAGAGATTTCAGTATATGCATGAAAAATACTAATAGCACCCTAATAATCAGAATTCATGACTAAAGAAGCTTACAAAATCTTATTTCCAACTAGCATTCTAATACAAACCCTTGAATTATTTCCACAATATGCCTCAGAGCACTTGTTTATTTGTTGTAACACTTAAGAAATAAAATATTTTCTCTTTAAACATAATCCCTACAGAATTCTTTCTTGCAGAATGGAGCAAAGTCAATATAAATAATTAAGAATTGCTTCTTCTTTGTTAATTTTGAGTCTCCTTCCTCAATTAATTCCAACATATTAATATATACCCTTTGTTTATTGCACATATTGCATGCAGAAATAAACTATTAAGAGTACCACACAATGCCTTTTTGAAGTTGCATTTGATTTGAAGCTATTCAGCATCTTTCAACCTATGCCCCATTTCAATAATGACTATTTAATAATTACAATCATCCCCTTATTAGCTTGGCATTTCATTTTCCATGCCCTATGGCACCCTACAGTTGAAGGCAAGGAAAACTCTCTGTTGATTAGTTATTTAAGAGCAGCAACAATAACTATGCTGGAGAGAAGGCTACTTGGGAGAGGATTACATAAGAGGGGGACTCAACAGCTTCAGACAGAGAGCAGCAAATTATAAACCCAAGTACTTCGTTGCATGTAAGCAAATTGGCTAGCTGAAATGCTAATTGCCTTTCAGCAAAACTAAAGACAGACAGGGGACCTTGTGCTTCAGAGAATGAAATGCATTTTTACTCCACTTCTGTACTATTCTGCTGAGAATCGTTTGAAATCTATTCATAAAGGTAGCTCTTTCCCTAACCTTTAAATTGTGGGAATTTTATTTAGCCCCTACCACCACCACTAATGTGCTGATGTGCCAGGACTGGAACAGATGGTTGGACTTAAGCCATGTTAAGCCCCTAATAAAGTAAAGCATGAAAGAATGCTACTCCCAAATACATAGTACGAATCAAGAAAACATGCCCAGGGAGAAGGAATTTTAAATGACACATAAATTTACGAAATGCAAATAATCAAATAATCTTTAAAACTAACATTTACAATGTAAAGACATTCAAATGCATAGAGAGAGAGCTGGCATTGTCGGTCTCAAATAGAAGCCCCAGCCTTCCTTTATAACTAATAATTTTGTATTAGTTCAAAACTCATGGATGGACCACTTTCCCAACAGTCAGTTTGACTCCTTTAGATGAAAGGCACTGCATTCTGAGTTTTCAGAATCCTGAATAAATGAATGAGAAATTGCCCTTTCAGCATCCTGCCCCCACTCGGAGGGACAGGCAGTCTTACGCCTGACTGAACCCGAAAGGGCCCCATGACCACCTGCCCAACAGCTGGGGGAGGGACTTGGTGTGGAACATTTTAAAGTGTATAGTGTGTCACAGTGGAATCAGAAAACACAGCCTTTGTATCACCACAGCCTCCTGTGTCCCAGTTCCACCCTCCTCTCCTCTGCCACACCTCTTATCAGGACCACAGAGCTCTGTTGCTCTGGCTTCCTGTGTGGCCGGCCATCCCAACATATCAGAGAACCTTCCATACATTCAAAGATGCCTTTTGTCCTCCCAGTCCTGCCCGCTGAAGGGAAAAAAACAGACGTGCATTACGTGGCAAAATCAACTTTCTGTACTACTTCATTCTGCATGAGAAGGCAAGAGTCCAGTTTATTAGCGGCATGCTTATCTTCATTTCTCAGCAAACATCTTTGTTTATAGAACAGTTGAGTGAGACAGTACTAAGACTAAATAGAGCTTTAAACCATCAACGGTTTAAATAAATAATTCAGCTCTCACCCTGATTAGGCGGGAGTTAATAGAAGGAAGACATCTCTCTGGCTGGATGGTCACCAAAACCTTTGGACAGTGGAGTTCCTGATGATTTTTCTTTTATTTTTTTCTGTACCGTTTGAATTTTCTACATGAATTTGTATTAACTTTACAACTGGAAAAAAAGTTATCTGCAAGTTAGAGAGATGTGTACACTCAACTGTGTGTAATACTTAGCTGTGTGATTTTTTTTTTCCCCCACGAAGTCAGGGAAATGCCCATCCATCTCCATGGTAACATACTATTTACATTTGATAGTAAAATTAAATAATCATCATCCAAGCAGCTTAATATACTTTCTGAGCATGTATCAATTGTCTTGTTGCTCTGAACACGAAGCCAAAGTGGTGATGGTATAGTGAGTTCACTGTGCAAACCCTGGGTCTAGTGCATCAAAACTAGATCCAAACTCGGGACCCTTGTCACAGGTAAACAGGTGGCAAAGCCATTTACTCAATATATCACTTTGCTAAATCCTACAGATACTAGAAAAATACAAAATAGAGTCACTGTCCTCAAAAATATTGTGTCCTAATTGGGGCAACCTTGAAATTTTCAGTAACAGTAGGTCAGCAATATTAAAAAGGGCATGAGGCAGCATTTGGTTGAGAGGCAATAAACTAAACACTTAATGACCAAGTGAATCTGTTAACATGTTTCTCACTTATTTGTTTCTGGGAATGTACAGATCTAAAGTCATAAATGGGAAAACAGAATATGTGACTTTGAATGAATCTCTTAACTTAGAAAGTTCCAGTTTCCCCAAATATAAAATAAAAGGGATTAGTCTAGTTTGGCTGCAAGCCGCCTCCTAGAGCTTGAGGATTTCAATGCTACGTTCACAGCCTATGAATTTCCGAGCAATAAAGGATCACACACCTAATCTGAGTTAAAATGTGTTTTCTTTGTGGACTTTTCCAGAGCATAGATCTTTCTGCTTCAGTTTCTTCATCTACAAATCAAATAAAATTTGCCAAGTAAATACAAAGCTGGTATATAGGGGACTTTCCAAAAATGGCATACTATTATCACTCATCGTGGGAATATGTACAAAAGGGTTTAATCACAGCTGATTCCTTTGTGAACACTTTTTCTTTGCATGTACCAAGGCCAACGATACCACCAACTAGAAAGATATCTGAAATACTTTTGTGTAACCCTAGCCTCCCTAATATCATTTCTATCCATGATTATTACAAAAGTATTTGTGTTCCAAATATACCTTATGTTATCATTTTCTGACAATGAATATAATTAGCACTCAATATTTGTTAAGTATATATACAACACAAACTATAACTGTTATTAAAATATAATAAAGGTGTAGCTAATTCATCATTTCTATATCTGATGATATTAAAACTCCATGTGTTTCGTAATTTACCTTCACCTCCATTACGGACTTACATTCTAGTCTACAGTTATTTACATTATCTAGTCTACAATTACTGGCATTATCAGTAAACTGGGTAATACTATTTAATTTACATCTTGTTGTGAGTGTTAAATAATCTATATAAAGGACTTCTCAGAACTGATTAGATAGCAAGCATTCAATACTGTGCAACTGCTATTGTCATTCATGGAAACAGGAATATGGACCAGTTTGGGTCATACTTATTTCTAGTGTATACATGTTGGCTGAGTGAACTCCGGGAGTTGGTGATGGACAGGAAGGCCTGGCGTGCTGCAATTCATGAGGTTGCAAAGAGTCGGACACAACTTATCGACTGAACTGGACTCCTTTTTTAAAAAGTTATAATCTTGAGATATTTCATTTCTAGCTGAATTAAGTCTTTTCAAGAACCTAGCCCAATCCCTTTACTTCATAAATGAAGAAACTAAGGCACAGAAGGGTGAATGAATGTCCAAAGTCACTGTATTAATGGCAGAGCCAGGATGTTGTATCTAAACACATATATTTAAAATGTTTTACTGCAACACAGTTCAAGATGTATTTGGCATTTCCCTACAGGCTAGGAAATAACCCCAAAAAAACCAGATTGCTGGAGTTCATTTGTATCATTACTAGACACAGAACATCTTTTTTTCCTTTTATATTTTTTACGGTTCTATCTGGCTCTTTTCATAAATGACACATTGAGGAGGAAAAAGAACTTTAGTAATATAAGGTAATAACTTCAGCAACTATTTGCATTTAATGTTGAATGTATTAAAGTACATTTTTGAGCTTTATTCTAATTGTCAGTAATTATGCATCCTTAAGATCTGATATCAGTCATCTCTAAAACAGTGTGCAGCTAACATATAAACACATTACACACATTTTTAAAGGCTGTGGATTCTGTGGAACGTGAAAAGATGGCTTAAAAGAAAAGTTACGCAGAATAAGTAAACATGGCACATTAAAATCAGCTTTTCCTCTTGATAAAAACTGCCATAATTTCTTAAGTTTTGGTTTCAAGGGAAAAAATTCATTTTGAAATAACTTAAAACATTAAAAATGGATAAGTTTTTAATACACATTATTCTACAGTTCCAGGCTAATTCCTACTTTCCTGAAATCAATTCCCTGAAAGTTCTTCGACTGTAGCGGTTTGGGAACCTAAAGGCGCTTTCAATTGATCTCAACCTTCCCGTTATTCGTTATTATCTAATGCGCGCCTTAGATCTAGAGAGCAGTTGTTTTTCAAGCAGACTGTCTAAAACTCAAGCCTGAATTCAAGTTTCAAACAGGCAGAAAGAGAAGAAAACTTTTATTTCCCTCCGCTCTCCCGCTTCTCACCTTCCGTGAGATGAGGCGGCTTCGGCAGGGGCGGACGGGGGAACGCCACGCCAGCTGCCCCGCCGCTGCTCCAGGCGGTGTGGCCGCGGGCGGCAAGCCTGGATGAGCCTCAGCGCAAGGCTCGCTCGCCCGCCACACCACAGCAACAGGTGCGGGCGACCCACGCCGCACGGCCGGGATGCTGCGGCGCTCCCGCCGCCACCCCGCGGCTCGCTGGACCACCCCGCAGAGGCACCGCCTACCTGGCCCCGGGGACACCGACATCCGCGCGCGCCCTGAGGTCCCCGCCGAGCCTCCCTTCGCCCGGTCCTCGCTCCGCCTCCCGCTCGCGTCCGCACACTTCGTCCGGTGCAGCCAAGTCTTTCTCCCGCGGTCGCATCAGGAAGGTGGCTCCATCCTCCCCCGCTCACCCTCCCCTCGGCCTCCTCCAGCTGCTCCAATCGGACTTGCGGCTCCCCGGGCTGCGCTCACCTGACCAGCGGAGCGGGGGTGGCCGCCCAAGGCGGCGCGCCCTCGTCTGCGCAGCGGGCCGCCAGGTCCGGCCCTCCGGCGACCGGAACACCCTGCCTTGGCCGTCCCTAATGGACTCTTCCAGCAGCTAGGCGCCCGAGCTGACCTGCTGGCGCGCAGCAACGCGCACGTCCTGCAGCTGCAGCGCATCGCGGACCTCGGGAGCGAGCCGTGCTTTATGGTAGTCCGGTTTGACTCAACTTGCTAGTTTGTCCCCTTGGGCAAGTGCGCAATTGCTGGGTTTCTTTCCGCAGAAAAAAACTCATGTAATGAGTCTTATTTCGTTCCTAAAAGGACATGGCTTTTAACTTCGAAGCGCTCCATGAGATGTTAACCTCCTGAGAATTTGCGTGTGAACTGTAGAAATGTTAGAAGTGAGGAATCTACTCCCACATAACGCTTCTAAGCACAAACTGAGGTCAACATCTGAGTACATTATCTGCCTCCTTGTTTATAAAATAGGATTATTAATTCTTACCTAAGAAGGCTGTGAGAAGGATTAGATGAATGAGATCGTGTGAGGTGCAACTCTTTACACCTGGCACTTGGTAAACCCTCAACAAATGTCAATTATTTGTTCAGCCTGCAAGATCAAACCGTCTCATCAGCAACGTGCAACTCACCATCAGATGCATGAAGGATTATTAGAATTGTAGAAATTTGAAACTAGGAGGGAGATTGAAATCAGCAATCACCTGTCTAATACCACCTCACCACAGATTTTATGATCGAAAAAACTTAAAATACTAGCTCGTTGAGTGGCTTAAAGGCATAATTAGGACTAGATCCTAGGGTTCCTATTTCCAAATACACGGCATGTAGGTACCCTTCCTAGCAAATGAGATGACTGCAATTGTGTGGTAGTTTGAATATTCTTTGGCATTGCCTTTCTTTGGGATTGGAATGAAAACTGACCTTTTCTAGTCCTGTGGCCACTGCTGAGTTTTCCAAGTTTGCTGGTATATTGAGTGCAGCACCTTAACAGCATCATCTTTTAAGGTTTGGAATAGCTCAACCGGAATTCCATCACTGCCACTAGCTTTGTTCGTAGTGATGCTTCCTAAGGCCCATTTGACTTTACATTCCAGAATGTCTGGCTCTAGATGAGAGATCAAACCATTCTTATTATCTGGGTCATGAAGATCTTTTTTTGTATAGTTCTGTGTATTCTTGTCTCCTCTTATTAATATCTTCTGCTTCTGTTAGGTCCATATCATTTCTGTCCTTTATTGTGCCCATCTTTGCATGAAATGTTCCCTTGGTATCTCTAATTTTCTTGAAGAGATCCCTAGTCTTTCCCATTCTCTTGTTTTCCTCTGTTTCTTAGCATTGATCACTGAGGAAGGCTTTCTTTTCTCTCTGTCCTACTCTTTGGAACTCTGCATTCAAATGGGTATGTCTTTCCTTTTCTCCTTTGCCTTTAGCTTCTCTTCTTTTTACAGCTATTTGTAAGACCTCCTCAGAAAGCCATTTTGCCTTTTTACATTTCTTTTTCTTGGGGACAGTCTTGAATACTGCCTCCTGTACAATGTCACGAACCTCTGTCCATAGTTCTTCAGGCACTGGGTCTATCAGATCTAATCCCTTGAACCTATTTGTCACTTCAACTGTATAATCGTAAGGGATTTGATTTAGGTCATACCTGAATGGTATAGTGGTTTTCCCTACTTACTTCAATTTAAGTCTGAATTTGGCAATAAGGAGTTCATTATCTGAGCTGCAGTCAGCTCCCAGTCTTGTTTTTGCTGACTGTATAGAGCTTCTCCATCTTTGGCTGCAAGGAATATAATCAATCTGATTTTAGTATTGACCGTCTGGTGATGTCCATGTGTAGAGTCTTCTCGTGTTGTTGGAAGAGGATGTTTGCTGTAACCAGTGGGTAACTCTGTTACCTTTGCCCTGCTTCATTTTGTACTCCAAGGCCAAATTTATCTGCTATTCCATGTATTAGGAGCTAGCAAAATAATGCTCAAAATTCTCCAAGCCAGGGCTTCAACAGTATGTGAACTGTGAACTTCCAGATGTTCAAGCTGGATTCAGAAAAGGCAGATAAACCAGAGATTAAATTGCCAACATTGGCTGGATCATCAAAAAGGCAAGAGAATTCCAGAAAAACATCTACTTCTGCCTCATTGACTACACTAAAGCCTTTGACTGTATGAATCACACAAACTGTGGAAAATTCAAGAGATGGGAATACTAGACCACCTGCCTGCCTTCTGAGAAATCCGTATGCAGGTCAAGAAGCAAGTTAGAACCAGACATAGAACAACAGACTGGTTCTAAATTGGGAAAAGAGTACATCAAGGCTGTATATTGTCACCCTGCTTATTTAACTTATATGCAGAGTACATAATGTGAAATGCTGGGCTGGATAAAGCACAAGCTGGAATCAAGATTGCCAGGAGAAATATCAATAACTTCAGATATGCAAATGACACCATCCTTATGGCAGAAAACAAAGAAGAACTGAAGAGCCTCTTGATGAAAGTGAAAGAGGAGAGTGAAAAAGTTGGACTAAATCTCAACATTCAAAAACTAATATCATAACATCCAGTCGCATCCCTTCATGGCAAATATTTGGGGAAACAATGGAAACACACTTTTTGTAGGGGGCTCCAGATCTCTACAGATGGTGATTGCAGCCATGAAATTAAAAGACGCTTGCTCCTTGAAAGAAAAGCTATGACCAATCCAAATAGCGTATTAAAAAGCAGAGACATTACTTTGCCAACTAAGGTCCATCTAGTCAAAGCTATGATTTTTCCAGTAGTCATGTATTGATGTGAGAGTTGAACTATAAAGAAAACTGAGCGCCGAAGAACTGATGCTTTTGAACTGTGGTGTTGTAAAAGACTCTTGAGACTCCTTTGGACTGCAAGGAGATCCAACCAGTCCATCCTAAAGGAGATCAGTCCTGGGTGTTCATTGGAAGGACTGATACTAAAGCTGAAACTCCAATACTTTGGCCACCTGATGCAAGAGCTGACTCCTTGGAAAAGACCCCGGTGCTGGGAAAGATTGAACGCCGGAGGAGAAGGGGACGACAGGGGATAAGATGGTTGGATGGCATTACCAACTCAATGGACAGGAGTTTGAGCAAGCTCTGGGAGTCGGTGATGGACAGGGAAGCCAAAGAGTCGGACACAACTGAGTGACTGAACTGAACTGAACTGAAGTACCCTTCCTAAGGAAGGGCATAGGAATAGGAATAACTACAATATTTCTTTGAGCTCCAAACTCCTATCCTGGAGTACTAATTTAGCATTATTATCAACTGTTGTGAAGTTTATCATCTCAAAGCTGCAACAGTCAACAAATGGCATCAAAGCCAGAAGTTATTCAGGCAAAAGTGTTCTGCTAGAGAGACCTGTGGGAATGCAAATGAGGCACTTCAGAACTTAAGAACAGGTGGTAAAAAGAGCGACCTAAATGATCAAGGGGATTGAACAGTTTCCCTGTGAGGCTCAACCACAAAGGTGGAGCTGGGTCTAGAAGCTGTAAATTCATGAGGCGTTATTAACAGAGTAAACATAGACTTGCTTACTATATCCTGCAATAGAAAAACAAACTTGAAGACAAATTAGAGTCAAAATAATGAATCAATTGTGCTGATAATGTGAAACAGAAAACAATATTAGAAAAATATTTTCTTACATTAACTATTGTAAACATGCGTCTACTCTATTAATACACCCCATGGATTTACGGCTCCTAAATTATTTCAGACCCTTTGTAGCTTCTTGATTATTTAAAATATCTTACTGAAATATATATTCAACCCACAGTTTCATTGTATTGTTAGGATGGTTAAAGGCTTTGCCTGCATGCTAAGTTGCTTCAGTTCAACTNAGCTTCATGTCTTGTGCCACCATTGATTGCCTGGTTCTGGTAACTGAAGGTCATTGTCAAGGGTTTTGAGGTTGCATGTAGTAGCCGGTGGAAAGAGTACTATGATAGATGAATGATTAATATAATTAACAATGTCTGCTTGTGTACATGGTCTCAGAGTGTTGCTGAACATGTATCATACCCCTCAGAATTTTCCTTTATTCATTTCACCAACTTTTGAACACATATTCTTTCTCAGGGACTAATGGCATAGTAGTGTTTATGATAACTTACTATCATATAGGGAATGCAGGCCATCAAAAAACTCTCAGAAATTTCAATTAGATTCTACAGTCAGTCTTCTGCAACTTATTTATGAGCTCTGTCTCTTTGAAATTTAAAGCATAAGTCAGTTCCCTCATCAGTTTAATTCAACCAAACATATATTTATTGAAGAAAATTAGGGAGCATGGTGTGCCAAGCAGTCTGATCTATCAGCTGTCTCCAAGTCTACAAAAACCCCTTTCTGGAATAAGATGCATTTCCCTCCTTTGTCTTCCTCCTTTGTTTTCCGTAAGAGCTGTCCTTGGGCATCCAGGGTGTGAACGATATCTTTGTTCTGTTATTTTCACAGAGCCGGTTNAGCTGTCTCCAAGTCTACAAAAACCCCTTTCTGGAATAAGATGCATTTCCCTCCTTTGTCTTCCTCCTTTGTTTTCCGTAAGAGCTGTCCTTGGGCATCCAGGGTGTGAACGATATCTTTGTTCTGTTATTTTCACAGAGCCGGTTATAACTGACCTGTAAATATGTAGGGAATGTACTTGATGGTGCTTAGAAAACCTTCCTCCTGCATTCCCTACCATATAAACCTCAGGCTCTGCATCTCAGAGCAAGTTTTATCAGAAACTCCATATTTAAGGATTGTGGCATGTGTTTCCCTAAAATAGAAATCTTTGTGACCTTTTGCAAAATCCTCTCCGTTCCATATATCCTTCCCAGATACACAGCCCATTCTTTCTGCTGAAGGGAAAAGTATAACGAATGCAGTGCCAGCAAGAGGTTTTGGAGCCCAGCATGTTCGTAGTGGATGCATGCATATACATGGGATCAGGAGCAAACCGGATGGACCGACTCTCCCAGTGAGGGAAAGTCTTAAACCGAGATTAACCTTGAAGCTCAAATTAGATAAAAACAAATAGAAATTTCTCCACAGGAATAAGAGCTTAATATAAAGGAAAAGTATTTCATAGCCCACATAACTTTAATTAAGATGAAAGCATTTCCAAGTATCTGCTTCCTCGACAGTCTTATGTTTAGAGATGTGTGTTGAGCTCAGCATGAAAGAACTAGTCTATGCAGCTCATTATTCACTTTTACAAGGGCCTACTTTGGGAGCTCTTTGTAGAACCCTGGTGTTCACTTCCAATTTCCTCTCCATGCTTGCCTTTCTTAGGCTCTTTGTTACATGCTTGAGGAATCTGTCGACCTCTTTATTGCAATGGTGGGTATACCTAGCAGCCTAGAAACCCTATTCCAGTCAGGACAAGGCATCAGCAAGATTAGAGGTACCCACCTTCAGCAAACCTCCTGTTGGAGAGCAGGTGTGAGTGGTGGGTTGTATAATTTCTTCCACAGAATTTGTTAAGACAGGTTTTGTGCATTTTTTTTTTCCTAATAGGCAAGATCTAGTAGGCAAAAGTTTGCACGCAAAGAAGATACAGAATCAGACACCCATTGAAAGACTACAAAACCCTTCGACAAGTTTGTTAAAAAGATTGACTGAAGTTTGTCTTAGGAATACAGTTCTGATTCTTTGGATAAGCATCCTTCTATTTTCTTCGTGCTTTTAAACCTTGGCTAAATAAGCAGTATTTATCGAAGAACTTTGTAAGGTACGGATGCTCAGGAGTATCTCTGGTGCATCCAGAAGAGCATTTAACCCTGTTGATGTCAGCAGCATCCTTCAAGATGTGCATGGAACTGGCCCCATACTTTACTGACTGTGTGATGATGCATCTTTTATGAGACTTCCCTCAACCTTAGCTTTGAGTCTGTATAAGTGAGAATCTGAGTAGCGTTTACTTCATAGTAGGAGAATTACAGTAAATAATACATATGAAATCCTTAGGTGCTGGACTCATAATAAGCATTCAAATAAATGCTAGCTATTGATCATGAGTGAGAATAGATGTCCAAAAACATACATACTTAAGATACTTTCTGATGATTTAACTTAATTCTTTCTAGGTGGGATCTTGAGTAAATTATTTTATGTTCCAAAGCCTTGGTTTCCATAGAGATAAAATGGGGATAATATTTATCTGCCTGGAATTGAGACAGGGATTGCCGTAAAAATTGAGAGGGAAATGCAGTGAGAGTGTGAGCCTGGTACAGCATCTGGCAGTAATGAGATCCTAATAAATGTGAGTTATTAGTGGTTATTACCTAAAGGCTGGTTAGCAAGTTTTCTGTAAGAGCTGTCCTTGGGCATCCAGGGTGTGAACGATATCTTTGTTCTGTTATTTTCACAGAGCCGGTTATAACTGACCTGTAAATATGTAGGGAATGTACTTGATGGTGCTTAGAAAACCAAACATTTGAGAGAATAGCACTAAAACATGTAAATTATCACATGTGAAACAGATCGCCAGTCCAGGTTCGATGCATGAGACAGGGTGCTCAGGGCGGGTGCACTGGGATGACCCTGAGGGATGGGATGGGGAGGGAGGTGGGAGGGAGGGTCAGGATGGGGAACACATGTACACCCATGGCTGATTCATGTCAGTGTATGGCAAAACCAATACAATATAAAAAAGAAGAAAAAAGAAAACCAAACATTGTCATTGTTACTAACTAATCTTTTGTGAGTTTAAAAAAAAATGGCCAGAGTAGTCTATAAAACAGTATCTATAAAACTGTAGATAAAACAGGTTTGGAAAATAATGCATGCCAGCTCCTTTCATTCCTCTGAATCCCTAGTTCTTTAGAGATATACAATGCCTATTAGAAAGAAAAAGGCAAAGGCAATTCATAGTAAAGAAACCCATAGAACCTTATTTCATCTTGTGTTTTCTAGTCTTCCTTAACCATGAACCTATATTTTCTAGAATACCTATTACTGATAGAGATATTGAAACATATCCTGATATATAAGCATAATCAGAAATGAAATGCTGTAATGCATTCAGATTAAATTACTATTTGTGATCCTGGCAGAATAGCCATTTCTCGGGGTGTGTGTGTGTTTTGTTTGTTTGTTTGTTTGTTTGTTTTTTTGAAATTAACATTCTGTAGAAGTATTAGTCAAAATATTGCTTGCATAAAGTTAAATAACAGAAATTAAGCTGACATCCAAACATGTCTTTCTCACTTCAACAAAGGGAAAAACACTAAATATTCATCAACTTAGCAGAACCTCAAGATGGCTGAGTGGCCCAAGCCATCACAGGGCCCACTCTCTAGGGTAGACTGGTAACCTCATGTATCTAGAGTGGGCAGATAACAGAGAGAGTCAACTGATGGGCAATTCCATAGCAAACATTTCAGAATAATCTATCCTTATTTAAATTTTTTTCTCTCATCTTCTTAAAGCACCAAGTCTTCTGTTTTCTCACTTTTAATCAAGATACTTCTCTTTTAGGAAATATTGCAAAGTTGTAACAATAAATTACAATTGACACCCACAATGACAGAAAGGCAAGAAGGACAGGGAAAAGACTGTAGCAACCTAGAGACACAGGCTCTGGCCAAATGAAGGTGTAGTCACTCAGAGACAGCAGGAGCGTGGACCCAGTGCTGTCACAACTTTGGACTTTAAAGGGAACCTGAAATTTCTCAGTGTGTCTATTTGTGAGTCCAGATGGCTTGTTTATGATCACTTCTCAGGGCATGGGACTGTAGGAGGATATTCTGATGAAACTGCAAGGTATCAGGTATGCTGGGGAAATACCACCATGAGGAATCCAGCACTTAATACATTTAAATCTCCTCAAATCTGGACAAGAACAAGTGTAGCTTTTCCAAAATGGTTTAATGTTCAAGGAAGAAGGGATTGTGGGTCTGACTTGTGCTAGGAAGTATTATGTCCTTGAGAACAACTGATTTGTTCATTCATTCTAGTAATATTTCTGGAGTACCTGCTATGTACCAAGCGGTGTTCTAGAATCTCGGCATGCATCAGGGAAAGAAGAGACCAGTTCCTTCTCTCACAGAGCTTAAGTTCTGTTGGGAGGGAGAAAAAGTAACTCTGTTTTCCTCATTTATAAGTGTCACAGTGACTACCTCAGGGAGGCAATTGAGAGGAGGATAAACATACAAATAAATATATGTTCAAGGCAGAGGATGCAGATAGAGAGGAAGGGAAACTGGGGCAATGGTGGAATAGAGAGAAATCAGGCCTCTTCTGAGAGGGAAAAGAGGACAGTGCATTGAAATGTAATCAAGGTGCAGAAAATACAGCATTACCTGCTCAGGTGGTGCTATAAGCTTCATATGTATTAAGACCCATTTTATCTGCCCAGCCACCCTAGAGAGCAGAAGCTCAGATTGTCCCCTTTTAACAGAAGAGGAGATAGAGGCCCGGGGTGCTGAGTCCTTGGACTCTATCACTGGGCTCATAAGTGATGCAGCTGGTGGGGATGGTTCCACCCAACCATCCTGAAGCCCACATTTGGTTCTTTGGTCCACCCGCTTTTCCATTTCTTTCCCAAGATGTAGTGCAGATGATGAGGACTTGCTTTTAGAAGAGAAAACCCATCCCAATATCTGACTATTTCAGCCCTGAACCATCAATGCACAGGCACAGAAGAAAAATATGAAAATGACTTGGGATCCTAAAAGGGATGAATGAATTCCAAAATATGAATGAAGAATGAAAGCCTCTAGGTACTTCCATAATATTCCACATTGGACTTGATTTCCCCCCAATTTTTTCCATATCCAGTAAAATCCAATTCCTTGTATTGTTAGTGAGTGAAGGAGTTTGAACTTATCAAGAACTAAGTTACAAAAATAATTGATGAGACGGAATAAAAGTTGAAAGCATTATGCATTTGGTCTTGGATTCTAGTCCTAATTGTCTCCCTCCTGTCTTGTAGCTTGCACCCTTTTTTGGTATGCCCATTACTCAGCACAGAACCTCCTGATGGGTACTTGATAAATGTTAACCTGAGCAGTTGAACCTGCTCGGGTTCTGCTCTTTATTTGTCTGCATGAATATTTTCAAAATTCTTAGAGATCCTCAAACCAAAGTCATTCTCCAAGTCTGAGGTGATGTTATTTATGACACTCAACCTGGGGAATGGTGTTGCAATCAAAAAGAGTTTTCCTGCAGAGCAAAGAGCAGAATGAACTTTTTTATTCATTTTGTTCAAAACAGCCAAAATTAACATCTTTTTGCTTTTGCATTTGATATAGCATATTTAATTCAGGCCTGGGTTGGGAGTTTTTAGGATTTTTAAAAATCATTTGTTGAACTAAGGGCTTCACTGCTCCTGTGAAGTCCATCATTTCCTGGTATTAGATACAGCTTTTCATTTAATTAATTTTAATACAGTAATTTATTTTTATATTTTCCTCTAATCTTGTCAACCTAATGTGGATTTTGCTTTTAATAAAGTACTGGGTAAGCTACTTAAAGTGAACTAATTGGGCAAAGCCTGACTTGTCCATCTGATCAGAACGGACATTTGGAGGAAGGTGGGGCAGTGGGTAGTCAGCCAGCAGAAGAGAAGAAAACCCATGCTTGGAATCCATGGGGCGGCAGCAGCGAAGTGAATAGAACTTGCCAAGCACGCAGAGGGTGTGGTTGAAACTTGCCCAGGGCTCTAGGAGAGGGTTCAGAAAATTGATTTCCTTTATGACTTAAGCAGCAGCCCCAGCTATTGTTAAGAGGGAGACAAAAAATTAGCCCAAGTTTTTGAAAGTGAATTGTAATTCATTATGAAGTCCTATGTGCATTTCTTCCTATAGCTCTGCTCCCGGCTGAGCCTGCTTACATGCACACACCTTGGTCCTGGTTCCTGGCTCTAGATCTTTATTCTGTACCCTGTGGGCACAATGACAGACCCATTTTTTTAAAGAATCCTGCCTTCCGTTTCAATTCAGTGTCCATCCTGACTGTGTTGTCAAGAGCCAAGCATATGCTAGACATTGGGATTTAAAGAATGAAATGTAGTTTTTGCTCTGGAGGAAGTTACACTCTAATTGAAGTCAAAATCCCAAAGAAATCCTCTATCTGTGGCTAAGCGGGACCCAGGTTATTCCCTCTGGAAATCATAAGTGATCTTCAAACTGATTCTATGCTCCATTAGACTCTGGAGAAGCAGTTGTCAAGGGCATCAACTCTGGACCTGGGCTGCTTGGGTTGGGATCCTGTATCATTCATTGGCTAGTTATACGATCTTAGGATCACACAGTTTTCCCACTTATAAAATAAGGGTGTAATAGCATCAACCTCATGGGGTTCTTAGAGGATTAGGTGAGTTTATGTATAAAGGTTTGTCTGATGGGCACATGGTAAGCACTAGATAAGTGTCAGCTGATATTTATTATTAATATCTGTCAGACTCTTCTGAGTGCAAGTGACAGAAATCTCATTCAAACTAGCTTAAGCAATAGGAAATCATTGACTCAGGGGACTTAAAAGTCACAAAGACACAGCTGAATCCAGGTGTGCAAATTCCTTCTTTAGATCTCTCTTGCTTTCTCTCTTTCCTGACTTTCTCTGTGTCTGCTTACCCCTCAGGCAAATTCCATCCTTGTTCCTCTCCCCTACCCACCATGGCCATAGGCATCCAGCTCTAGTTCCAGTGATAAAGAGTCTCTTTTGCTAGAGGCCTGACCAGACTCCCAGGACTGGGTTTCATTGGATGAACTGAGTCACATGACCACCTCTGGGGTCTTCATTATTAGAATCATGGTACTCAAACCATGTCACATCTGCACAAGCAAGGAGCTAAAAGCTCCTTAGACTGAAAGGAGGGGAGTGGTGATTCCCTAAATATGGGTCTGTTACCAAAGGAAGAGGGACAGAATGCTAGGCTGACAAATAGTAAGCATAATAACCCACCATACATGGTAAAATCATTTTCCTGCCTCAAATTTCCCATTACTGTGGTTTCTGGTATGACATGCAGTGACAAGGACCATTCACTACAGGGCAAGCCCAGATTTTTCCAAATACTTTTTATTACGGAACATGTGTTTGTCTTATTTAAATGACTTTTTTTAAAAATATAGGTGTCTTTTTTTTTTTTTTTTTTTTTTTGGCCATGCCATGAGGCATATGGGATCTTAGTTCCCCAGTGAAAGATCGAACTTGCATTCCCCTGCAGTGGAGGCACAGAATCTTAACCACCGGACCACTGGGAAAGTCCCTAAATGGCTTACTAAATGATATATGTATATATACTTCTCAAAAAACTAACTGCTCACACAGTATCTGCCCCGCCACTTTCTTTCTTTCTTTCTGCTTTAAGCATTTTAGCCTAAAGACCAATGCATTGTCCAGTGGTAACTGTGGCTTTAGGGCTACAGATACCTGTCAGTCTCTATGGGACTTTCCCCTCTGCTGGGATTCCCCCCTTGCTAGCCTTTTTAACCTGGTCAGAACCATTGCTACAGCCTCCTCCCCTCTTGCTTCAGATATATAATTTCACATTGATTTTAACAAATACATCTTCTTCCCAGGGAAGTTCTCCAGTTTTATCCACACATACATAGTGTTGCTGACTAAAATCATAGCAGTTAGAGGAGGCTCACACTGGTGAAGAGGGTTCCCAGGGAACTCAGTAGCTAGATACAGGAATTCAGATTTGATCCCGGGGTCTGGAATGTCCATTCCTTGAGAAGGAAATGGCAACCCACCCCAGTATTCTTGCCCGGGAAATCCTGTGGACAGAGGAGCCTGGTGGGCTACAGTCCACGGGGTCACAAAGAGACATGAGTGAGCAACTGAGCACACACAACACACTTGAGTGAAGGGGAGGCAGAGATGTGAGGAGGACATGAGATCAGAGGCCAGGCACTGAAGTAGCAGAGAGGAGGCAGTCATCCTCGCTTGCCTCCTTCAAATGATTGAGCAAAAGATCCTGAGGCTTTATCAAGTCTCCCAAATTACCCTGTGACAGGCTACCTTGTGTTCAATGGACTGAGATGCTCATAACCTTGTACTCGCTACCAAGGTGAGTTATGGAGGACTGATAAAGGGGAAACCTCCCCACACCTACCACATGAATATGTGTTGTCATCAAACTGAAGATATTTTCTGCTTTCATTATTACTATCTCAGTCACTTCTTTTGAGCACGTTCTCTGAGTTCACAATCCCTAGTCCTTTATGGATCCCCATCAAGCTTCCTGTGTTCATCATGGGAAACACTTAGCTCCAGTATGATCATCTGTGCCGTAATCTTGCAGCTCCAGGGTGTGGACAAGCCTGGAATGCTGTCACTATCCATTCTTTCGTGGCTTTAACTGGGCATAGAGAATCAGACACTCCCTCACTGCCTACTAAGAATAAAGGCATTGAAATGTGGATTCAATGGCAGTGGGTTAAGATCCTATAGATATTTATTCAGATAAAACAAAACAAAGGAAAGTTTGTTTTTAAACAGTAAGGGAAGTGTCAATCAAGGACAAAATTTCCCTGTCAGTGAAATAGAGATTCTGTGACATGATTGAGGAGCTCAGTTCAAGATTTTCAACCCTTTGTGGGTCTGAGCCACTTGTGGGAAAACTAGGTTGTAACTAAGTTAGATAAATCATGATGGTAAAGTCTACTAACAATAGTAATAATCGTATTTCATCCTCTTGTTTACCATTCTTCTGGTTGCTACCTTGGCAGAACACCTATGAAGGGGGCTTTGACTTGCAGTAGGAAAGAGCTGTGTTTTGGATTCTGCCATTAACATATAATTTGTGCAATGCTTTCCAGACGGTACACTAACTGTGCGATTTTTCTTCTCATAATAAATGTTTGCAGGACGGCTGCCAGGCAGTGTTCTAGGCCTTAGGGATTCAGAGGTGACTGAATGAGTGGGGGTGGGGGCAGAAAATAGATAAAAAGCAAATAGACAAATGAGATGATACTGGCTAAGTGATAAGAATGATGAAAATAACTGGGGGTGGCAAATAACTGGGGATTCTTTGAGACTGTGCTCTTAGGAAGACATCCTGTGGGATCTTTGGTGTCTGAATGAGCCACTGTGTGACAGTGAACAAAGAATGTTCCAAATAAAGGGGACAGTGTGCAAAGGAAATGGGTAAAAACATGGCCGTTCATTCGGTCATGGGTCCATTCTAGAACTACTTCTTGAGGCTCTCTGTGGGCCAGGTTTTAGGCTTTAGAATTCAACAGTGAACCAAACGAAGATCTCTGCCTCACAAGACCTACCTTCTAGAGGTAGAGTTGGAAAAGAAAAAATACGCATAGTAAATGTTATAATTCTATTAGAGATTAACAACTATTATAAGAAATCATACCTGGGAGAGGAAGATTGAGAGATGATAGTTAATGGTGAGATGGCCAGGGCGGATGACAGTACTTATTAGGGTAGTGAGGATAGATTCCAATGAGAAGACTCTTCAGCAAATGATGAGGGGAAAACAAAGCAGTTATCTAGGGGAACTGAGATGCAGGCATGAAAGACCCAGTGCAACGCCCTCTCCACACCCCCCACCCCCCACTCCCACACGGCAGGGTTTGGCTCAAGCAGACTGAACAAGGAGAAGGTCAGACCGTTGATGGGAAACCAGATTATGTAGGAGCCTGTAGCCAAAGGCAGAATTTTAATATTGCTGGGAGTGATATGTGGAGCTATTGCAACTTTTGAGCCTAGGAGTGACACGATCTGACTTACATTTCCAGGGAACACTGATGGCTGAAGCGAAAAGAGATTCAGAGCGAGAAGTGTAGAAGCAGGGAGGATGATGAGGAGGCTGTTGCATTAATACAGGCAAGAGATGATGGTGGCTTGGAGCAAAATTGTAGGGATGGTGGGGCATGGCTTGATTCTGGATACATTTTGCAGGTAAAGCCAACACAGCTTTTTTGGTGGTCACATATTGGATGCATGAGAAAAAGCATTACTGGCTGAGTAAGAAGAATGGGGTTGTCAGGGAAACACTTGAAGAAGGATGAGGGCGGAAGAACTTTGGCAATGGAGGGGTCGAGTGGTCTTGGAACAGAGTTTTGGTCATGTTCATTAGATATATATTTTTAGTTATCAAAGTGTAAATGTTAAATAGGCTGTTGGTTATAAGGTTCAAATGTTTAGGAGAGGAATTTAGTATTTCATGCCATAGGAGAAAACAATATGGAAATACAAGCTTAGGCCAAGGGCTAAATTCTGGGGCAATCCAGTGTTAAGAGGTTGGGGAGAAACTAAGAAAAGAGTGAAAAGGACAGTCAGTGGAGTTAAAAGGAAAATCTAGAACGTGAGGTGGCCCAAAAGTCAAACAGAAATGTAGCCTCAAAGGCCATCATCAGCTATGTCAAATGCTTCCTGTAGGTTAATTGACAGGAGGGTTGAAGAATGACCACTGGATTTAACAGCATGGCGGTGGGGTGGCAGGAGAGGGAGTCAGATTTAAGTTAGTTTAAAAGAAAATGAGGCTGTTCTGTACATCTGCATGTCCACTGCTGCTCGGCAAACAGATTTGTCAGTACCGTCCTTCTAGATCCCATGTATATGCATTAATATGCGATATTTGTTTTTCTTTTTCTGACTACTTCACTCTTATAACAGGCTCTAGGTTCCTGGAGCAGGGTGGCAGGGGGCGGGAGAAGAAGAGGGAGTTGGGGAGATGAGGGAGAGAGTGAGATGAATGGAGAGAGTAGCAGGGATGCATATACACTAACATATGTAAATAGATAGCCAATGGGAATTTGCTGGATGACTCAGGGAACTCAGCCTAGGGCTCTGTAATAACCTAGCAGGAGGGAGATTCCAGAGGGAGGGGTTATATGAACACCTGTGGTTAATTCACGTGGATATATGACAGAAACCAAACCAATATTGTAAAGCAATCATCAATTAAAAATAAACATCTTTTTTTTTCCTGTACATGTATCTGTCCTTTATTTTTAAATTTTATTTATTTTAATTGGATGCTAATTACTTTACAGCATTGTGGTGGTTTTTGCCATACATTAACATGAATCAGCCATGGGTGTACATGTGTCCCCCCATCCTAAACATCTTTTTGAAAAGAGAGAGAATGAGGAGCTCCGCTGGCAGTCCAGTGGTTAAGACTCCATACTTCCAATGCAGAGGGCATTGGATTCCATCCCGGGTCGGGGAACTAAGATCCCACATACCATGCAACATGGACAAAAATACATACATATATACATAAAAATAAACCTACTGCAAAATCAAAATTGCTAAAGGAGAATGAAAAGGAGAAAATCAGAGGACTCAGACAACTCTTTAACGAGCTTTGCTTGATGGGGGAGCTAAGACATAGGGCAGTAAATAGTAAGCACAGCAGACATGGTCCAGGGAAGAACTTTTTTTGTTTGTTTGCTTTAAATGAGAGAAGTAATCGCATGTGTTCGCAACGTGGTTGATGCTGCTGTAGGAGGAGAGAAAATTGATGTTGTAGAGGAGGAAAGGGATCTGGTTGAAACACTGTCCTTGAGTAGGCGGAGAGGGACTAGAGGTGGTGTCCGCGCTAAGGGGTGGCCTTAGACAGGAACAGGAAAAACAGGCAAGCAGGCAGAGACAGGCAAGCAGGCAGAGTGCAGAGTCGGGTAGGTGAGCACGTGGGTTACCAAGTGTCTGTTAATTTCACTTCTTGTTGCTTCCATTTTTCTTAGTAGGAAAAAAGTCAGCAGAGTGAGGAGACAGCAGAGAGGGAGTGTTGGGGCAGGAGAAGGTTTGATGGTGACAGAGTGTGTGGACAGTGAGGGTGTCTGGAATTGATGGCCAGCAGGAAGGACTCGTCTGAGGCACCTGGTTTGTGGAGGCCAGTGTGCCTGGAACATCTCCTGCCTGGGAAGGGGAGTGTTGAGGTGGGATGGCACAGGGTCAGGTAGGATTTGGTAAAACTGAGTAAAGAGTCTAGGTTTTATTCCAAATGAACCCTTAGGAAAATCTTTTAAACTCTGCACTTCTGTATTCCACTTCTGACAAAATAAGAATACATAACCTTTCACCTCTAAAATTCTCGAATCCACGTATAAAAGGGAGAATTAATTTTAAGTGTTCATTAAACTAACAGCTCAAATCTCCTGATTATGAAGCATTTGTTGAGAAGTAAAATTTCTCATCCATGCATTTTCCTTTTTTATTCTTTGAATAGCTTTCAGTTTTGCTTCAATATCTTGATCTTCAAATTGCCGTCTTTCTGGAGCTTGTTTTATTGATTCAGCTCCAAATTTTTTTCANAATTAATTTTAAGTGTTCATTAAACTAACAGCTCAAATCTCCTGATTATGAAGCATTTGTTGAGAAGTAAAATTTCTCATCCATGCATTTTCCTTTTTTATTCTTTGAATAGCTTTCAGTTTTGCTTCAATATCTTGATCTTCAAATTGCCGTCTTTCTGGAGCTTGTTTTATTGATTCAGCTCCAAATTTTTTTCACGAAGAAAGCAAAGAGAAGTTAATCATTCAATATGTATTTATTGAGCAGAGATGGTGATCCTGGCACCGTGAAGTTATTTTCAGCATTTTTTTTAACACTTTGCAGACATATGAAGGTTAAAAGATTAAATGTGAACTTACTAAAATTTGATGGGCAAGTCTGAAACCAGAAATAAATATTCCTTGGTCTTCTAGATTGTTATCAAGGCAGGGGTTTCTCTTGTGTAGACATTTTTTTCCCCTTCCTGTGAATATCTCTGGATAAAGCCCTTTTGCTCTCTTGTGGGGATACTGACCACGCAATCATTTGCAGCAGAAAAATCACAAGCATCCTCTATTTGAAAAATTCTTGGAATCATAAAATAAATCATCCATGTGATGGAAAATCCACACTCATTTAGAAATCCTCATTTTGAAGATTACTGAATAATAGGGAGGACTATTCATGATGTAAATGAAGAACATAGTAGAACAAAATATTTACCATTCCTTGATTTACTGTTACTACTACTTGATTTCTAAGTGAATTCATTTTAAATTTATAACCTGGGATGTAATATAGCATAACATTTTTACAAAATAGTCACTCTCCCATGTAGTGTGATTAGGAATATTTTGATTTACTTGTGAATATTTTTTAAGTATTTTTATAATGAACACGTATTTTTTAATGATGAACCTAATATTACTTTTACTAAGACACAATAATTTTTCTTGTGTCTAGGGAAAATTGGTGATTGAAAAAAAAGTGTTTTTTGTCTTTTAATAGAGATGCTCCCCATTCCCTACCCATAGGTGCCATAGAACAGGCAAACTAAGGTCCACCCAGATCAGAACTCATAGCTACTTGAGCCCCTTTGGAGGAGAAAAAATAATGTCCTAGATTTAAATGTATGTAAACATAATGTTCACTTCCCTGGTGGCTCAGACGGTAAAGCGTCTGTCTAGAATGCGGGAGACCCGAGTTCAATCCCTGGGTTGGGAAGATCCCCTGGAGAAGGAAATGGCAATCCACTCTAGTACTATTGCCTGGAAAATCCCATGGGCAGAGGAGCCTGGTAGGCTACAGTCCATGGGGTCACAAACCTAATATTCAGGAAAAGAATAGTTTGGAGATAAAAGTATCCAGGGCACTATATTCTATTACCAGGGCACTGATCTTGTAAAATTGTAAATGCCTCTCTCATTCTTTTCTCTGTGTAATTTGCTATTCACCTGAAGCGAAGAACTGACTCATTGGAAAAGACCTTGATGCTGGGAAGGACTGAAGGCAAAAGGAGAAGGGGACGACAGAGGATGAGATGGTTGGATGGCATCACCGACTCGATGAACATGAGTTTGAGCGAGCTCTGGGAGTTGGTGATCGACAGGAAAGCCTAGCTTGCTGTAGTCCATGGGGTTACAGAGAGTCAGACCCAACTGAACAGAACTGAATTTGTTAAGCAATCGTTTAACAAATATGTGAGGGTCTGTTGTTTAACAAATGATTATAAGCACTTATAAGCACTTCCTTGGTAGCTCAGATGATAAAGAATCTGCCTTCATTGTAGAAGACCTGAGTTCAATCCCTGGGTTGGGAAGATCCTCCTGGAGAAGAGAATGGCTGCTTATTCCAGTATTCTTGCCTGGGAAACCCCATGGACTGAGGAGCCTGCTGGGCTACAGTCATGGGGCTGCAGAGTCAGACACAACTGAGTGACTAGCACAACACTTATAGGCACTTACTATGTGCCAGTACAGTTTCTAAGTGCTTTGTATTTCAATCCTCACAGCATCTTTGTGACATAAGTAGTATCTCTGTTTAATGGATGAAATACTTAGACACAGGGATGTTACATAGTTGGCCTGAAGTCCCACAGCTGGCAAATGACGAGGCTGAGATTCAAACCCTTGGCATTCGCAGACCGTGTTCCTGCTCCAAAATGAATTTGCCACTGCACTAGTCTTGGTTTCACTTGCTACTAAACAACAAGATATTTTAAGTCCCTATCCTCAGGGAACCTACAGTCTTGTGGGAAGACAGACACCCATCCAATAATCACATGAAACAAATGCTTGATTACCAAAATCTAACAAACCTGCGAAGGAATATGTAGAAAGTGTATGTGTGTGTATAAAATGAGACCTTTGAATGTTAGAAAATTGTAGGATACTTCCCTAGGTTCATCTCTTTCCCTCGTCACAGCCATTACATAGAATCATAGTATTGTTCACTTAATAATGTGCAGGAGAAGAGAAGGAAAATCTCACTACCCTCAATAATTGTTACAGACTAAAACTAATGATCTTTCAGTAGATGGTTAGCCTGTGTATAGGTATAGTGATTCATTTCTTCCTTTAAAAAGAGTCAGGAAGAAATCAAGTATTTGAACAGAAATGACCGTCACTCTGTAGTAAACTGCCAATATTGCCAACCAATATAAACTCTCTAAAGTTCCTGACTGATAGCCTCTTTGGATGAGCAAAAAATTAAATCACAACATAAGGAAAAAATATAATTTCAATTTTGGGTTAGTTTTTAACGATACAGATGTATGAATTTTGGTAATGTAGTGCAGAGGTTTTTTTTTTATTTTTGTTTAATTTCTCTTTTTTTAAACTTGTTTTCTATCAGAGAAGGGAAAGATTTCTCTAATTGGAAGCCTGGACTTGTATGGGTGGGGCAATGTAAACTATAAAATCCAAATCTTTTTTTTTTTTAATTTTTATATGTATATGATTTTTTGGGATACAGTATGTGAAATTTTTCCATATGAAGTATCAGATTCAGCTTCAATTTCTGGAAGAAAGTCTATTGATAGTCTTTAGAGAAACTGAGTGTCTAGAGTTCAGTGTCTTCTATGCTCTAGTTGGAAGGATACCAAGTTGTTGTCTCTAGTCTGGGCAGAATTTAATCCCAGTACAACAGAACATCAAAATCAGAGGTAAAATGACCAGATCCCACCTTTTGAAAAAACTAGGAAGTACTTCATGGAGAAGGCAATGGCACCCCACTCCAGTACTCTTGCCTGGAAAATCCCATGGATGGAGGAGCCTGGTGGGCTGCAGTCCATGGGGTCGCTAAGAGTCAGACATGACTGAGCGACTTCACTTTCACTTTTCACTTTCATGCATTGGAGAAGGAAATGGCAACCCACTCCAGTGTTCTTGCCTGGAGAATCCCAGGGACAGGGGAGCCTGGTGGGCTGCCGTCTATGGGGTCACACAGAGTCGAACACGACTGAAATGACTTAGCAGCAGCAGCAGCAGCAAAGTGTGTTAATCGCTCAGTCTTGTCTGACTCTTTGCAACTCCATGGACTGTAGCCCTCCAAGCTTGTTTGTCCATGGCATTCTCCAGGCAAGAATACTAGAGTGGGTTGCCATTCTCTTCTCCAGGGGATCTTCCTGACCCAGGGATGGAACCTGGGTCTCCCACATTGCAGGTAGATTCTTTACCNCCATGGACTGTAGCCCTCCAAGCTTGTTTGTCCATGGCATTCTCCAGGCAAGAATACTAGAGTGGGTTGCCATTCTCTTCTCCAGGGGATCTTCCTGACCCAGGGATGGAACCTGGGTCTCCCACATTGCAGGTAGATTCTTTACCATCTGAGCCACCAGGGAAACCCTTTAGGAAGGGCTTCAAGCACCAGCAATTGTTTGGCTGAACATCTCAAGATGGCAGCCAAGTTAACCTTGACGCTCCCAAGGCTCTGCGCTCATGTCAGCGGGAGTATCACTCATCGCAGCCTTACTACTCTGTTACATGTATCATTTGTTCTCTCCTCATTGTAGGGACAGAGAAACTTTTGATAGAGTAGCTACCGAACTCTCTGCAGATGCTGTTAACTGCCACCCTAATGTACCCCTCTGACTCTTATGATGAGTCCCTAATCTCTGAGCCACAGACGCTTGGACAACTAGAGTGTAAGGAGTGGGAATTTGTACCAAATTTGTCTCCCATCAAATGCCTTTCCTAGGAGTTTAGAAGTGGGAAGAACAAGTTTATTTCTGCATTAGAATGTAATTGTTATCTGTAAAATTGGGAGCTGTTGGGTATCATCTTCTGTGTTGTGGAGTAGATAAAGCTGGTCTGACATAAGAGGTGAAATAGCAAGAGCCAGTCACCCATGAGAGTGGGACTGAGTGCTCCCTGGGTTCCAGGCTGACTTTGGGGTCTTGGGTCTAGTGCTTCTTGAAGCCCCACAGATTTCCTTCCCAGGAGTCAGTGGACCTTAGCATGCATTGTCCTTTCTTTGCTTTTCATTTGGTTTGTTGGTTGGTTTTCCTTAAATCAAGCTTGATTGCTGTTAGCCAGAATGGAAAAGTCCTATAACTAAAGGAGTAGTTTTAATAGTTCAAGGAATATACTTACCATGTTGATGTACCCACCAACCCCCTTTAGAATTAACTGCATCAGATCTCGGGCTCAAATACCTAGTTATAGACATGCACATGGATCACCCACTTTCAGAGTAAAGTAACAAAGACATCAAGCCTGAACAAGAAAAATGCAGAGAAGTTTTAGTTTGAGAACAAGTAGCAGGCATTTCCTAGAAATAGCTCTGACCCAAACCCAGCCAGAGCAGATTCAACCGGAGGGATATAAACAGAAATCACACCCAGACTGCTATAATTAAACTAGATTTTAGAGGAAATTCTTCTTTGTGAAAAGCGAAGAATCTATATGTATAGTGGTTCAATCTTCAGCACTTAGGAAAACAATTACCAGATTTGTGATTTGCAGGCAGAAATCATTTTCAAAATGAATTGGTCAATTAAAAATAAAATGCATATCCTTTTCATAAATGCTGAAATCATACCCATGCAAGGGTCATGGTGGTTCACTGGTATTAGATGTTTCCTGTAGACTAAAATCTCCACACAACACATGTCTTAGATGATCATCAAGTTCATTACAGCTGTTGCTTTTGTTTTTGTCTTACCTTTATATGTTAATATTTCCTTTATCCATGTTTTATCCTCCTACTTCATGTCTGATTGTACTATTCATATGTAGGGATATGAGTCCCTGATAACTTTGAGGATAGATATGGAGAAAAATGGGCTTGATTAGTTTGGGTTTGTTTTATTAATATTCTACAGTTTGATTAGAATGAGAAAGTAGAGAGGGCATTATTTGCCAAGCAGAGTAAAAACAACATAAAGTGAAATAAACTAAGCCTCAATGTATTATTGATAGAACACGGAGACATTTTTCACAGCATTGTTTTAAGTACAAAGGTCCTTGTGTGAGACAATAAAGGAGAACAAAGACTTATTTTTTTTCCCCAGACTCTTTTTTAGTTTCTTTGCAGATACCTTTAGTTATGTGAAGGGCATACTTTTTCTTTAAAAGGAATTTAGAGGGGAAGATACCAAAATATACCAGACAACTATATTGAAATATTTACCANTTTTTCCCCAGACTCTTTTTTAGTTTCTTTGCAGATACCTTTAGTTATGTGAAGGGCATACTTTTTCTTTAAAAGGAATTTAGAGGGGAAGATACCAAAATATACCAGACAACTATATTGAAATATTTACCATTTGTTGATTTGGGACACAAAGTGAATGACAGATTTCAGCATAATATTTGCGGAGGGAAAAGGAGAATTTTCCATGAGCATCTAGAATGTTGTTTTGCTTGAGTTTATGCAGAAAATACATCTGAGAAAAATGAAAACTAATCTTGGAGGAGGGGAGAATTCCTCTGAGAATATAACCAAATAATGTCAACAGAACTATTCAAGTGATTAGCAGTAAAGAAATAATGTTACCAAAAGTGGGATTTGGCTGCTCAGCAGTCTGAAACCAATAAAGAGGCAAATTTGGTAGAAAGAAAGTTAGCTTTATTTCAGCTTCTGGCAACCAGAGGCGGGGGCAGGGAGGAACTGGGAGGTGATAGGTTGGACCCCTGTCCAAAGGCCAACTCCCGCTCACTGACAGTCGATGGGCAGGAGCTTTTAAAGGGGAGTTTTAGGGGCGTATAAGCAGAGAGAGGGGACTACATGCAGGAACAGCACAGTCAGCTCTGACATTCATAATGAAATTGGTCATGCAGCGGTCTGACCGGTACCATCTGATTAAGTACAGTTAGTCTTCAGCTTTAGGGTCAGTTTGTTCCCATTTCCTTGAGGCCAGTTCTCGGAATCGTGGCTGCTTATGGCTACGATCTGGTCATCATGTAGTTATGTTCTTCCACCTGGGAAGTGTTTCAGTATCTACCAGATAGCTCACAGGATGTCTCAGAATATTATCTATAGCCTTTGAGGAGGAACTAANTTCTCGGAATCGTGGCTGCTTATGGCTACGATCTGGTCATCATGTAGTTATGTTCTTCCACCTGGGAAGTGTTTCAGTATCTACCAGATAGCTCACAGGATGTCTCAGAATATTATCTATAGCCTTTGAGGAGGAACTAAATGTCCTTGACTTTGTTTAATAAGTAAATTATTGTTATTTTGTCTTCTTTGTTTTCCTTTGCTTCTGCATTTTCCTGCTTCTCTGATTGAACTTACTCTTTGGCTGAAGTTTTTCTGTAGACAAAAGGCAGGCTGAGGACATGGAGGGCAAGGACCATAGAGTCTTGCTCCATTTCAGTGAGATTTGATTTTTTTTTCAATCTCACTTTTGCAAAAATAAGCTAAGCTCTATTGTAGAATGGCCACATGATAAATGGGCGTGGTTCCAGATAAGCCATTAAAATATATATGATCTTGTGTGCATGTTTGCATATATTTCTCTTCTACTCTCATCTCCCCATTATGGCTTGATACATTCAGTAACTGGTTATAGATTTGGAAATGTTCCCTCTAAAAGCCATTTTGAATAAAGAAAGGCAAAAGCTATAATTATCAGCAGGCCAAAGAACAGTAAGTGAAAAAAAACTACTGCAAAACCATTACAGATAGTGAGCCAAAGCAGAAACTATTCGACCTGCTTAATAAGAGAAGCTCTCCCATTCAAGGGAGCTATTCTTAAGAATGGAGGGATGTACATACTACAGTATATAAAATAGATAACTAATAAGGTCCTACTGTATAGCACAGGGAACGCTACTCAACACTCCGTAATGACCTATATGGGAAAATAATCTAAAAAAGAGTGGAGATATATATAACTGATTCACTTTGCTGTACAACTGAAACTAACACAACATTGCAAATCAACTACACTCCAGTAAAAAAAAATTTTTTAATGGAGCAAAGTGAAATAATACCTCAATTGGCTTAAAAGTCTATTTATTTGACAGAAGTTCAGATAATATGAAACCCAGAAATACTTATTCTAAAGAGATCAGGACAGGGCACTCTAGACATGAAATTGTACCTGTTCTTCACAAGATTTTAGCAGTTTTGTAGAATAATGGAAGAACAGTCATTTGTAATCCAGCAGCCCTGAATTTGAATTCTGACTCTGCCATTCATGACTACCATGGCTTGGTAGTCATGGACAAACGGGTCTCAGCTTTCACATCTGCAAAGTGGATATGAAAATATCTGTAAATGAAAAATGAAAGCCCCCTAGCACCCTGCCTGGCATGGAAAAGCTGTCGGAAAGGAAGCTGGCTTTTCCCAATTTGTATCAGAAGAGCCACTTTTCTCAAGTGATAAAAGTCCTGGCTTCATTCTTGTAGAGGATGCAGAATTGGATTTTATGTTTCCAGTAACTTGGAGGAGTCAGATCATTTTTTATCACCCTCAAATCAATTTGCCTGCCATGTACACCACCTTTACTAATTAAATTGTATGTGCAAAACTCTGGGTCATACTGTTAAATTCAGTTGGGGAATATATACAAATTGTTAGCCTAGCCTACTCTCCAAACATAAGAACAGCTTCTTTAGTGTAACTCTGCCAGCTGCAACTGTGAAATGGGATAGACAAAAAACAAAACAAACAAAAAAAACCCCTGCAATTTATAATAATAAATTCCCTCATTCAATGATTTTTAAACTCTCTAAAATAGTAATAATTCATTTGTAAAATATTTCAAAAATTAAAAAAGGTATACTTATATACNATAGACAAAAAACAAAACAAACAAAAAAAACCCCTGCAATTTATAATAATAAATTCCCTCATTCAATGATTTTTAAACTCTCTAAAATAGTAATAATTCATTTGTAAAATATTTCAAAAATTAAAAAAGGTATACTTATATACATAGTACTTTTATCAAGCATAGTAAATAATTTGCTATATATATGTTAATTTTGGGGGGAAATAAAACTTTTCAAATTTATTGGAGCCTAATCCCAACACCTTCCAGAGTCACCACTATTCTAAATTTTACATTTATCATTCTCAAGCAGTTATTATCCACTACCACATGGTTCTTAAGTTTTGAAGTTCTGTAGAAATAGTGTTACTTGATATGATTTTTTTTAACATTTTTGAGATTTAACCATGTAGATACATATAATATCATTCATTTTCACCACTGTGGAAATTTCCATTGCATGAATATGGTGAAATTTAATTGGCTTAATCTTCTGTCAAGGGGTATTTAATTTATTCCACCTTTTTACTGTACCAATGATGATATGAATATTCTTGTAGCTACCTCCTCCTGTGCACATACACAAGAATTTCTCTAATATATATTTCTAGAAGTGGAATTTATGGGGTAGAGGGAAAGCATAATACTCAGTTTTAACTATATTATACTAGAAAGTTCTCCAAAATGACTATTACAGTTTGCCCTCCCACCAGCAATGAATGGAAATTCCTAATCATCTGTCATTAACACTTGATATCATCAGGTTTCTGAACTGTCTGGAAATCTGGAAAGCATAAAATTAATTTTTACTTTGTATAACCAGTCAGATCACCCCTCTGTAATACACTTATTGGGTAATTCACATTTTCTTTCCTGAGAACTGCAGGCTGCTTTCTATGCCTTTCTTCCTAGATATGCTTTTATTGTTCATTTGAGGAGTTCTTCATATATTGTGACTGATAATCATTTGCTTTATGTGTTGAAGATATCTTTTTCTGGCCAGTATGTATTTTAATACTGTTCATGAAAGTTTTTTTTAATTATTATTTGAAAACTGAGGTTTTTTATTCTCATGTTTTATTTTTTAAATTCTTCTCTATTTGGAGGGCATAAAAAATCATTTGTCCATGCTTTAGCATTTAATCCAACTGGAATGTGTCTGTGATGTTAGGTAAGGATTTGATTTTGATTATTTTTCTCATGAGTAACCATTTCCCCTAAGATAAGCTTGAGTTTGTTTTCTTCCAAATACACTTCTGATTCTGTCTGCAAGTTGCCTTTAAGTGATGTTTTATTTTATGTGAGCCCTTACCAAAAATGTTTTTGTGAGTCACTTACTTTTTTTAAATTGTTTGGCTTTATTGCATAGGAAGTGATCTCTTTTGCCTCATCTTGGATGTGATTTATCTATTAAATAAACTGTGATGGGTTCTAACTGTTGTCCTATTGCATGACAAAGTCGAACTCTACAGACGGAGAGCTTACTTTGTATTTTTAAAATTTTACATTATTGAAATATTAGCTGGTTTACAATGTTGTATTAATTCCTACTCTATAGTAAATTACTGACTCAGTTACGCATATATATAACTGAACTTTCTCATGTTCGTTTCCATTCCATTGTGGTTTATCACAAGATATTGAATATAGTTGCCTGTGCTGTACAGTGGTACCTTGATATTTATCCATTCTCTATATAATAGTTTGCATCTGCTAATCCCAAACTCCCAATCCATTCCCCCACACACACACCACCAGCCCTTCTTCTTGGAAACCACATGTCTGTTCCCTATGTCTGGAGTCTGTTTCTGTTTCATAAGTAAGTTTATTTGAGTCACATTTTAGATTCCACACATATGATATTATATGGTATTTGCCTTTCTCTTTCTGACTTAGTACGATCTTCTCTAGGTCCATCCATGTTGCTGCAAATGGCATTATTCTATTCTTTCTTGTGAGTGAGTAGCATTCCATTGTATATATGGACCACGTCTCCTTTAGCCATTCATCTGCTGATGGACAGTTATGGTGTTATCATGTCTCATCTATTGAAAATTCTGCTGCCGTGAACAGTGGGGTGCATGCATCTCTTAGAATTATGGTTTTCTCTGGAAATATGCCCAGGAGAGAGACTGCCAGATCATATGGCAGCTAATACTTGGAGTTTTCTAAGGAACCTCCATACTGTTCTCCATAGTGGTTGAACCAATGTACATTCCCACTGATAGTATTGGAGGGTTCCCTTTTCTCTACATCCTCTCTCCAGCATTGCTATTTGTGGACTTTTTAATGATAGCCATTCTGACTGGTGTGCGATGTTACTTTGTATTTATTGCATGACATTTAGTGATGTGTGCAGCAGTTAAGCACAAGGTGGAAAGTGGCAGTATTAAACTAAATGAGCTAATGTGTTAAAACCACACTTTCATGCTTGAAGATGGCAACAAAGCTGCAGTCTACAGGTACAGTAACTTATTTCCCAGGAATTTATACTTACCGAAAAGAGTATGTGCCAGTCACTGATAGGACTGTTTGATACAACCCTAGAGCAAAACTGATCTGTGAACAAACACTCCTCTACAGTTTTACTGTTTAACAGAATCTATTTGGGTTAGAGGACTATAGTTTAGAAGGTAACTCACAATGAGTAGAAATTTATAACTTCTTTTTGTCTCAGTTTGGTAAAGGAGCAGTATTGCCTTAAAGAGATAATCTTTTCAAAGGACTTGATTTAATATATGCTAAGACTAAAAGACAAATATGAACCTTTTCTTCCTCCTCATTTGAATTTTACCTTTATCCTTAAAGTTCCTATATTCATTCATGCAGTCTTATGTTTAGGAAAAACATTTTAGATTCTACTTTGTCTTGTAGAATATAACAGATTTAACTTCTGTGCAGAGCACATCATGAGAAACGCTGGGCTGGAGGAAGCTCAAGCTGGGATCAAGATTGCTGGGAGAAATATCAATAACTTCAGATATGTAGATGACACCACCCTTATGGCAGAAAGTGAAGAGGAACTAAAAAGCCTCTTGATGAAAGTGAAAGAAGAGAGTGGAAAAGTTGGCTTAAAGCTCAACATTCGGAAATGAAGATCATGGCTTCTGGTCCCATCACTTCATGGGAAATAGACGGGGAAACAATGGAAACAGTGTCAGACTTTATTTTGGGGGACTCCCAAATCACCGCAGATGGTGATTGCAATTAGAAGATGCTTCTTGGAAGGAAAGTTATGACCAACCTAGATAGCATATTGAAAAGCAGAGACATTACTTTGCCAACAAAGGTCTGTCTAGTCAAGGCTATGGTTTTTCCAGTGGTCATGTATGGATGTGAGAGTTGGACTGTGAAGAAAGCTGAGCGCTGAAGAATTGATGCTTTTGAACTGTGGTGTTGGAGAAGACTTTTGAGAGTCTCTTTGACTGCAAGGAGATCCAACTAGTCCATCCTAAAGGAGATCAGTCCTGGGTGTTTACTGGCGGGACTGCTCCTAAAGCTGAAACTCCAGTACTTTGGCCACTTCATGCGAAGAGTTGACTCATTGGAAAAGACTCTGATCCTGTGAGGGACTAGGGGCAGGAAGAGAAGGGACGACAGAGGATGAGATGGCTTGATGGTATCACCAACTCGATGGACATGAGTTTGGGTGAACTCCGGGAGTTGGTGATGGACAGGGAGGCCTAGCGTGCTGCAATTCGTGGTGTTGCAAAGAGTGGGTCAAACAAAATATTATTGGTGTTAATTAGTGCAGCAGTGCATAAAACAGACATGTCATGGATCTGTATTCATAGAATTTATAATCCAGTTTTAAAAAAGGTTTAAAGTCTGCATGAAAAGACACCATGTAGTACTGTGCTGTCCAGTGCAGACACATGTGATTATTTAAATTAAAAATGATTAAAGTTAAATAAATTCAAACTTTCAGTTGTACAGTACACGAGCATTTTGAGTGCTCAAGAGCCTCTTGTAGGTGGTGACCACCGTATTGGACAATATAGATGTGGAACATTTCCACCATCATGAAGGTTTTGTTGGAAAGTACTGCTCTGAAGTTTGAGATGCAGAATTAGCCAAGCAGATGGGTGAGAAAGGTCAGTCCTGGAGGCTTCTCCAGAAAGCTGCTCAAACAGGCAAAAACCAAGAACAGCAGAAAAACTTAAAAGAGCGTCTCCTGAGGTGAAAGATAAAGGCTTGGCTGAAAACTGAAGGAAGCCACTAATGTCTTGCTCAGTTGTTGAATGAGAAATGTTCAGTACTATTCTGTGGCAGACGAGGGAGCTCCAGGAAATTTCCAAAAAGGAATGATTTGGCCGGGAACATCTCCAACAGAGAAAAGTTCAATAATTGTGTGAAATCACTTGATGCTGACTTGGCCAAATTTCTGTGGTAATTTTGATCCTCACAAAATGTCAGTTATTTCACACACACACACAAATATTTATCATGCATAATTTCAGCTCCTCTGAACAATTTGCCAGCATTTCCCGTATTTTACCTTTGAATTTTGTAAAATTTCAAGATATTTTGTGGTTACATCCAAGAGAAATTTTAGGTTATTTTCTTCTTTTTATTTTAAACCATAAGGCTCTCATGAATTTGCAGTCTTCCATTCGCTTCTTGAAACTGAGATTCCAAATCCATCAACTCTCCTATCAAACAAATAATTGGCCCCCATGTAATTATATTATTAATAAAAATAAGAATGACCCATTTCTGTTCACATTTAGTAACAGTTGAAATGGTACCTAGAAGTAATAAACTTTAAAATGAATCAGCAGAGAGAATCAAAATAAAATTCCTAAAACACAGTACATCTCCTAGACCTCACTAATACAAGTTATCCTCCTGATAGATTTGGTCATGATGATCAACAGGTAGTAAATATTACATTTTCCAAAAAAAAAAATCTCGAATATTATCATCATTTAAGAACACTTTAAGTTAGGAATTTGGGACTAACAGACACATATCACTACATTTAAAATAGATTTTTTAAAAAAGACCTACTTTATAGCACACAACTATATTCAATATCTTATAATAACTGATAATGGAAAGGAATCTGAAAAAGAATATATATATACACACATACATATATATGTATAACTGAATCACTTTGCTATACACCTGAAGCACTGTAAATCAACTATGCTTCAGTTTTTAAAAAATTTTTAAAGAATACTTTCTACACAGAAGAACAAAATCCTCAATATCTATAACTATGGTCTCTCAATAGAAATGTTAGCAAACCTGTTTTTGCACCAGGAGATCTAAAATTTGGGCATCTATTGAATTGCAAAATTAGTCCTATCTTTCCTCCATCAAAGTGTCCAGCCTAAAAAAGAAAAGAAAATGAGCAAACTTCTCAGTCATCCATCTGGGCTATGAGAGATCAATACCAGAAACTACAAGATTTAAAAGTAAATTTAAAGATTTACTTAATGTTATAAGGAGAAACAAAAATTTGCCTTTAGTTTCCTCATCTGTTACTTGCCTCATTCACTAGACTTGATGAACTTTTCATAGCAAGAATTTAGTCAAGGTTGTATTTGGAAATGAGGACCTCACAAGAGTAATTGCAGGCAGCAATGATACAGATATGAGCAAAAAAATTAGTCATCTTTTACTATGTTTATTAAAAATAGGATTAATGGGTTTGGTTTCCACTAACAGGTCCAGCTCATATAGTTATGAATGAAAAAAATTTGAAACTCATAACAAGCATTTGTTGAAACTCCAAAGCAGAGTTCAAAGAGAACAATTCGGTGCAGATCAGGTGGGGGATTTTCCCTGGGTCTCAGGGTTGCATCCATTTCCATCATATAGTTGAAGTTTCCTCTATAAGAAAGTTAAGTTGGTTTGGCTTTGTGGAGCCACATTCTCCTTGGAATATGTTAGATAATCCATTAAATATTGCCTGTGTGAAATAGTGAACTCTGTATTGCAGAATATCTTGAGAAGAAATAGTTTACTCTGGACACTTACTCTAAAGGCTTACACTGTAAATACAGTAGGCTCTAACTTGAGTATCTATCAGATGTTCTTTGTAAACCCACTTTGTTTATTGAGATGACGTTCACCAGCATTTATTCCCGCTGTGTCTGACAATAAGTTACTCATCTGAGTAAGTGGTGGAGCTCTGACTTATGACTTCTAGCATGGCTCCCGTGTCAAGGAATTTTGAAGCCAGGAGCTGAAGTATCAAATGAGTAACAGACTTAGCTTTTGGCAGTGAGGACCACCGGGCTGGAAGTTTGATAATGAATGACTTGAGCATGTGTGTGTGCACTCAGCTGTGCCCCACTCTTTGCAACCCGTGAACTGTAGCCGACATGCCAGGCTCCTCTGTCCATGGGATTTCCCAGGCTAGAATACTGATTAGGTTGCCCTTTGAAGTGGGTTGTCATGCCCTCCTCCAGGGGATCTTCCGGACCCAGGGATCCAACCAGTGTCTCTTAGGTCTCCTGCATTGGCAGGCAGGTTCTTTACCATTAGTGCCACCTGGGAAGCCCAACCTGAGCATAGAAGCGTGTGTTTGCACAAGAAGAGACCTTTCTTTTGTCTCTTCTCATAAATTACAGGTAAATTCCCTGGTAGTTCAGAAAGTAAAGAATCTGCCTGCAGTGCAAAAGACCTGGGTTTGATCCATGGATCGGGAAGATCCCCTGGAGAGGGAATGGCTACTCACTCTGGTATTCTGGCCTGGAGTATTCCATGGACAGAGGAGCCTGGCAGGCTATACAGTTCATGGGATTGCAAAGAATAGGGACACGACTGAGCAACAAATACATACAAATAATCCTCTTTACTTAAGTAGNTATGGATGTGAGAGTTGGACTGTGAAGAAAGCTGAGCGCTGAAGAATTGATGCTTTTGAACTGTGGTGTTGGAGAAGACTTTTGAGAGTCTCTTTGACTGCAAGGAGATCCAACTAGTCCATCCTAAAGGAGATCAGTCCTGGGTGTTTACTGGCGGGACTGCTCCTAAAGCTGAAACTCCAGTACTTTGGCCACTTCATGCGAAGAGTTGACTCATTGGAAAAGACTCTGATCCTGTGAGGGACTAGGGGCAGGAAGAGAAGGGACGACAGAGGATGAGATGGCTTGATGGTATCACCAACTCGATGGACATGAGTTTGGGTGAACTCCGGGAGTTGGTGATGGACAGGGAGGCCTAGCGTGCTGCAATTCGTGGTGTTGCAAAGAGTGGGTCAAACAAAATATTATTGGTGTTAATTAGTGCAGCAGTGCATAAAACAGACATGTCATGGATCTGTATTCATAGAATTTATAATCCAGTTTTAAAAAAGGTTTAAAGTCTGCATGAAAAGACACCATGTAGTACTGTGCTGTCCAGTGCAGACACATGTGATTATTTAAATTAAAAATGATTAAAGTTAAATAAATTCAAACTTTCAGTTGTACAGTACACGAGCATTTTGAGTGCTCAAGAGCCTCTTGTAGGTGGTGACCACCGTATTGGACAATATAGATGTGGAACATTTCCACCATCATGAAGGTTTTGTTGGAAAGTACTGCTCTGAAGTTTGAGATGCAGAATTAGCCAAGCAGATGGGTGAGAAAGGTCAGTCCTGGAGGCTTCTCCAGAAAGCTGCTCAAACAGGCAAAAACCAAGAACAGCAGAAAAACTTAAAAGAGCGTCTCCTGAGGTGAAAGATAAAGGCTTGGCTGAAAACTGAAGGAAGCCACTAATGTCTTGCTCAGTTGTTGAATGAGAAATGTTCAGTACTATTCTGTGGCAGACGAGGGAGCTCCAGGAAATTTCCAAAAAGGAATGATTTGGCCGGGAACATCTCCAACAGAGAAAAGTTCAATAATTGTGTGAAATCACTTGATGCTGACTTGGCCAAATTTCTGTGGTAATTTTGATCCTCACAAAATGTCAGTTATTTCACACACACACACAAATATTTATCATGCATAATTTCAGCTCCTCTGAACAATTTGCCAGCATTTCCCGTATTTTACCTTTGAATTTTGTAAAATTTCAAGATATTTTGTGGTTACATCCAAGAGAAATTTTAGGTTATTTTCTTCTTTTTATTTTAAACCATAAGGCTCTCATGAATTTGCAGTCTTCCATTCGCTTCTTGAAACTGAGATTCCAAATCCATCAACTCTCCTATCAAACAAATAATTGGCCCCCATGTAATTATATTATTAATAAAAATAAGAATGACCCATTTCTGTTCACATTTAGTAACAGTTGAAATGGTACCTAGAAGTAATAAACTTTAAAATGAATCAGCAGAGAGAATCAAAATAAAATTCCTAAAACACAGTACATCTCCTAGACCTCACTAATACAAGTTATCCTCCTGATAGATTTGGTCATGATGATCAACAGGTAGTAAATATTACATTTTCCAAAAAAAAAAATCTCGAATATTATCATCATTTAAGAACACTTTAAGTTAGGAATTTGGGACTAACAGACACATATCACTACATTTAAAATAGATTTTTTAAAAAAGACCTACTTTATAGCACACAACTATATTCAATATCTTATAATAACTGATAATGGAAAGGAATCTGAAAAAGAATATATATATACACACATACATATATATGTATAACTGAATCACTTTGCTATACACCTGAAGCACTGTAAATCAACTATGCTTCAGTTTTTAAAAAATTTTTAAAGAATACTTTCTACACAGAAGAACAAAATCCTCAATATCTATAACTATGGTCTCTCAATAGAAATGTTAGCAAACCTGTTTTTGCACCAGGAGATCTAAAATTTGGGCATCTATTGAATTGCAAAATTAGTCCTATCTTTCCTCCATCAAAGTGTCCAGCCTAAAAAAGAAAAGAAAATGAGCAAACTTCTCAGTCATCCATCTGGGCTATGAGAGATCAATACCAGAAACTACAAGATTTAAAAGTAAATTTAAAGATTTACTTAATGTTATAAGGAGAAACAAAAATTTGCCTTTAGTTTCCTCATCTGTTACTTGCCTCATTCACTAGACTTGATGAACTTTTCATAGCAAGAATTTAGTCAAGGTTGTATTTGGAAATGAGGACCTCACAAGAGTAATTGCAGGCAGCAATGATACAGATATGAGCAAAAAAATTAGTCATCTTTTACTATGTTTATTAAAAATAGGATTAATGGGTTTGGTTTCCACTAACAGGTCCAGCTCATATAGTTATGAATGAAAAAAATTTGAAACTCATAACAAGCATTTGTTGAAACTCCAAAGCAGAGTTCAAAGAGAACAATTCGGTGCAGATCAGGTGGGGGATTTTCCCTGGGTCTCAGGGTTGCATCCATTTCCATCATATAGTTGAAGTTTCCTCTATAAGAAAGTTAAGTTGGTTTGGCTTTGTGGAGCCACATTCTCCTTGGAATATGTTAGATAATCCATTAAATATTGCCTGTGTGAAATAGTGAACTCTGTATTGCAGAATATCTTGAGAAGAAATAGTTTACTCTGGACACTTACTCTAAAGGCTTACACTGTAAATACAGTAGGCTCTAACTTGAGTATCTATCAGATGTTCTTTGTAAACCCACTTTGTTTATTGAGATGACGTTCACCAGCATTTATTCCCGCTGTGTCTGACAATAAGTTACTCATCTGAGTAAGTGGTGGAGCTCTGACTTATGACTTCTAGCATGGCTCCCGTGTCAAGGAATTTTGAAGCCAGGAGCTGAAGTATCAAATGAGTAACAGACTTAGCTTTTGGCAGTGAGGACCACCGGGCTGGAAGTTTGATAATGAATGACTTGAGCATGTGTGTGTGCACTCAGCTGTGCCCCACTCTTTGCAACCCGTGAACTGTAGCCGACATGCCAGGCTCCTCTGTCCATGGGATTTCCCAGGCTAGAATACTGATTAGGTTGCCCTTTGAAGTGGGTTGTCATGCCCTCCTCCAGGGGATCTTCCGGACCCAGGGATCCAACCAGTGTCTCTTAGGTCTCCTGCATTGGCAGGCAGGTTCTTTACCATTAGTGCCACCTGGGAAGCCCAACCTGAGCATAGAAGCGTGTGTTTGCACAAGAAGAGACCTTTCTTTTGTCTCTTCTCATAAATTACAGGTAAATTCCCTGGTAGTTCAGAAAGTAAAGAATCTGCCTGCAGTGCAAAAGACCTGGGTTTGATCCATGGATCGGGAAGATCCCCTGGAGAGGGAATGGCTACTCACTCTGGTATTCTGGCCTGGAGTATTCCATGGACAGAGGAGCCTGGCAGGCTATACAGTTCATGGGATTGCAAAGAATAGGGACACGACTGAGCAACAAATACATACAAATAATCCTCTTTACTTAAGTAGGATCTATTTAGTTTGAAAATATGTTCATTCCTACTCTGGACTATTTATGAGGTGAATTTTTATTTTTCTTTCTTTAGATCAGCTGTTTTCAGGGACCCACCCTTGTAATATGAATACAAAGACTAGAATGATTTGTAATTTTGTTACTGATTTATCAACACTAAACTGTGTGCTATTTGAATCCGTTTGAATAGGTATCCACAAACTTTTTCTGTAAATGACCAGAAAGTTGATATTTCAGGCTTGGCAAGACATAAAATCTCTGTCACAACTCAACTCTGCTGCTGTAACGCAAAAGCAATCATAGACAACATAGAAATGAATAAGCATGGTAGGTTTCCAATAAAATTTTATGTATGGACACTGAAATCTGAATTGCACGCAATTCTCACATGTCATGAAATCTTTTGATTTTTTTCAAACTTTCTTTACAGTGCCATTAATTACTGTGGCAAATATTGTTAAAAGGAAAAGAAAAAAATTCTACTTATAATCTGAATTGTCTCAAGTTAAGTAGAAAGATCAGGTTGAAGCATCTTTCTATAGGATGCTTCCTATAGTAAATAAAGGGCATTATGGTCCCTGTTTCTGTGGACAGTATTCTCACCGACCCTCTTCTTAGGCATGCACTTCCAAACCTCCTTTACAGTTAGTTCAGGGCTACTTAACTAATTTTGGCCAATGGATTGGGATCATGAATTATGTACACTACTTCTATCTCCTGTGAGATCTCTCTTCCTTTGTCAACTGGCTGAATGTAAGAGGACTCAAAGCCCTTGGAGGATGACCAAGACAATAGATGGAATAATTCTAGATTCCTAAACCTCAAGAAGAACTGCCTACTCAGTACCTAACTGGGCTGTGAAATGAGCAGGGGATAAATCTTACATTGTTAACGATGGAAATGTGGAAATTCATTGCTGCAGCAGAGCCTAGCCTCATGCAATCTCTTCTCTCAACCTGAATGCTTAATAGAGTGTTTAGTACATAGTAGGTGCTGAGTGGAAATTTGTTGATGGTTGATAGATATCAAGCAATAATTTTACCTTGTCATGTTGTATGTTACTAAAATATGACAGTATGTTATTAAAATGTATGTATTATAGGTAACCAGGTTTCACATATTGTACACGTGAGTTCAGAAAAAAAGATAAGAATCCTGTTCTAGTGTGATGCATGCAACCACACCTTCTATACTACTGTTTCAGTTCAGTCGCTCAGTCATGTCCAACTCTTTGTGACCCCATGAATCACAGCACATCCAGGCCTCCCTGTCCATCACCAACTCTCGGAGTTCACTCAAACTCACTCACGTCCGTCGAGTCAGTGATGCCATCCAGTCATCTCATCCTCTGTTGTCCCCTTCTCCTCCTGCCCCCAATCCCTCCCAGCATCAGGGTCTTTTCCAATTAGTCAACTCCTCGCATGAGTTGGCCAAAGTATTGAAGTTTCAGCCACCAATCAGCATCAGTCCTTCCAACGAACACCCATGACCGATCTCATTTAGGATGGACTGGTTGGATCTCCTTGCAGTCCAAGGGACTCGCAAGAGTCTTCTCCAACACCATATTTCAAAAGCATCAATTCTTTGGCACTCAGCTTTCTTCATGGTCCAACTCTCACATCCATACATGACCACTGGAAAAACCATAGCCTTGACTAGATGGACCTTTGTTGGCATAGTAATGCATCTGCTTTTGAATATGCTATCTAGGTTGGTCATAACTTTCCTTCCAAGGAGTAAGCATCTTTTAATATTATGGCTGCAGTCACCATCTGCAGTGACTTGGGAGCCCCTCAAAATAAAGTCTGACAGTGTTTCCACTGTTTTCCCATCTATTTCCCATGAAGTGATGGGACCGGATGCCATGATCTTTGTTTTCTGAATGTTGAGCTTTAAGCCAACTTTTTCACTCTCCTCTTTCACTTTCATCAAGAGGCTTTTTAGCTCCTCTTCACTTTCTGCCATAAGGGTAGTGTCATCTGCATATCTGAAGTTATTGATATTTCTCCCAGCAATCTTGATTCCAACTTGAGCATCTTCCAGTCCAATGTTTCTCATGATGTACTCTGCATATAAGTTAAATAAGTAGGGTGACAATATACAGCCTTAACGTACTCCTTTTCTTATTTGGAACCAGTCTGTTATTCCATGTCTAGTTCTAACTGTTGCCTCCTGACCTGCATATAGGTTTCTCAAGAGGCAGGTCAAGTGTTCTGGTTTTCCCATCTCTTTCAGAATTTTCCACAGTTTCTTGTGATCCACACAGTCAAAGGCTCTGATATAGTCAATTAAGCAGAAGTAGATGTTTTTCTGGAACTCTCTTGCTTTTTCCATGATCCAGTGGATGGTGGCAATTTGATCTCTTGTTCCTCTTCCTTTTCTAAAACCAGCTTGAACATCAGGAAGTTCATGGTTCACATAATGCTGAAGCCTGGCTTGGAGAATTTTGAGCATTACTTTACTA
>SJYV01003135.1:1147067-1305817 GCA_006410875.1 Neotragus pygmaeus | reverse complement strand
ATGACATTTTTGAGGGGTGTTAGTTCTAAAAGGTCTTTAGGTCTTCATAGAACCGTTCAACTTCAGCTTCTTCAGCATTACTGGTTGGGGCATAGGCTTGAATTACCATGATATTGAATGGTTTGCCTTGCAAATGAACAGAGATCATTCTGTTGTTTTTGAGACTGCATCCAAGTACTGCATTTGGGTCTCTCTTGTTGACTATGATGGCTACTCCATTTCTTCTAAGGGATTCCTGCCCACAGTAGTAGATATAATGGTCATCTGAGTTAAATTCACCCATTCCAGTCCATTTTCGTTCACTGATTCCTAGAATGTTGATGTTCACTCTTGCTATCTCCTGTTTGACCACTTCCAATTTGCCTTGATTCATGGACCTGACATTCCAGATTCCTATGCAATATTAGTCAGACACGACTGAACAACTTCACTTTCACTCTCGACTTTCATGCATTGGAGAAGGAAATGGCAACCCACTCCAGTGTTCTTGCCTGGAGAATCCCAGGGACAGAGGAGCCTGGTGGGCTGCCGTCTATGGGGTCGCACAGAGTCGGACACGACTGAAGCGACTTAGCAGCAGCAGCACCATGCAGTATTGCTCTTTACAGCATTGGACCTTGCTTCTATCACCAGTCACATCCACAACTGGGTATTATTTTTGTCTTGGCTCCATCCCTTCATTCTTTCGGGAGTTATTTCTCCACTGATCTCCAGTAGCATATGGGCAGCTACCGACCTGGGGAGTCCCTCTTTCAGTATCCTATCATTTTGTCTTTTCATACTGTTCATGGGGCTCTCAAGGCAAGAATACTGAAGTGGTTTGCCATTCCCTTCTCCAGTGGACCACATTCTGTCAGACCTCTCCACCATGACCTGTCCATCTTGGGTGGCCCCACATGGCATGGCTTAGTTTCATTGAGTTAGACAAGGCTGTGGCCCATGTGATCAGATTGGCTCATTTTCTGTGATTATGTTTTCAGTGTGTCTTCCCTCTGATGCCCTCTTGCAACACCTATTGTCTTATTTGGGTTTCTCTTACCTTGGACGTGGGTCTCTCTTCACGGCTGCTCCAGCTGGTACAATGGCATACATTTGTTGTGCTGACAGTACGTGCCAGGAATTGAGGCTGGGGATACAGATAGGAATCATTTATGACAGATTTATTACCTCTATTTTATGCTTTTTTATTGGAGTATATTTGCTTTACACTGCTCTGTCGCTTTCTGCTGTAAAGCAAAGCGAATCAGCCATATACATGCATATATCCCCTCTTTTTTGGATTTTGTTCCCATTGTGGTTACCGCAAGGAACCGAGTAGAGTTGTTCCCTGTACTATGCAGTATGTTCTCATTAGTTATCTGTTTTATACATAGTATCGACAGTGTATGTATGTCAATCCCAATCTTTCTATTCATCCCGCCACCCCTTCCTTACCCCCTGGTGTCCATACATTTGTTCTCTACATCTGTGTCTCTGTTTCTGCTTTGCCAGTCAGGTCATCTGTAGCACTTCTCTAGATTCCACATATATGCATTAATATATGTTTTTTCCCTTTCCAAGTTATTTCACTCTGTGATATTTTCTCGGTCCATCTACATCTCTGCAAATGACACGATTTCATTCCTTCTTATGCCGAGTAACATTCCACTGTACATATGTACCACGTCTTCTTTCTCCATTCATCTGTTGATGGACATTTACTTTGCTTCCATGCCCTGGCTTTTGTAAATAGTGCTGCAGTGAACACTGGGGTACAATGTATCTTTTTGAATTGTTGTTTTCTGTGGCTTTATGCACAGGAGTGGGGTTGCTGGGTCATATGGTAGTTCTGTTTTTAGTTTTTTAAGGAACCTCCATACTGTTCTCCCTAGTGGCTGTTATCACCTTACATTCCCACCTGCAGTGCAAGAGGGTTCCCTTTTCTCCACACGCTCTCCAGAATTTGTAAATATTTTGTTATTGAGCCTACTGATTGGTGATACCTCATTGTAGTTTTGATTTGCATTTCTCTAATAATTAGTGATGTTGAGCATCTTTTTATGTGTTTGTTGGCCAACTGCATGTCTTCTTTGGAGAAATGTGTATTTAGGTCTTCTGCTTATCTTTTGATTGGGGTTGTTTTGTTTTTTAGATATTGAACTGCATGAGCTATTTGTATATTTTGGAGATTAAGCCTTTGTCAGTTGCTTCATTTGAAAATATTTCCTCCCATTCTGAAAGTTGTCTCCTTGTCTTGTTTATGGTTTCCTTTGCTACACAAAAGGTTTTAAGTTTAATTAGGTCCCATTTGTTTGTTTTTCTTTTCATTACTGTAGGAGGTCAGTCCAAAAAGATCTTGCTATGATTTATGTCAAAGAGTGTTCTGCCTCTGTTTTCCTCTAAGAGTTTTATAGTGTCTGGACTTAAGTTTAGGTCTTTAATCCATTTTGAAGTTTTGGGGTTTTTTTTTTCTGTGTGTATGATGTTATGACAGATTTTAAACACAGTTTTCTGAGCGTCATACTTCACAATTAAGATGGGCAAAACAAAACTATCCAAAAAAGAGAAACCAGAGTATTCAGGGAAGGGACAGATATTAAAAGTATGTGTCACCTATACAAACAAAAAAATTATTTTATACAGTAATCAACCTGAATGGTGAGAATACTCAGATGAATAAATCATTTTCCCATGTATTAGTGGGAAATTTGAGACAGATGAACAGGTGTACTCACAGCTGTGAGTACAGAATAAAAAGCAAACAGCTTTTCCTGAGGATTCTAAACAGTGGCATTTGAACTGAGTCTTTAAAAGAAAGATACGGGTCGCTTGGCAGATAAGGAAAAGGCAAGTGTCTCAGTGTACCTTGGAGGAAGGATATAGACCAGGGTATATTATGTAATAGAATGGCGTTCACAGGCAGTAAATAGGAAAGAGATGAGAAAATGCCAGATAGGCCAGATCATGGAGGTTTGGATGACATTTTAAAGGGCTTTGACTTTCTCTATCAGTAGCTTGGAACCACTAACAGTATTGGAAAGGAGGCAATAATGTAGACATTTGTATTAAAAAATAAAGTTACAGATGCTGAAAGCCCTATAAAGACAATACATTGTAATAATTGTCTCTACAGTGTTATATATTATTAAAATATATGTGTGATTTGAGTCCTGAACCATGATAGGAGTAGAAATGTATTTTAAAAGGTGGCCAGAACTCTCTGACAAGGTGAGGTTGAGCTGAAATATGGATGATGAGAAGCTGGTCCATTCAGGCCAAGAAGAGGCACATGTGCAAAGGCTCTAAGTAAGGACAGAGTTGGGCATGTTTGAGGGTCAGAAAGATGGTCAGTGGGACTAGATCACACGAGAGAAGGTGAGAGAGGCAGAGCACCTGGTCAGAAAGTTCAGTTAGACCCATTCCCATAGTCTTTCGCATCATCTAAGAAGTGGGGACTTTTTTCCTAAGTGCAGTGGGAAGCATGTTAAGGGTTTTTGTGTCTGCCACCTGCAGCAACTATGTGGGAAGGAGATTATAAATAGACTGGAGTATAGTACAAGCTGAGTGGTTGGGGAGGGGGGGGATCTTGTTGGATTATCCTGACTGCAGATGAGACTGTTTGCAGAAGAATTGAAAAGAACTAGATTTCACTGGAGTGTGTGTTGGAAGAAAAGCTGAGAGAATGTATTGTGGTTGGTTGTGAGAGCTGAGATAAAAGAGAGAATCAAGTATCAGTCCTCGATTTTCACTCACTGAATAGAGGAGCATTTGTACTTCCTGTAATGGGAACAATGAGGAGAGGAAGAAACTCACAGAGGAAGAGAGAGTTCTGAGTACCCTCACTAAGTGAAATTCCTATTTTTGCTCTCCAAAAAGAACTATTAAGTAGACAGCTGAATATCACAGTTTAGGGTTTAGAGCAATCAGGACTCAAGACACACATTTGAGATATTTATTGATTATAATTAATGTCTTGAAAACATATACAATCATCTAAGAGAAAGTGTAGATAGAACAGAGTTGAAGCTTAGGACCAGACCATGAGGTGTTTCAACAATTAGAGGTTAAATGAACTGATAAGGAGGAAGAGATAAGGTTGAAAAGCAGTCAGTGAACATATGGAAAATCTAGTGAAGGTTGCTTTAAGAACACCAAAGAGGAAAGAATGCTCCAGGAAAGAAGGAAGGAACCACCCTTTCAAACAAGGCTTGAGAACTCAAGTAAAAAGAGAACAGAAGTTGGATTTCTCCGTGTGAAGGTGAAGTTCACCTTGTCAAGAGCCTGGTGTGGATTGATTTTTTTAAAAAGAAAGAAAAACTTGGAACAAGAGAAAGAGTAACTATAGATATTGCCTAAGAAGTTTTCCTATGAAGACAGTAGAGAGTAGGGTTGTAGATGGAGGGAAATTGGAGGATAAGGAATGTGAATTAAGGAGGTTGACCCTGTAACATTATTTGTTTGTTGATGGGAACAAAGGGAAGGACAAAATGAATGGTGTTGAAAGGAAGGAGCTTGATTGCAGGACTACATCATCGAGAGGCAATAGGGTCCCGGATACAGAGAACAAAAGAAGGGGCTGGTCTTAACATTACCTCTCTATCTTAGAGAAGCTTTTTAAAAAAGGTTAATGAAAGTGGAAAAACATTCATTTATAAGATGAATAAAATTTAAGATCCAATTGTACCATGGTGATTAGAACTGAATTGAATAATTGAGATTTGCTAGGAGAGATGAACTTCAGTGTTCTCCCAAAAAAATGAATTTTAAAAAGAAAAGAAAGGTAAATATATGGGGTGATGCATGTACTAATTAACTTGATGGGGGAATCCTTTCACAATGTATACATATATCAATCATTACTTTAAATAATTTACAATTTTGTCAATTATACTTCAATAAAGCTGTTAAAAAATGGAGGCAGTGAGTGAGATTACAGCTCTAAGTAGGTTGATTTAAGAAGGGCAGTTCTGTTTGTATCTTTTTTATATAGTTTTAAGATTTGGAGGGGAAAATGGTTTCCCCATTGGAGAAGGAAATATTTGAAAACAATTAAGCAGTAACAATTGTTAGAAAGCTCTTCCTTGCTTGGAATCAGAATTCACTCTCTTCTTTACAGTATCATAAATTTAGACTCATACATCATCAAGTATGGTATGGATAGCAAAATATTACACCCTTCACTGTGGATGGTGATTCTATTGATTTTGACCCAGAGTGCTTTAAATACATGTGAATTTACAATAGACTATTTGGAGCTTATTTAATATGTGTCAGATAAAATTCCATATTTTTCATGTTTGTTAATGTTAATTTAAATAGCCTTTAAAGTGAAAGTGAAAGTCACTCAGTTGTGTCCGACTCTTTGCAACCCCATGCACTATACAGTCCATGGAAGTCTCCAGGCCAGAATACTGGAGTGGATACCCCATCCGTTCTCCAGGGGATCTTCCCTATCCAGGAATTGAATGGGGATCTCCTACATTGCAGGCAGATTCTTTACCAGCTGAGCTACCAGGGAAGCCCTTTATTTGGGGCTTAATTTACTGGAGAATAGCTTAAAAGCATATTTGTACCTATTAATTTTCACCTGTTAAATATATTTTATCTCAATAATCTTCTCTATTAGTAACTTAGAATTTTGCCTCTTTAATCCAAAATACTGACTGTTCTTTCAGTTTTGAGATGTCTTATATCTGAAAATCAGTGATTCCTCAGTCTTTTGTCTCAGAAGAAAAAATGTTTGACTTATTTTTTCTCTTAATACGTTTGTCTTTTATTGAACAGTCAACATTTTCCTGATTATTAGCATCCACTTTAGGCTTCCTCTAATCGGTTTGTAATCTCCTTCCTGAATACCAAGACAAGTCTGCCTCCCTTGTATATCAGTGTTGCACTCCTGTTCATCCTTATTTCTGAAATATTTTATTTATTGAACATACAGAACTTTAAAAAATCTTGACTCCAAAACAAGATTCCTGTATGATAACACTAGGCTGTGTACACATCTCCTTCTCCTCTTTCTGTTTGTCAATATCTACAGAACCACATGTACTTCTGAGAAGACACTTATCATTCTCAAAGCAGAGTCTTTTAGACTACGTTTAAAAGATCATGTTTATAATTCCTCTGCAGTGTAGTCTTGAGTGTATGAAGTCAGGTTTTGAGTAGCTGTCTGAATATCCCAATATTGTCTTCTCCCATCATTACTCATTTCAAAATATGCTGGCTTCTCTTTCCAAAGTTCCAGCACAGCTTCCCATTCTTCCACGGGATCAGATTTAATTGTGTATTCTATTGCATCCTCTGTTTCTGAGGCATGAAATTTGTTTTCTTTCTCGTTTCACAGAAATATCAAGTCAGTGCCTCCTACTTTAGGTTCTGATATTATAATACTTATTTCCAACAGTAATTTCTATAAGGGTCATTCTAATCTAAATTGTGGTGTGGTAACAAACAGCCCTTAAAACCTCAATGGCTTACCACAACCAAAATTCATCTCTTACGTAAGAAAAGTCCACTGTGTACTGGGCAACTCTTCAAGGTATCTGAATTCCATGGAGTGAGTCAGACAGTCCAGTGGCTTCTATCTCATGACACCACCCACGTTGCTGCTACCTGTCTTCAAACTCAGTATCATGCAACCTGACCCATGACACCACCTTCCCTAACCCAATCCATCAAACCTATGTTTGATGTTCCTATATGTTTGATGTTCCTATATCAAACTTGTATGTTCCTGTATAGAGGTATGGGATCCATCACTTAGGCATTTGAAGGCGAAAACTTGTAGCATTTTTTATTATTCTCTTTCTTTGGGAACATAAGGGTCTCTTTGACCCCTATATACTGAGAGATGCACTATTTAACAACCAGTTCTCCAGAAAGAAAATGTTTGTATGTTTAAATTTATCATACATTTTATTGGGCTTCCCTGGTGGCTCGGGCAGTAAAGAATCTGCCTGCAGTGTGAGAGACCCAGGTTTCATCCCTGGGTTAGGAAGATCTTCTGGAGAAGGGAATGGCAACCCACTTCAGTATTCTTGCCTGGAGAATTCCATGGACAGAGGAGCCTGGCAAGCTGTAGTTCATGGGGTTGCAAGCAACTAACACACACATACACATTTTATTAATATTAAGAATATGTAGGGATTTCCCTGGTAGTCCAATGATTAGGGCTCTATACTTCCTCTGCAGGGGACATGGGTTCAATTCCTGGTCAGTGAACTAGGATCCCACATGCCATGTGGCACAGCCAAAAAAATTAGAAAAAGAATGTATAGTACACAACTTACAATGATAAGCCAATGGATTCTCATAAAATGTTTTGATTTTGCAAAACTCTTGGTTCCATAGCCAACTTAAGGTTGAAACTAACAAGTAACTCAGATACTTGTTGGTTGATAGTTTGCCTTACATTAAAGAGAAAAGATAAGAGTGAAACAACATATATCTGACAGATATATGTCAGAATTTCATTCTTTTATCAGTGATGTGAATGACTTCTTTGCTGAATCAGATTACCGTTTTCACATCCTGGAGAAATATTTTCTCAATTTTGTGTGATATTTGCAATGAAATATCTGCAGGCATGATATACTTCTAAAAATAATCTGTATTATTAACATTTTCTCCATCACTTTCTTAAGCTGCAAAATCAGCAAGATAATAAAGCAAGCTCAATCAGCAAGCTCAAATGCTATAAATCATGTAGCATTTGACAATTACCAAGGAATAAATACTTCTTTGATTTCAAGCTATCAGTGTGACATAACTGAATACAGGGTTGAAAAAATTTGCACAGTAACACACCATTTGATATTTCCCGTAGAAACACAGTAGACATAAATAGCCTTGAGAGCATAGATAATAGTTAAGCATAGTAACATAGAAGCTTAGGAATTAATTACTATTGAATATTTGTTAACTTTGTTTTAATATAATTAATTACAAGTTGATATAATTTAATTTTTAATAACCGTGCTTAACAGGCAACTAACAAAATTACTCAAAATTTAATTACTGGCTCTTGTAAACCAGAACATACCAACTCCAGCACACTACTACAAGCAGGAGTTGATTCTATTAAAAAATCTTACAAATTAGTCAACTTCTCTCCATTTCTGACACCTTCACCCTAGCCTAAATTGCCATTGCTTTTTGTTAGCCCCTCGAAATATCCTCTTGTTTTTCTAGACCTACACTTAATTTTTCCCAAACTATTCTTCAAGCTTCAACCAGAGTCATTTTAAAATACCAATATGAGCATGTTTTCCAACATATTCATTCATTTATCTGTTCAGCAAATGACCGTTGAGTTGTGTGTCCCAGACACTACTTCCGTTTTTAGTTAACTAAGGTAAACATGAACAAAAGACAAAAACTCTTGGCTCATGAAGAATCCATTTTCCTGGGGAGATACAGACAGTACTGGCAGACCTCAGAGATACTGCAGTTTTGATTCCAGACCACTGCAGTAATGGGAATACCACCCTACAGTGAGTCATATGACTTTGTCTCTCACTGCATATAATGTTCTATTTACACTACACTGTAGTCTACTGTGTGCAATAACACTGTCTTAAAAAACAATCTACATACCTTACTTTTAAAACAATGCTTTTGAAAATAAATGATGCAGGTTGACTAACTTGACACAGGGTTGCCACAGACCTTCAGTTTGTAAAAAAAAAAAAAAAAAAAAGCAACATCTATGAAGTGCAGTGAAGCAAAGCACAATAAATTGAGAATGAGGACGGTTTGCACAGTCATCCCTCACTATCTGGGGCAGATTGGTTCCAGGAGCCCCTGTAGATATCAGAATCTGCAGATCCTCAAATCCCTTACATGAAATGGTGCCACCTTTGCGTATAACCTAGGCATACCCTTCTGTATTCTTTAAATCATTGCTAGATTACTTGTAATACCTCATTCTATGTAAATAGTTATAAATACAATGTAAATTGCTGTGTAAATAGTTGTAAATACTCTGTGTAACTGCTGCTGCTGCTGCTGCTAAGTCGCATCAGTCGTGTCTGACTCTGAGCGACCCCATAGACGGCAGCCCACTGGGATCCGCCGTCCCTAGGATTCTCCAGGCAAGAGCACCGGAGTGGGTTGCCATTTCCTTCTCCAATGCATGAAAGTGAAAAGTGAAAGTGAAGTTGCTCAGTCGAGTCTGACTTTTAGTGACCCCATGGACTGCAGCCCACCAGGCTCCTCCGTCCATGGGAGTTTCCAGGCAAGAGTAACTAGTTACTGGAAAATTCAAGTTTCCCTTTTCAAGACTTGCTCTATTTTTTCCCCCAAGTGTTTTCAGTCTGCAGTTGGTTGAATCCACAGATGCAGAACCCAAGGATACAAAGTAATAAAGTGTACATCAGAAGACAGTGAATGCTACAAGGTCGGGTAGGGGAGTGCAAAGGAGGATAAGGTAGAGATGGCAGGGAATTCTGGTCCTCAGGTCATGCCTCATAGACAAGGGGAGATTTGAGCAAGGATTTGACAAAGGTAAGGGTGCATCCATTTGGATTAGGCAAGAGGAGGAAATAGCCAGTGGACACAAGGAGCCCAGTGTAGCTAGAATAGATTGAGCAGGGAAAGGTGGTAAAAGATTTAGTCAGGGACTGACAGCGGACAGACTATAGGTCTTGTACGTCGTTGCATGGACTTTAACCTTCACTCTACTTGAAGCCCGGGGCCAAGATGGGTTTTGAAAAGAAGCGTATCAGATTTTCAAGTAGATCACACTTGCTTAAAGCCTTCAGCTGCTCCTCTTGCTCTTCAGGTAGCGTCTAGGGTTCTTCATGTCCCAGATAATGTGACCTTTATGCCATGTGCTCATCCTTACCTCCCGCTACTCTCTCTGCTTCCTTCCTGTAGGTCTATTAAATCAAGTACTGTTTTCTGCCTCAGACAGGGACACCGTCAGGCACTCAAACTGCCTGAACTTCTCCTTCATAATGTCAATACCTATCATATTAAAATGATAGCTTTTGATTTTGTGATTAATTGTTGGTCATATCTGTTGCCTACCTCCACTGCTACTCTCTACTAGAAAAGAAAGTTGGTTCAAACAGGGCTAGTTGTCTCTGCTGCTGTTCACTGATCTATCTCAAAGAATTAGACCAGGGTTTGGCACAAATGTTTGTTGACTGACTAAATGAATGTCTTATATATTAATATATTCCAAGCATTTAACTTAAGGTCTGTCTCATGATATACAATCTGTAATTTTTTGATGGAATAAATAGGTAACCAAACACAGGGTGTATGGATGAACTGATGATTGAATGAGTGAAAAGAAAGAATAAATGAATGAATGGCCTATGTCATTCTGTATTCCCAGTTGCTGTTTACTCACTAAGTCACGTCTGACTGTTTTGTGACCCCATTGACTGTAACCCACCTGGCTTCTCTGTCCATCAGATTTTCAGGCAAGCATAGTGAAATGGGTTGCCATTTCCTTTTCCAAGGGATCTTCCTGACCCAGGGATCAAACCCGCATCTCCTAACTGGCAGGTGGGTTCTCTAGTACTGAGCCACCAGGGAAGCCCGTATTCCCAGTACTGAACCCAAAGTCTGGTTCATGGTAGGCATTCTGTATTTTTTTTTAAATAAATAGATGACAGAATGGATGGATAATTTAATGAGTGAATTAAAGTCAATGTATAAATGAATGAAGCATCTTTAATGAAGTCAGAAGCGTTTCTATCCTCCAAGAAGAATATCTTTTGCCCAGAGCAGGTCACTTGATCAGCCCATTAGTTCTCTACTTGGTTTTCTGCCATGGATATATTTTGAAGAACATTTTTATTAGTTTTGGAGTCACTTGCAAGGGACTCTTGAATTCTCTTTTGGCTCGCCTGCATTCTTGTTCACACCTGACCTGCCATAGTTTGCGGATCTCCCTGGTTTCCTTACTTGGGCCACATTTCCAAGTGTCCCTTTGATCTCTGGCACATACTTTTGCTAGGCTTCCAATAAGGTGTTTTGAAACAGTCTCCAGATTTCCTGTGGCTTATTGACTTTTTAAATTATTCCTTTCATTTGTTTTTCCTACCCAGTGCCTACACTTGTTCTTAGGTTCCCTTTATAAAATTGAGTAACCACACGATATATAAATTTTCTCTCTGAGCCCAGAATGGTCTTAGTGTTGTGATCACTCAGAGACACTTTTTCTTCCAGGTCTTGTCCACCACTCAATCCAAGTCTGAAATATTTTCCTTCCTTAATAATTCTAAAAGACATTTTTCTAAGAGTAGGTCATTTATCTTACCCAATAAGCTTATATTCCTATTTCTAACCTATATGTGAACTGCAAATAAATTAGTCTCTGAGAAAGTATAGAGAAAGAGCATGCTGTGTCTGTGTGTTGTAGAATGAATATGTGTATCTCATTATACAGTGTATACACACACATAAATGTGTGTGTTTGTGTACACTGTATAATTAACAGTTACTTTAAAAATCATCTCATTTATTTCTAACTAGGAAAGTCTCTAGTCATGATTGCTCTTTTGGCAGAAACCAAAATCTATTCAAATAGATGTCATAGGATGATTTTGGGTTCCTATCTACAGAGGTGAAATGCTAGTTTGCTTCTTCTTTGTCATATTTTCACCTTCCAAGTGCTATTTGAAGGTAGAGTTCAACAACCCAGTAGAAGTAGGAATCATTTAACATAACGAAAAACTAGCTTTCATATTTTTTTGCCCAAGCATTTCATCAGTCAGGATTTTTCCTACCAAAGATGTTTATTTTCAACCATTTCTTGCTTTATTTGGCTAAAAGGTACGTTCTTTGCTACATTTAATAGCCATGTGTATGCTCCCCAAAGTAGAGATCACAGAGATTTCATCTGCAGATTTTTACCAGACTACAGTGAACCAAAGAACATGTTAGAAATTTGACCCTATAGTGTATATATACTTCTTGCAAATATTTTAGCAGACTGGCTGGTCTTCAAAACTTTTATATGATAAAGCACTTACATAGTCAGTGTTTATTCAGATTATAGATTGTGGTGTGAATGTAATAGATTGTGTTTTAAATAGCGAAAACAGAAAATGTGCCTTTTTCCACTTCAAACTTTTGGCTTGTTCAAGTAATAATGAAGAAGTTTTAAAAATTTGGTGATATGTTTTCCATCCATGATATTGACATATGCACATAATTATCTCTTTTTTTTTTCTTTCTGATGCAATTTCATTATTTGTCATGCTGGCCGTGGCGCACCAATAAAGCCAAAATATCATATTAGAATTCATGACAGTTTTCACATTGTATTATCAATATGTGGAAATAATTGTCTGCTCTGAGATTAAATTACATTATTGTGTATCTTTTTCATGCCTAATAAATAATGATGGATGGCTTTTATTTTCATCACCACCTGCAACCATTTAGTCACCCCTTGATTGTTGAAGATAAAATAATAAAAGGCAAGTGTTATGTTGCAAGCAGAAGAATGTAGTCAAAACAGTTGTATGTTCCTTGCTTCCATTTGCATTATTTTAGTCCCTAAAGAGCAATGCATGGTGGTCTATAAAAGAGATCAACCTGGGGGAAACTTAGAAAACATTTTCCATAAATGAGGAGAAAAGGATCTGGGAAAAAAAAATTTTTTTCTGGTAGAACAATAATTATTTCTTGGTGCACGATTCTTAATCTGAAAATGAGTTTTTTGTTCTGTGCAAATCAGTTACATGCAATTAGAATGCAAAGCAGAGGCACATCGTACTGTTTAGCCTTTTTAAAATAGAAATGAAAACAGCCCGGAAATTTTAGCAAAGTTGAGCATGCATGCTAGGTGATTTTAAAATCCAAAGACATAAAACTATGCATAATAAAAAGGCTACTCTAAACTCATTACACTTTTTGAAATTGGCAATTGGGAGGCTTAATTTTAAAATTCGTACTTGCATGTTTGGGAACTTATTAACTGTATTTTTAATGGTCAGTTGCCTTGCCGGTATCCTTTAGGTGCGTTTTGTTTGTTCTCCTGTGTATAATTCCATTGCCTCATAATTCAATTTTATCTATGTCAACCGTTCGGGTTTTTCTTTTAATTGTTTAATGTTCTGCTTAAACAAAATTGATTCCTTTTTTTTAGTGAAACTTTGGAATTGAAATTATAATCAGCAATGCTTTGAATTTTCAGGGGGAAAGAAACACCTCTGAGTTTTATGATTCTCATATATTTCATCTCTGAAGAATGTCAGACTTTTTTTTTTATAAAATAAATAGACAATGTTTATAATGAAACTAGTCATTTGATCATTTCAGTTACAACAGTGAGGTAAGAAAGCAAACTGTAGACAAAATCTTTCTTGATATTTGGTTATGAGTCACAGGCTGACTCTACAGAACCTTTTTACATGATCGGCTGTTATCGTTAAATCAAAAGATGACAATCGTCTCAGGCACGGCAGAGACTCACACCAGAATCCAGAGGTAATCCTATCAAATGTCAAGTTACTGCAGAAAAGTGGCTTGAACAATAGGCCAACAGTCCATTATTTGACGAACCCCAGATGAACACTGAGGTTTATGGAGTCTGTCTTTCACTGGGCATTCTATTAATGCTCTTCCCAGTTGTTTTAGAGCAATGATTTAAAAAGAGCACAGGAGCCCTTCCCTTGTTTATGGCTGTTTTGTCACCTGACTACCAATCTCCCTCTATAATTAAATGGCATGAATAAAATGATAATAAACATAATTTTATTAGTACCATTACTCATCGCAGAAAGTACATATTTACATCCCCTACAAGAAGAAAAAGAAGCCAAGAGCTTGCTTCCTTCCCATTTGAGAGAGCTGTGCTAAAGTCACGGGTTTTCTAGATTCTCTGTGCCTGCAAGGAATTTTGTGTTTGCAGCCTGTGAGGCAAATTCATTTGCAGTGGGTACATGTGTAGGTATCCTCTTTTGAGGGTCAAGATTTTACTTGGCCTGGGAAAACACCTTAAAAGACCAAGCCTGCAAAGCAAACTTGCATAACAACACAGAAGTTATAACTGGGACGTCTCTCTGCAGACACAACGCTAGACACTGTAAAGAAAGCAAGATTCAGCACATGCTGTGTAACTTCTGATTAGAAGCCTCTGCTGCTCTTTGGCCCTCTCTGTGTTCTCTGCAAGTCCTGAGAACCCAAGGCTTTACCCAAATATACCTAGTCCCAAAATTACAGTCTCTCCCTCGCAAACAGAACATTCTAGAATGACAACCTCATGGGATAATTTTATTTTTCTCTTGTGTTATCTCTTGTCTGTTCTGATTTTCTTCAGCCAAAGTCTTCCTGACTTGACCTAGCAAAAAAAAAGAAAACAGAAAATATGTTGGAGAAACTGTACCATACATACCCAAAATGGACATGTTGAACTAGCTCCATTAAAATAAATCATACTTAGTGCTGTGTGCATTCTTCTTCTTTTTTTATTTACTTTCACACTTTCTGTTCTCCTAGTGGTTTGCTAATTCTAATAATGTTTCTCAAGTGTGAGCTGCGTATATGAAGACCTTTAGAAGTTTTTAATTCACATCAAATTTATTAACTTTCTTGGCTTACATATTTGCAAGAGAGAGAAGTATGAGCAAAATACTCACATCCGTGCATGCTCTAAAATACCGGATCCTGAAAACCCGCCCCCTGTTAACAGTTAATAGTTCAGTGCTCTGAATTTAGAGCAGTTCCTCTGCGCTTCTCAGAAAAACATTTTGAAGAAAAAAAACACACTTTCGCCTAATAAAATTTATGTTAGAATGACAACAAAATGTCAACATCTTTGAAGTGTTTTGAGCACTTTTGATGTTTAAAAATATATATACACAATTTGAGAATTTGTAGGCAGTGTACCTATTTACAACTGTAATTTTTAACATCCGAGGTCGGGGGGATCAGTTTGTCTGAAATATAGACAAATGTTCACAGCATTAACACCAGCAAAGTCATTTTGGACTAAGATTCTTAAAATAAACGTACTCACCGAGCAGTAAATATTTGTCCAATTGGATATTCTAAATGTTGAAATCCGTTAGTCATTTTTTTAAATTTATTTTTTTTATTGAAGGATAATTGCTCTACAGAATTTTGTTTTCTGTCAAACCTCAACATGAATCATTTTGGTTGAACTCATGCAGCGCAATGAGATTGCTTTCACTTTTCCAGCAGGCATCTTAAGTCACGTTAGGGCTTAACAACTAGTCCTGGATTCCAGAAAATACTGTGAGGGAAGGAAAAACAGACTCTTTGGCTGGAGTTGTGGAAGGAGGGTGGAACCTTATGAATTAGATGACTACATAAAATGTAGGCAATTTTATTTTGGCAACAAATTCAGGCTTTTGCATTGGGCTTGGATTTTTTTTTTTTTACACTCTTAATTCAAATACATATCTACAGTTCACCTAGAAAAAGAAAGATTCTTACCCATCTGCAGAGCACAGTTTAACTAATAAGTACTTGTTCCATTTTTATCTTTCAGATTAAAGTACCATGAGCTTAGAAACTCTGCAAGCTATAAGATCTGCCCCAGGGTAAGTGACTAGGATCACGGAGTAATAACTCAAAGATGAGCTCAGATCATGTCCAAATTCATGAGAAGAGACACACATGTTTGATGAATAGTTGAGATGATGTCATAGATCAACTTTGGTGGAGTGTCTAGTGTTCTCAATCGTCGTCAAAATATTATTTAAAATACCTAGAAAATAGCACCTTGAGGGTGGTGATTTCTCAGGTGAAATAGTGCCCCAAACTTATCAAAATGTTTCATTAGCTAGACATTTATTTGGAAACTGTGAACCAGTAGAAATGGCTGGTGAAATTTATGGCATCTTCCATTGAGCCAGTTGACTTTCTTTAGCAATAATAGGCATCCTAATAATGGGTTCTAATCTGCCAGTCCAGACCAAGGACAATTTGATGTAGCTCCATGGTAGCATATTTTAAGCTTTTTTTGAAGTTCAGGAAGACATCTTTCAGAATCCGCCAGTACTTCAGAAGCATGGCTCGCCAAACCAATCAATCTAGTACAAAGTTTGTTTTTAGATTCTGAGTTCCTTGTTACTGCTTTGTAAGCAGATGTCTTCAAAGATATAATATGGTGAGGAGATTATGTGATTTTTGGGTGTAGCAGTTCTGCCAGTTATAATTAAAAGGGCCAACATCCAAGTTTTGTTTTCTTTATAAACACTGTGGAGTGTGTCAGTGGCCGATCTAAAATTACCCACAGAAGAGTGTGCGTTCTCTTCTTTAGCACAAGATAATGAAGATGGTGTGTGAAATGCGCCATGGTTATAATAAGCTGGTGGACTTGCGGTCCTACGCGCAAACTTGTCCAAATGTAATTATAAGAGTTTTAAGAGAATTGTTGCTTCCTAAACTGACTAGTCAAGTGACTCAAAAGTTAATATCACCAAATTAACAAACTGACTTTGAAGGTCTACAATTGTACCTAGAAAATAGCTACTTGGAAGTAATCATCCTTTTTTACAGGGAAGCAACATCTTTTAGATGCATGTCAATGCAAGGGGTGCCTATTTAGCATTCTCTGTAGATACTGCTTCTAGAAAGGTATAGTGGATCTAAAAATGAAAAGCCACAAAGAGCTGGGCTCCTACGTCTTTTTCTCATGCATGGAGGAGAGAGGGCCAGTATGAACCTGCTCTGTTATTTATGTGTTTGGAAAGGTGTGATTGCCAGGCTCCCCCGCCTGAATCACAAGGGCAAGAAATCAGATTGAGGCCCAGAATTTTGACAGGGAATATCTCAAGATGATTATTTAATTGTAAGGCTCTATACCACTGGTTTTTATATACAGAGAGGGAAAAAAAATCAGGGTAAAAATCAGATTGGAGCCATCAACATATAATTCTTTCAGGATTTGGGAGATAGTCTAAGAAAGATGGCATCCATGCTTGAGATCTGTGTAAATCAGGAAGGCTGAAAACATCTTTTTCCTTTCTGTTTGGAGTACAAATCTTCAAAAATACTGTGGAGAAACTGAAATGTAGTTATGTTGTTCCAGTAATGAGAATCACGGGATCCCAGTGCCTCCTATAGGGAGTCCCTCTCAGTGGCTGGTGTGGTTGAGTGACTTGTAGGTTTCCCAAGGCAATGGGTGCTAGAATCACTGAAGAGAAAATTGTCACTCAAACTAGCCTCATATTTTGCTGCAATTTAGTTTGTTTGGGATGTTCTCAGTGTCCTAAGGCATGTGTCTCCTGTCTCAAACTTACCAGATTGAACTAACTAGATGATCTGTAATTGCTTTGAAGGGATTGGGGGAGGAGGGCAGGCAAAAATTTTAAAGTAACTAAAATTTACCAAAACAACCAATCTCAAAAACATGTCCAATGCTGAGCTGTTTTATATTTCTTTTTATTTCTGAGGTATCTGTATATTGACAGGTAATGTTCATGTTGTCACATACTCTCTTCATGTAAATATAGGTACATGTTAATGTTCAATCCATTCTTTGACACTGTAGCCGGAGCAATATTTTACAAAGGGAAAAAAAAGGTATTTAGTGTCTGAGCTAAGAGGAAAATATCAATACTTACTCTTGCGTGGTTTGGCCCTGCATTCTCATCCAGGCACATCTTATACTGATGCCCTTTTATTCTCCAACCCCCATGTAATCTGGCTTTCATGTTATTTCATGCTATTTAAATTCTATATAGTAATTGCATATCTGTCCCCCTAACATAGAATCCTTCTTCATGGGACATCCTTAATTAAGACAAATTCCTCTATCTTTATATCTGATAAGATCATGATACTCATGTAACAGAATTATCATGGTTGTTACTGTGCATTTATATGTATAATCCGTTGCCTGGAATCTACCTCCTAATCTATAAGCTTCGTGAAGAAAAGCACTATGTCTATTTAGCTTATTATTACATGCCCTGAACTTATCCCAAAGCTTGAAATACAGGTACCCTCAAATATTTCTGAAGCAAAGGGATGAATGTCCAGAACATCTATTGAGCATTTGGACCATGGTTTCCCATGTTATGAAGGCCTATATTATAGGCCATCTATCTATATTATAAAATACCTAGTGGAGCTACTAAAGGATATAGTTGGGGACTTCTCTATAAGATTCTTTTTTTCTAGTCAGGTTAAGTAACCCTAGCTGCTGTAACACACGGGCCCAGCATTTCAGCAGTTTGCCATATCGGTGTTGATATTTTACTCTTGGCATAGTCAAATGTGAATTGGGAATGACAGATTGCTCTGCTCCCCAGAGGCACACATGAACCCAGGCTACCTCCTCTTATTCATCCTTTCACGAAATCTCAAGAGTCCTCCTGGATTTTTGGTATCTGTCATCCAACAAGCAAAGAAACAGAAAGATGAGGCTTTGAAGTGGATGTATCTGTTCTCTCCACAGTCTATTAGCCAGAATAGGATCACGTGATCCCACTGGATTGCATGAAGGCTGGAAAATGTGGCCTTCTTTGTGCCACACATGGTTTTGTTCCTGCTACATCGAGGTATAATTGAAATTTGCCAGCAGTTCCTGGATACTCCAGAAATTATATTATCAGTGAGAAAAGGAGAACAGTGCCTGAAATCAAACTCTCAAGGAAGGCAAGTGCCAGCATTAAATGGACTGATTTAGTGGTATTGTGTCTGTCTAGGAATGTGCTACATGGTTTGGTAAATACAGTTTTCCTACTGCAGAGACTCTCCAAACAAGTACATTTTGAAAATGAACTTTGAAGAATCAGCTGGAGGGTATACAGATTTTTATATTCACTTTAGGATTTTTCATTTTCATATTGTACTAGCTAATGTGCCAAAATGAAAATAGCTTTTCACAAAATGGAAGTTACATTATAAAGCTGGAGTTGGTATTATTTATTGCTGAATTTCAGTGGAATCTCAAACAGAGGGAAGCAGGATCTTCTCCTCCACTGTTTCCCTCAGATTCTGTCAAATAGATCAGGAAAATGAAATGTATGCAGGGTTGACTTTTAATCAACAGAGACACAAAGACCCTGATAGATAAATCAGTCGAAAGAGAACGTGTACAACAAGTGACTGTCAGTATTGTAAAGACAACATTTTAGGCTTGACATTGAAGATATTCTTGAAGAGTAATTTATCTGGGAGAAAATTGACTTGCTCTATAGAACTGCCAAATGTAGCGATACTCTACCGAATGCATCCGCTTCAACCTTACTATTTGAGAAAGTTTTTCTCTTTTAATTGAACCTTTTCCTTTGAGAAAATATGTAGCATGGACCTGTGTTGCTCTTTGATGTACAAAGCAGACGTGAAATTGGATTTCAGATTAAGTGACAGTGGCGGACTAAGATTAAACACCAAAATCATCTGTGAAATCAATTTAATCATTTGTTTACTCATGACACACTTTTCCATAGAGAAAAAGCTCACCAACTTTGTACTTTTGTCTTTATTAATCAACAATGCAGTGAATACATCTTATTATCTTTACTTTTTTCCATTTAATGGGGAGGAGGAGAGAGGTGGGTAGTATCCTTCTTGGTTAGTAGTTTCTTCTCAGTTTCTCTCACACTTTCTTTGCTTAATTTCGGAGACAATGAAGGATGTGGTCCAAACTTAGTCATGTTGTTCAATGAATCTAAGATACTGTCAATTGTAAGATGCACCATTTTTTAATTTACCACTAAGAAACAAAAAGCAGAAGCACAGTACTGCTTAAACGATAATGTGATGCTTTCTTATCACCTAGCATTTTTACTCTGTACTTACCAAAAGAACAGTTTTAGACTTAGACACATTTTTTATCATATTTCACACTTGTGCAAACAGAAAAAGTAAAACATAAGTAAAATAAATTGAAGTCTTTCTAAAATTTCTGCACATTTATAGTCCAACTCTTCTGAATTTGTGTTTCACGCAGTTGTTGATGTTTTTATTTTCCCTTATACTCCTATCTCCTGCGCCACCATGAACATTAGCATCCCTTAAAGAGTGTTCCATTATTATTCCCCCAAACTTTCTTCCCCTCTTCTGACACTGTCTTGTGCGAAGGATTTCCACGAGCAAGCACAGGTTGGTGATAACTCTGTCATGATCAACTGCGTGGTCAACAATATGTTAAAATGCTTCCCATTAAGATGTGGAAAAGTACATCAAGAATTTGTTCATTTCTATCTGTGGTCCTGCCATAGCACCCTGAATGTGCTTGATCTCATCTGATCTCAGAAGCTAAGCAGGATCAGGCCTGGTTAGTGCTTAAATAGGAAACTGCCTGGGAACACTGGGTGCTCTAAGCTATTAAAAAAAATAGAGAGAATTTGTTAAGTACTATTTATTTTTTAATGTACATGTGAAAACACAACCCAATAGCTTATCTCAACTGACCTAATATTGTCTGATATTTCAGGATGTAAAATATAACTAACATTACGTATGTCTTTCTGTCTTTAGCTTTTATGTTAATATAGATATTTAATTGTAAAGGACATTCCTATTGAATTTATACCCACCCTTCATGGCATAAACTCTTCAAATTAAGTTTTTGATAAAGCTCTTACTCACTATTAATTATAATTCATAATTATTGTAATGAAGTTATTATATAATTCATAATTATTAAAATTCACAATTATAATTAAAACTTATTTTCATAGAAACAGTAAAGTTTCTGCAAAATTTATATAGGTAATTTGTATTAAAATATTTGTTTCTATTCTTACTCAAATGTGTTTTTGGATTCTCTTTTTCCCCCCTCAGATTTATATATTAAAAAAAAAATTTATGAAGTGTAGTTGATTTACAATGTTGTATCAGTTTCAGGGGTACAGAAAAGTGCATCAGTTAAACACATACACATATCCACTCTTTTTTAGCTTCTTTTTCCATGTAGGCCCTTACAGAGTGTTGAGTAGAGTTGCAGAGTTCCCTGTGCTATATAGTAGGTCCTTCTTAGTTATCTGTTTTATGTAGTAGTATGTATATGCCAGTCCCAAGCTCCCACTTTATCACTCACTCCCTTACCCCTTGGTAACCATGTGTGTGCTATGAGTGCTAAATTGCTTTAGTCATGTCTCCTTCTTTGAGACCCTATGGACTGTAACCCATCAGGCTTCTCTGTTCATGGGATTCTCCAAGCAAGAATACTGAAGTGGGTTGCCATGCCCTCCTCCAGGGGATCTTCCCAACCCAGCAATCAAACCTGTGTCGCTTATGTCTCCTGCATTGACAGGCAGGTTCTTTACCACTAGCATTACCTGGGAAGCCCAGGTGTAACTTTACTTCTGCTTTGTAGATAATTTCATTTGTACTCTTTTTTAGATTTCTCATATAAGCAGTATTACATAATATTTGTCTTTCTCTGTCTGACTTATTTCAGTGTGCCCATTTCTAGGTCCATACATGTTGCTGCAAATGGCATTATTTTGTTGTTTTTTTACGGCTGATTTCCACTGTATATATGTACCACATCTTCTTTACCCATTCATTGGTCAATGGGCATTTAGGTTGCTTCCATGTCTTGTCTATTGTAAACAGTGTTGCAATGAATGTTGGGGTACATGCATCTTTTTTGAACTAGGGTTTTCTCCACATATATGCCAGGAGTGGGATTGTTGGATCATACAGTAACTCTGCTTTTATTTTTATTTGCAATAACCTCAGATATGCAGATGACATCACCCTTATGGCACAAAGTGAAGAGGAACTAAAAAGCCTCTTGATGAAAGTGAAAGTGGAGAGTGAAAAAGTTGGCTTAAAGCACAACATTCAGAAAACTAAGATCATGGCATCTGGTCCCATCACTTCATGGCAAATAGATGGGGAAACAGTGGAAACACTGTCAGACTTTATTTTGGGGGGCTCCAAAATCACTGCAGATGGTGACTGTAGCCTTGAAATTAAAAGACGCTTACTCCTTGGAAGGAAAGTTATAACCAACCTAGATAGCATATTCAAAAGCAGAGATATTACTTTGCCAACAAAGGTCCATCTAGTCAAGACTGTGGTTTTTCCTGTGGTCATGTATGGATGTGAGAGTTGGACTGTAAAGAAAGCTGGATGCAAAGAATTGATACTTTTGAACTGTGGTGTTGGAGAAGACTCTTGCGAGTCCTTTGGACTGCAAGGAGATCCAACCAGTCCATCCTAAAAGAGACCAGTTCTGGGTGTTCATTGGAAGAACAGATGCTGAAGCTGAAACTCCAATACTTTGGCTACCTCATGTGACGAGTTGACTCATTGGAAAAGACTCTGATGCTGAGAGGGATTGGGGGCGAGAGGGGGACGACAGAGGATGAGATGGCCAGATGGCATCACCGACTCAATGGCCATGAGTTTGGATGAACTCTGGGAGTTGGTGATGGACAGGGAGGCCTGGTGTGCTGTGTATCTTGGGGTCACAAAGAGTCGGACATGACTGAGCAACTGAACTGAACAGACTGAAGGAGCCTCTATTTTTCATTTAAAGGTTCCAAATCTCACTCCCTCTAACCTCTCAAAGCCAGTGGAAATTCTTTGTAAGTGTTCTTCACATATTGCATTATTGTATTCTTGAAGGTCTGTGAATAAATCAAGTGTTTTTAAATGAAGTCATATTTTTTACCATCTTAGATTTATACTTCAGAATTTATTTTCTTAATTTTTCTAGTCTTAACAGTCTCTGCTCTCTCCAAAAGAGTTTTTGACTTTGTCTCCTTCTCTCTTGCCCATATCTCTCTTTAAGACAAAGTTATATAAACTTCAGTTTAACTGTACTTGGGAGTGCTCAGTGTTTCAAATAAGCTCCCTACAGACACTTTTGTGACATCTTAAACCCATGTGTGTTGTGAATAATAAACCCAATGATTATCTGGTTTAGATTTGTTTGTTTTATGGGCTAGCTTAGACTGGGGACATTTCGTTTTCCATTTATGAGTTAACACTCCTAAATGTGTTCTGCTGAACACCACTGTCACTCCGTCCAAACTATTTGCCATAAAAGCAAAGAACTCCCTATCAGCTCCATTATTTTTTGCTTTTTTCATATGTGTTTGGGTTTTAAAACATATTTTCCACGGTCGTGGCTATGTGAGTCTTAGAAATGCAACTAGACAGATGTACTGACCACAGTTGCCAAGGGAGCAGTTTCCTTGACGATGGTCAACCGTCATCCAGGCAGTCCATGTTCTCTGCCCTCCCCATGTGACTTGCTCTCACGTGCTGCAGAGCTTGGGTGGGGGAAGGAGCTCTGTGTAAATCACCCTTCCCCAGCCACCCCACCCACCCTGCATACCACTGGTTTTCATGAAGCAGGCAAATGAGGGCAGGTGGTACACTGTTTATGATGCTGTTTGAGAAGCTTTACAAGTGCCCCAGGCCACAATTCACCGTGAAGGGTTTCTGTCTCTCCAACTTCGTTTCAACCAAAATCTTATGCCAGTCATTTGAAGAAGATCCAGATACACACTGGCCAACGCCCAATGGTCGAAGCTGCAAGAGATCCAATAACAACGGAGAACTCTTTTGCAGAGTAAACATTTTCTAGTAGTTAAAAGAAGAGGTATGAAGAACCAGACTACGGCTTTTCTATTACTTGCAATCACACTGAGTTGCCTCTCTGCCTGTATTGCTGCAAATTGTAAATGAGAATATTAATCCTCCATGGTAGAATACTGGACCCTGTCATAAAAGTCTGTAGTTAAGACTGATGTTTTCACGTTAAGAAAGGTTAGAAGAAATATTTCATAATATTGTTCAATCTTTAAAAAATGTAAAGCGGCATGCAAAAATTACAATAGACAATTGTTTTCCCAAACCAAGTATGTAATATAGATGGTATGTGAGTATTTGCTGAGAGTGAGGTCTCCATGTCAAATGTCTTATGTGTGTTATGTCATCTCCTCACAATAACTCCAACTGGCAGACACTATTGATATTCTCATTTTACAGATTAAAAAAAAATAGGCTTTTGGAAGTAAAATAGTTTATTTACCAAAGGTCTACTACTAGTGTGTAAGAATTGGGACTCTAGGGAGACTGACTATAGATACACTATACAATGCACCCCTCTATGTGCAGACTACTTTCTTTGTGTGTCAGATTAACACACCATAGGTAGCCTTTCTCTTTTTTTATACACCCTCCTGCGTGGTTTAGAATGGTTGGAATGCGTATATTAAATCCAAGAATTTGATATATCAGCTTAGAATTTGAAGAGCATTTTTTTTAACGTTTCATAAACTTGCAAAAGTTTTCAACTAATCATATATTTTGGAAAGAAAGAAATACTAATGAAGAGATTTATGTCTCCAATGGTATTATGAAATATACTTGTAATATAAAGAAGAGACCAGTCATGTTAAACTTAACCAGATTATTCATCCATGGAATTCATTTTCTTGTACCAGAATTTCAGCATGATATTTTCAAGACTTTTCAGTTTTATAAAAAAGGGCAGGAAAGAATATCAAAAATTAATAATGTTAGGAATGGATTCTGAATATGCAAGGGTAGACGAAACAGTGGTTGTTATACTGCGTTTTACGTGTTGCTTGTAGACTTGACTAGGTCAACAAATATTTCCTGTATGAAGAATTGAGGGCCATACCCTTTCAACCTGAGTAGTTTTGCTCTACTTTATATTAACATTTTATTCAAAAACAGATTTCTTGGGATAAAGCAACTTGAAAATAATACTTTCAGAGAAAGAAAAAAAGATGTAATTTTTGTAACTCAAAAGTATATAATGTTGTAGATGCTATTCTGTTTCTGTAAGGAACATGAAAAGAGGATATATAGTTAGATAACAATTGAGGTAAGGACTTAGAAGGAAACACTTCTTGATTCTGAAAGCACTGACATCCTACAGAAATACTACTTAAGTGAGTCAAACACACACAGACCTTCCCTGGGAACTTTGCAGATGATATAGTATAGAACCTTTCAGGAAAATTTCATCTTCCCCATCCTCACCTGTATCCTACTACAAGTGGTCGTTCTTTGGTGACCTCTGGCTTCTACACGGAACTGTTCCTGCTGGCCCCACTTGGTTGGAAAGCTAAGAATTGTGTTCAAGTTGGAGAGAATTGAACCATCTTTTGAGAATGGTCCCAATCAATCGGAATTTGTGGATTGGTAGTATATATGATTTAAAATATTTATGTCTGGCTGATCCTTTTTTCCTTAATATGTATCTCATTTCTAAAAATTTACTGTGAACCTTTTTCTGCTGTTCAGAGAGAATTTTAAAGCCTTTCTTAATTTGATAATTGGGTACTACATATTAAGTATTTACAGTGTATTTTTCTTTCTAAAAATGGATTCCTCCTAACTGTGGCCCTTTACAACTCCATCTTTACCAGACACATTGAGGTTTAAGGGTTGGTTGTTTTCTAAGTGACATGACATGATTGATATAATCTGGCATAATTCATTACGATGTCAGGCATCAGCAGAACATTTGGTAAAAATATTCATCAAAATCTATTACTGTAGAAATTACCACTTGCAGATTCTTTTTCTGGTTAATTTCCTGCGTGGTGAAACACCACCTTACTGACGTCAGACTGCATGTTTTTAGAAAGTGTGACTGTTAATATAGGCGTTCCTGAAATCCCAGCACGGACTTAAGGTTTATCACTAATCAGCTGAAGAATGTCAAGTGAAATCTCAAAGATGTTTCCTCTACTCACCTACTATCTTTGAGTAAAAGAAACACAGTGTTAAAACTGGTGCTTTTGCCTTGATCTTACCTTTTGACCATCAGGATGGTTGAAGCTTAATCAGATGATGCTAAAGGGAAACAGAGGCAGCTCATGGGTTTACCACACTGTAGATTGCTCATAGAGGAGATATTTTTTACATAAAGGCCAAGCTCATAAAGCAAAATCCTAACATCTGTCTTTTTCCTCTCTAGCAGACAGACATTCATAGACTGGGTTCATTGTCCGTGATATGACTGACAGTGACCCTGACAGAAGTCAGCCAAAGCTCAATTTACAAATACTTTAAAACTAGATCATCCTGACAGCCTCAAACTACTGACTTGGCTTGGGACCCATGATTCCTCACTCACCTGGCTCATGGTTGGTACCTTTTCTACTAGCAAGGTAGAGAAAGGGCTATAAGTCAAGAAATATACTAAGCAAAATATGGATCACAAGTACATTATTAGAGTAAAACAGTTCTCTAGTTTCGGTATGATTGTTTGTTTCCTTTTGCATTTATACCTCTTTTTTTCCCCAAGTTTTCTCTCCAAACCTAATATTCATTATATCTCCTTAAATATATTCAGTAATTTCTGTATGAAGTTTCATGTTATCCAGTATTCACATGTCTTTTCAACTGGTTTTTTAAATATTTATTCTTCAGCTATCCTCTTAGCTTATGATCCTATCAATCAGAAATTGTTTCTTTATCCTTGGTATACTGTACTTTATATAGTATTAAAATGTTACAGTTTTTTAAAGATTGAACAAAAGTGACTATTGAAAGATGCATGTTGAAACTTAAGGAATTTTTTGAATATAGAAAGGTCCTTTGTTTTAGATTTACAGTTGGTTTTCAAAATCTGTTTAGCATAAAAATTCTCTCCCGCCTTGACCTTATTTGTGCTCCCAAAATATACATAAAATATACATAGTATGTTTGCCATGATAGTATCTTTTTAGCTATCCTACCCCATTATCTGTGTTCTAAATGTAGCATACAACAAACTAATCATTCAAAAAAAAAAAAACCTATCTATTGAGCACATACTAGATATGATTCACTCTTCTAGGGCCTGTGGACACACAGTGGATGAAGCAGTTCACTTCATAGAGCTTACATTCTGTGGGTAAGATAAGCAGCTGCCAAGTGCATAAATAAACATAATGTATCACATATGATGAGTGCTAGGGATAAAAATAAAGTGAAGAGAGGATATAGGGAGAAGTGGGAATCCTCCACTTAATTTGTTCATTATTTAAGATACATTTTTGAAACAGCACCCACTCTGTGCAAGACACTGAACTAGGCAGCAGGCAAGACAAAGAGGGCCCTAACTCATCATAGGAGACAGAAACTTAAAAATAACTGGTTTATTAAGTATTCCTAATTCTGATGGGGGTACTCCAGTCGGGAAGTGGCATAGTCATTGCTTTCCAGTGTGTCTTATCCTGGTTTCTTGTCCTAGCCTTTAAGGATCAGTGACACCCATGTACAAGTTCCCTAGAAAACCTGTAGGAGTTCTCCTCACTGAGAATTCCCCGGTGTGGCCTAAGCTCTTTTGATGCCTCAGTCTCAACCCATCCCAATTTCCACAGTAAGTCCCTACCCCCAGCCTCTTGGCAAGTAATCCTGGGAGTTGGGAAGGATGCCATGGCAAGACAGTATAAGCCTGGTTTATCCACCTGGCCCCACAAAACACATGTTATTGCATTGCATGTAGCAGTAGACCTCGGTCCCCTGCTGTCCTCTCTTCACTTTGTTGTCTTTTTCCTGTTCATTTTCTCACACTTAAAAGGCAGAAAGACAGATCAACAAAGGTCATGTACAAGCTAATGTCTAACCAGGGAGTGGACTCCCAGTCTTCCTTCCTGAATACACACACCATTTCTGCAAGCAAGTCTCTGAATCTTCATACTTGTTTAGGAGAATGGAACATTCCACTTTCAGTCTCTGTAAGGAGGGAAGGAGAACAACCACAACTTTGATCTCAATACTTTTCATCTTTCAGACTTTGCATTTTATACAATCAGGTAAGAAAATTTAAATTGTGACATATGAAAAGTAAGAAAATATGATATATAATCAAAGGAAAACATAGTCAATAAAAGTAGGTCAATGGATGACCCAGTTATTGAAACTAGCAAAGACTTTAAATAAATCTTGTAAATACATACAGTGATTTATATGAAAGGTGGATATAACGAGGATGTTTCTGGCAAGAAAGTGGAAACTTTCTAGAGAACCAAATGAAAATTCTAGCACTAAAAGCCTAGAATGTCTCTTATTGTTAAAGTTCATAGAAGAGGCTTGGTAGCAGAATAAAACCACAGAAAAAAGAAAGAAAGATCATTCAGTAGAAAGTATTCAAACTGAAACTATGGATAGGTAGGGAGTGAAAATTTTAAATACATGTAGATAGCATCAATGAGGAGAGGCAATGGCACCCCACTCCAGTACTCTTGCCTGGAGAACCCCATGGACGGAGGAGCCTGGTAGGCTGCAGTCCATGGGGTCGCTAGGAGTCGGACACGACTGAAGCGACTTAGCAGCAGCAGCATCATCAATGAAATCTGAGAATATACCAAAGTCCTGAAAGGAAAACAGAGGTTAGGGCAGAAAAAAATTGAAGAAATGATGTTGAAATTTTTTCCAAATAAAGTGAAAATTTTTATTGCATAGATCCAAGAAGCTCAGTAAAACCCAACACCAGTATAAATGCAAAATAAATCACATTAGGATACAGCAATCAAATATTAAACCAGGCTAAGTTAAATAGTCTTCTTTCCTGAATAATTTCTTAGAATTTGTAGCATATATATTACACAATTCTTACAAGGGAATATACATTTTGCAATTTTAAATAAAAAATCCTTTAAAAGTGACTTTTTCAGGGTGTACCTTTGTCAGGTATATATTTTCGGAAATGTTGAGCTAGTGGTAGGGAGACATAAATAAATGGACTAAAAATTAAAAGTGGTCTTATAATGATATAGAGAACATGTCATGTTTTATATGTACAGGAAATAGGAAAAGTAGTTTAGGACAAATGTGTGGGTGAGCAAGAGGAAAAGAGTAATGCAAGTGAACGGAAAGATGACTTTGAAAATAAAGTACCAGAAGGGCTACTAAGGGGGAATATCATAGATTCAATATGGCAAGAGGGCAGGATTAATGGAACACATAGTTTTAAAAAAGTATAGTGGGCTAATTTGGGGATGGATTTGAGTGTCAGTCTAAGAATTCTGGATTTTTTTATTGCAAGGAGTAGGTTGAAGTAAGCAAGAAAGAGATGGGACTTGGTAAGCTTTTTTTTAGATTAATTTTCTTTATTTGGCTGTACCTGCAATCTTGGTTGCAGTGTTTGGGACCTTTAGTTGCATCATACAAACTCTTATTTGCGACTTTCAGGATCCAGTGCTTTCAGGATCCTGTGCTTCCTACATTTGGAACACAGAGTCTAAGCCCTGGACCACTAGGGAAGTCCCTGGTTAGCTTTTAAAGAAAGTTTAGTCTGCCGGTTATATGGAGAATGAACTAAAGAAAAGCAGTTGGTAATGGGGAACCAAGTAGAAAACTGCTAAAATAATTTAAGGAGAGTGACAAGAAAAAGTAAATGTAAGAGCTGTCTGCAGAAATTCTCTCTTAGTGTCATTCACTTTACATATCAATTTGACTGAACCACAGAGTGTCCAGATATTTGGTCAAACATTATTCTCAGTGTACCTGTGAGGGTATTTTGGATGAAACTAACATTTAAATCAGTAAGAGACTGAATAAAATGGGTTGCCCACTTTAATATGAGTGGCCCTTGTTAAATCAGTTGAAAGCCTGATTAGGGGGAAAAAAAAAAACAAAACACGCTGACTTCACAAAAGTAAGAAAGAATTCCTCCTTGAGCTGACCTGCCTTGAGCTGGAACATCAGTCTTTCCCTGACTGCAGACTCATCCTGAAGCAACTGCTCTTCTTGGAGCTCGAGCCTGCTGCTGGCTTTTGGACTCGAACTTCCATTGGCTCTCCCGTCCCTCTACCCTTTGGACGCAATTTAGAATCTGGGGTCTCCAGCTTGCCGGCCACAGATCTCTGGGTGTCTCAGCCCCCATAATTACATGAGCCAGTTCCTTGTAATGATTTCTTTTCTATAAATATACACATCCTGCTGGTTCTGCTTCTCTGGAAATCCCTGACAAATACACATCAGTATTTAGCTTGTGACTACTCTGGTTCAGAGAAGCTATCCCTGAGCCAATGGCTAGAAAAAGTAGGAGTGAGACAAAGCTGTAACTCATCTTGTCTAACTTAGCAGTGAGGAGGAATTTGGGGGTGAGAATAAGGATGGGTATGAGGAGAAAGATGAGACCTGTGCAGAGAGGGAGGAAAGAACATAACATGATGGCTCTTTCTGAATGAGTTGACAAGTCAAAATGTGTAACAAACAGTGAGTCCTAATGGCAGCTTAAACTTGCCATGGGTACAAGGTACTCGAGATTCTGGAAAAGGAGCTTCCTACCCAAGAGCTGCCTACGGACAAAGCAAATCCTCAGGTGAAACCCAGATTTCATTTAGAAGAGAAGGGTGGAAGGAATCTTTAAAGAGTTGATAACCTTTGGCTTGTCTGCACAGGACTGTTCCAACTCAGCCCTGGTAATTATCTCTCTTCCCCAAAGATTCCCACAGGAAATTTGTGCACAAGGGATAATAGCCAAATGAGAAAGACTTTGCCATTGTTATGTTAGCTGGCCTCCTTCTTGAGGGCCTACTATGTTTGAATGTTGCAGACTTGATATGTTGAGACATCCTAATGCCCATTGAGAGAGTACTGGGCGCGGGGGGCCTTCTGGAGATGCCTAGGTCACAAGAGTGGAACGCTCATGAATGGGATTAGTGTTCATATAAAAGGGATCTTACAGAGCTCTTTCCAGGCTTCCACTCTGTGAGGAAACAAGAAGGTGTCAGCTAGGAACCAGGAGGAGGCCCTTCCCCAGAGCATGACCTTGCCAGCACCTTGGTATTAAACTTCACAGACTCTAGAACTAAAATAGATAAATTTCTGTTCTGTATAGACTTCCCGTCTGTGATATTTTATTGCAGAGCTTGAATGGAAGAAAGTGCCTACATGCAGGCTTTTGATAAAGGGGCACAAAAGCATATAACTTGGTCCCAAGGAGAGAAGAAGGCCACCCCTCTCTGCGCAGCTATTACTAGATGTTGGAAATGTCTCTCTTGTAGATAGAAACCCCAAGCTAAGTCCAGCACATAAAAGCACAGAGTTCAGCAATAAACCTGACCTTGTTACAGAACCCGTAGTATGAATAACACAAATGAACATGGCACAATCGATATCCTAGATTCTGTCCTGAGTGACAAGTTCTACTTCCTTGGCCAGGTGGGGGCATATTACCTGGGAGACAGGAGAGGATGCTAAAAGGGAGTTGGGGAAAAGGTCCAAAGACCACCTCTTCCCATGTGCTTGAAATGAGCTTGTTTATGACTGATAGGGTAGTTTTTGTTTTTGTTTTTGTTTTTTAATTTTTTAGGTGGTGTATAACTGATTAACAATTTTGTGATAGTTTTAGATAAACAGTGAAGGGACTCAGTCATACATATGCTTGTATCCACTCTCCCTCAAATGCTCTTCACATCCAGGCTGCTGCTGCTGCTAAGTCGTGTCTGACTCTGTGCGACCCCACAGACGGCAGCCCATTGGGCTCCGCCATCCCTGGGATTCTCCAGGCAAGAACCCTGGAGTGGGTTGCCATTTCCTTCTCCAGTGCATGAAAGTGAAAAGTCAAAGTGAAGTCGCTCAGTCGTGTCTGACTCAGCGACCCCATGGACTGCAGCCCACCAGGCTCCTCCGTCCACGGGAGTTTCCAGGCAAGAGTACTGGAATGGGCTGCCATTGCCTTCTCCGTACATCCAGGCTACCACATAACATTGAGCAGGGTTCTGTGCTACACAGTAGGTCCTAGTTGGTTATCCACTTTAAATATAACAGTGTGCACATGCCCATCAAACCCTGAGAGATAGTTTCCTGACCCTTGTATTTTCCAAAGAAGAATCTCAAGGGCCACTGGCGGGAGGCTGTGGAGCAACAGTGATGTGGGTTCCCACCTTCTTCTAAGGGAGCAATTGTCCTTTCGTCTGCTTTAAGAACTGGTCTTCTAAAAACATTTCCTTTGAAGAAAGAATTCTGTGGCCCAGTCTATTTAAAATCTTTACGAGGAGGGATTATACAGTTGGGTCACTCTGAGGGGTCACTTCAATTATATCCCCCCAAAAGATATGTTTCGGTCCTAGCCCCTAGTCCTTCTGAATGTGACCCTATTTGGAAATGGCATCTCTGCAAATGTAACCAAGATGATGTCATACTGGATGAGAGTGATTGCCTTATACAAAGAAACACAGCAACTCAGACACAGAAATATACACAGCTATGTGGAGATAGAGAAAGAGAGTGAAGCTATGCTGCTACAAGCCAAGGAATGCCAAGGTTCACCAGTAACCATTAGAAGCTAAGAAGAGGCAAGGAAGTTTCTTCTGTAGGGCCTTCAGAGGGCTCATGGCCCTGCAGACACTTTGATTTTGAACTTCAAGTCTCCAGAACTATGAGAGAATAGAATTCCTGCTCTTTTAAGCTACCTGGATTTTGGTACTTTGTTACAGCAGCCTTAGGAAATTAATACAATAGAGGTATGGGTCTAAACCACTCAGAACTGCCACTGCCTGTTTTTCTAAATATAGATGAATATAATGTCAAGACATTCCATATAATTGAGCCTATTATTTTCAGATGATGAACAAAGTTGCAGACATGTAAATTCACAGGTTCAAAGTCCCATGGCTAGAAATTGGTAGTCAGAATTTGAATTCACTATCTGGCTCCAGAGCCCAGGTTTTTGATCTTCTGACGCAATCACTGGGCAGAATTTCAAAGTGGATGTGATGGTAAGTTTAACAGGATTGATTTTCTTTTGTTTTTGTTTGATTTGTCTTTGCTTTTCTTGTACTATCATCAGTGAGTAGCAGGGACCTACTTTCGCTTCCATCAGATGAAACAGATATTGATGAACACCTCAGAGAAGATGTGAAAATGATGTAATAGATTTATCTTGCAGATCTGTGGCATTATAACCATTTCGGGTCTTGCTGTAGTTTTATTCTCTGAGTACAGAGCCTAGGAGCAAGCTCCTTTCTAAGTGCATTGAGAAGCTGAGTCTGTACATTCCTTTAAGTGCAACAGGTACAATTGCACTGTTTCTGTTTCTCACTGTAGACCTTTTGGTGTTGCCTTATATACAAAATGGGCTTCCCAGGTAGCAGGCGGTGCTAGTGGTAAAGTACCCTCTTGACAATGCAGGAGACGTAAGCAACATGGTTGAATCCTTAGGGTGGAACGATCCCCTGGTTCAGTCCCTGTTGGGAAGATCCCCTGGAGAAGGGCATAGCAATCTGCTCCAATATTCTGCTCAAGCTGCTAAAACAAAACAACCCCATGGACAGAGGAGCCTCGTGGGCTATAGTCCATAGGGTCGCAATGAGTCAGACATGACTGAAGTGACTTAGCATGCATGCACACACATATGTGTAATATATTCTCTATACCTCATGCATACATAGATGCAGTAGACTCTGAAACAAGCCAGTCATACAAAATCCTGCTTCATATCGATTGTGCCTCTCCTTGCTAAACTTCCAGGACTTTTGCTACCATATACAGGGATTCTTAAGCTTTCTTGAGATAGGAACATTTTTTAGCTTAATTTTTATTGGAGTATAGTTGATTCTATGTTGCATTGGTTTCTGCTGTACAGCAAAGTGAATCAGTTACACATATACATATTCACTCTTTTTTGGATTCTATTCCCATATAGGTCATTAGACAGCATTGAGTAGAGTTGAGATGGGAACATTTTGACAATCATTTTGACTCCCCCAGAAAAATGTACATAGCATAAAACATTGCTTGTGATTTATGATTTCAGGGAATTGATTAATCTTCTGAAATATATCCTGGACCCTAAAAGAATCTGCTCTTAGGAATTCTTCTCTTGAGCTTCATGACTCAAATGAGTAAAATAAGCTGAACCTGATGGTGTAATGAGAAATGTGGGTTGTATCAATTAGGAATTTTTCTACATGCAAAGGGAAAAATCTCACCTGTCACTGGCTTAGCTGCTAAAACAAAACAAAAACAATGGTGGTGAAGGTCGTGGAGGAGATAATGCTCCCCATAAATCTTGGGGTAGCACTGACTTCAAACAGAGCTTGATAGAGTTCTTGTGATTTGATCAAGTTCTTTCCATTGTCTCTGCTTCCTCTGGGTTGGCCCTCTGCTCAAAAGATGTAGTTAAAGATGTCAGCCGGCAGCTTCTGGGGCTGTTTCCCTTCAAACCCCCATCCAGAAGAAAAGAAAATATTCTTCAACTATTAAATAAACATCCTTGGTTTCAGGGATTGGACCATCCTGGTTAGGATGCCCTGCAGCCAAAAGGGGTATGTACCTGGCCTTCTCACTATAGAACCAGGAGTGGAATCAGCTTCCCTAAGTGTAAATTGGCAAAGAGAAGAGCCCCAAAAGAATATTAGGCCAAAGGGAATAGACCCTGGGAAGCCAGAAACAGCATCAATTAGGGCTCACATTTAAAATGTATGCATGAGACATGGTTGAAAAATAACTCGTTGCTTCCTGGATCTGGGTAGCCATGGTCAGATCATGTCCCTTGAGTCCCACCAGTGTGTACCTTAATGGGCCAGTGTTAATTGGTCACCAGTGAGGAGCCCATGCCCCTCCCCTGAGCCAGTATTTTTTTTTTTAAGTCCCAATGAAGTCATTTATATATTTTAGAGTAGTTAATGTGCCCCCATGGGCCTGCAGCAAAAGATGCATTTTGAAATATCTAATGAGTAAATGGGGCATTTAGTAAGACACAGTCTAATTACTTTAGGTCTTTGTAAAATATTAATTTAAGGCAACTGCAGCATTGAGGAGTAGGTTTGCCAAGCGGTGCTCAGTGATTCAGCTCTGCACATGCCATTAATCTCAATAGAAGTCTTGCAGCTCACTTGCCGCCCATTGCTTTGGAAATGTACCCCTAAGGTACAGAAATCAGCTAATGTGAATTTTTTTTTTCAATTAATGTTTCGGGGAAAGTGCAGCGTTTAGCTTTTGTACACAAGCATATCATCTTCATTGATGGGACTGTGGTCTTGGAGGCTGATGTTCACACTCAGGTTTGTGTCCCACGTTGTGATGTGGCTGTTGTTGAATATCTGGTGTAAACAATATTTCTAACTCTAGACTACACCTGTAAGAAGAAAACCAATTCTCTCAGTGGGAGAATATGATTTGCCTTGGAGCTGAAATACCTTTCAACGAAAATACGTTGTAAATACTCCATTCTAGATTTGCATGTTTCTAAAGATGACAGATATTAACTAAAAAACATGTAGATGTGAACCCTAAATAACTCTGAATTGTGACATATAAAAGAATATGTGGGAACAAATCTAAAGTTACCTGCTTTTACCTATCTTCTATAAGACAACCCCCTAGAGATCGACTTCTGTGGTTGATGCCAATGGCAGGGAATGAACTGTTGGTTTCTTTTGTTTGTTTAATTTATCTTTATTTTTTAATTTTTATTGTAGTATAGTTGCTTTACAATGTTGTGTTTCTACTATACAGCAAAGTGAATCAGCTATATGTATATGTATACGTATCCCCTCTTGTTTGGATTGTCTTCTCGTTTAGGTCACCACAGAGCACTGAGTTGAGTTCCCTGTGCTATGCAGTAGGTTCTCATTAGTTATGCATTTTATATGTAGTAATATATATATATATGTCAATTCCAGTTCATCCCACCCTCTGTCCCATCCTTGATAATCATAAGTTTGTTCTCTACATATGTGACTATTTCTGCTTTGCAAATAAGATAATCTATACAATTTGTCTAGATTCCACATATGTGTGTTAATAATCAATATTTACAATATTTGTTTTTCTCTTTCTGATTTACTTCACTCTGTATGACAGTCTCTAAGTCCATTTACTGCTGCTGCTAAGTTGCTTCAGTCGTGTCCGACTCTGTGCGACCCCATAGATGGCAGCCCAACAGGCTCCCCTATCCCTGGGATTCTCCAGGCAAGAACACTGTAGTGGGTTGCCATTTCCTTCTCCAATGCATGAAAGTGAAANCCTGGAGGAGGGCATGGCAACCCACTCCAGTATTCTTGCCTGGAGAATCCCATGGACAGAGGAGCCTGGGTCTCAGAGAATCGGACACAAGTGAAGCAGCTTAGCACACACGCACACATGATTATTCAAGCTTCTTTTGGACTCTGGGTTCATCAGGGACAAGGGCCTAAATCGCTCTGGCCATCGCTGTGAGGAAGGCTCCTGCTCAGGTTGGCCTGGTTTGAGATTCTGTCATTGTCTTCCAGGGCCGCCCAGCATGCGCTGACGCCTCTTCATGCCCAGCCTGTTGCTGGCACTGTGGACCACATGTAAACCCAGCTGGCCTCTTCCCTTCATCGGCTTCCAGCTTAGAGGGAGACAGGAAACCCCATAGGAAGAGAGGATGGCCTCTATCTGGCTCTTTGGGCTGAGTGAGTATGCCCTGGCAGGAAAGTCAGCGGTGAGAGACCCAGCCAAGAGACAGCAACAAGCAGGTATAGTCAGAGGGGGTGATGAAGGCAAGGTTTGGGTGGGGCTGAGACTCAGGGAAGAGGCCTGGCCACTGCCTGTTGTCACTATGGCCCCATCTCGATTCAGGGCCTGGGCATCCACCAGGTCTTCTAGGCAGCAACCCAGAAGCCCTACAGAGTCCCTGCACCCCACTGATTACTAGTCTCTAAATCTTGAACATCTCTCAAGACTTAGTGCTCCGCCCATTCCCACCTCCACTCTTCCCCGCTGTCCTGACCTCCTGCCAGGATTACACACCAGCCTCCTCCCAGTCTCCCCATTCTTGGGTGCCTGCTGAAGGCCGGTCCCTAGGAGGCCCCAGAAGGAGACTCTGCCCTCCAGGCCTGAGCAGGAAGGCAGGGTATGGCCCTCCGTGCAGCATGTGGTCAGGCATGGCCTGTGGACCAGCAGCAGCGGGCCAGCCAGTCCCCTGCCCCCAGACGCCCTGGCTGCTTACCTATGGATGGTCTGCCCTGCGGGCGTGTGCTCCACCTCCAGCCCTGCCTGCCGAAGGACATCGATGACTGTGTTGTTCCCCAGAAAGTGACCTGGAACACAAGAGACAAAGTGGGCTCAGCCACATACCAGGTCACCGGTGATTGGAGAGAGCCCCAGGCCGATGGCCTAGGCCAAAGTCAAGGGCTAGACTCCCTGAAAGGCAGTGTGGTGTAGCTGGAAGATGGGCCAGTGCCGCCCTGCCTGGATCCAAACCCCATCCCTGTTGCTCATCCGTTGTACCGCCCTGTGCCTCAGTTTTCCCATCTGTAAAGTAACGACTGTACTAGCAGCCTCGAGGGTTGGTGTAAGGACTCCAGGAACACTGGCTGGCATGCAGAAACTGTTCACCAAGTTTCCCGTTGCATCCCTGTCCCCCACACCATCGAGCTGACCCCAGCTGTGGACTGTCCCGGCAGGGACAGCTTGCAGGAGTCACACAGGACCAGCTCTGAGAAAACCTCCTCCAACAGGCCTCCGGGTCCANAAAAAAAAAAAAGGAATCCAAATTAGAAAAGAAGAAGTAAAAACTGTCACTGTTTGCAGATGACATGATGATATAAAGATGCCATCAGAAAACTATTAGAGCTGATCAATGAATTTATTGAAGTTGCAGGATACAAAATTAATACACAGAGACCTTTTGCATTTCTATACACTAACAATGAAAGATCAGAAAGAGAAATTAAGGGGGGAAAATCCCATTTATCATTGCAACAAAAAGAGTAAAATATCTAGTAGTAAACCTGCTGAAGGAAGCAAAAGGCCTGTGTGCAGAACACTATAACATATTGATGAAAGAAATCAAAGATGACACAAACAGATGGAGAGATACACCATGTTCTTGGATTGGAAGAATCAATATTGTGAAAATGACTATACTACCCAAAGGTATCTACTGATTCAACGCAGTCTCTATCAAATTACCAATGGCATTTTTTAAAGAACTAAAACAGAAAATTTTACAATTTGTATAAAGGCCCCAAATAGCCAAAGCAATCATGAGAAAGAAAAACAGGGCTGGAGGAATCAGGCTCCCTGACTTCAGACTATACTTACAGAGCTACAGTAATCAAGACAATATGGTACTATCACAAAACCAGAAATGTAGATCAATGTAATAGGATAGAAAGTCTCATGGTAAAACCACACACCAAGAACATACAATGGAGAAAAGACAGCCTCTTCAATAAGTGGTCCTGGGAAAACTAGACAGCCACGTGACATCTCCTGACAGTTGTTAATACCACTGCAGAGAACATTGGGGTGTGTGTGTATTTTTGAATTATTGTTTCCACTGGGTATATTTGCAGGAGTGGAATTGTTGGGTCATGTGGTAGTTGTAATTTTAGATTTTAAGTAACCTCTGTACTGTTCTCCATAGCAGCTGTATCAATTTACATTCCCACCAACCAGTACAGGAGGGTTCCCTTTTCTCCACACCCTCTCGAGCATTTACTCTTAGTAGATTTTTTTAGTGATGGCCTTTCTGACAGGTAGGAGGTGATATCTCATTGAAGTTTTGATTTGCATTTCACAAAGAATTAGCCATATTGAACATCATTTCGTGTGTTTATTGGCTATATGTATGTCTTCTTTAGAGAAATGCCTGTTTAGGTCCTCCACTCATTTTTTCATTGGGTTGTTTGGCTTTCCTTTTTGATATTTTGAACTGGATAAGCTGTTTCTTTATTTTGAAATTTAATCCTTTGTCAGTTGCTTTGTTTGCAAATATTTTCTCCCATTCTAAGGGTTTTCATCTTGTCTATGATTTCCTTTGCTGTGTGAAAAGTTTTAAGTTTAATTAGGTCCCATTCGTTTATTTTTGTTTTTACTTTCATTATTCTAGGAAGTGAGTGAAAAAAATGACCTTGCTGTAATTTACAACAGAGAGTGGAAGAGTTTTATAGCGTCTGGCCTTACATTCAGGTCCTTAACCCATTTTGAGTTTATTTTTGTGTGTGATGACAGGGAGTGTTCTAATTTCATTCTTCAACACGTGGCTGTCTAGTTTTCCCAGGACCACTTATTGAAGAGGCTGTCTTTTCTCCATTGTATGTTCTTGGTGTGTGGTTTTACCATGAGACTTTCTATCCTGTTACATTGATCTACATTTCTGGTTTTGTGATAGTACCATATTGTCTTGATTACTGTAGCTCTGTAAGTATAGTCTGAAGTCAGGGAGCCTGATTCCTCCAGCCCTGTTTTTCTTTCTCATGATTGCTTTGGCTATTTGGGGCCTTTATACAAATTGTAAAATTTTCTGTTTTAGTTCTTTAAAAAATGCCATTGGTAATTTGATAGAGACTGCGTTGAATCAGTAGATACCTTTGGGTAGTATAGTCATTTTCACAATATTGATTCTTCCAATCCAAGAACATGGTGTATCTCTCCATCTGTTTGTGTCATCTTTGATTTCTTTCATCAATATGTTATAGTGTTCTGCACACAGGCCTTTTGCTTCCTTCAGCAAGTTTACTACTAGATATTTTACTCTTTTTGTTGCAATGATAAATGGGATTTTCCCCCCTTAATTTCTCTTTCTGATCTTTCATTGTTAGTGTATAGAAATGCAAAAGGTCTCTGTGTATTAATTTTGTATCCTGCAACTTCAATAAATTCATTGATCAGCTCTAATAGTTTTCTGATGGCATCTTTATATCATCATGTCATCTGCAAACAGTGACAGTTTTTACTTCTTCTTTTCTAATTTGGATTCCTTTTTTTTTTTTCTTCTTCTTCTCTGATTGCAGTGGCCTGGATTCCCAAAACTATATTGAACAATAGTGGTGAGAGTGAACACCATTGTCTTTTTCCTGATCTTAAACAAACTCATGGTTTTAAACATCTTTCTAAAATGCCTAATCTGTTCAGAGTAGCTTCTTAAACAGTGGTTTACTTGCCTGACATCACTTTCAGTTTAGTTCAATCACTCAGTCGTGTCCATCTCTTTGCGACCCCATGAATTGCAGCACACCAGGCCTCCCTGTCCATCACCAACTCCTGGAGTTCACTCAGACTCATGTCCATCGAGTCAGTGATGCCATCCAGCCATCTCATCCTCTGTCATCCCCTTCTCCTCCTGCCCCCAATCCCTCCCAGCATCAGAGTCTTTTCCAATGAGTCAACTCTTCTCATGAGGTGGATGGAGTTTCAGCTTTAGCATCATTCCTTCCAAAGAAATCCCAGGGCTGATCTCCTTCAGAATGGACTGGTTGGATCTCCTTGCAGTCCAAGGGACTCTCAAGAGTCTTCTCCAACACCACAGTTCAAAAGCATCAATTCTTCGGTGCTCAGCCTTCTTCACAGTCCAACTCTCACATCCATACATCACCACAGGAAAAACCATAGCCCTGATTGACAGACCTTAGTCAGCAAAGTAATGTCTCCTCTTTTGAACATGCTGTCTAGGTTGGTCATAACTTTTCTTCCAAGGAGTAAGTGTCTTCTAATTTCATGGCTGCAGTCACCATCTGCAGTGATTTTGGAGCCCGGAAAAATAAAGTCTGACCCTGTTTCCACTGTTTCCCCATCTATTTCCCATGAAGTGATGGGACCAGATGCCATGATCTTTGTTTTCTGAATGTGGAGCTTTAAGCAGCTTATTGCATCTTTAAAGAGTTCTACAAATTGGAAGAGAAAGATATTTTAGGAGCTAAGTGGTCATCCTTTGCTTCCACCTTTGCATCATCACAGTTGTCAACTCTGGACAGGTGTAGTCATGAAGTCATGGTATGCAGTGAAGAGCTGGGATGGAAAGGACTGTGGAAAGGTTGGAAAGACGAACCATGATATGGTGGTTCCCTGGGAGAAGTGCTGGTGTGGAGGTGGCTTTGGAACAAGAGACATAGGTAATAGAACAGGTCCTAACACCCTAGAAAATGTAGACTGGCTTTCCTGATAGGGTTTGCTATATAAGTTTTAAGAAATAGCTCCATTGATTGTTTAGCATGAAAACAACATATGTAAAAGAATATGCAGCAAGCATGTAGTTTTGAAAACCATTCAGGGCAATCCAACATCATTCATGGGTTTATTTATAGCCCTGCCACATACTTTCATGTCTGACTTCATTCAGTTCCTTCTCTTAGGAAGTCACTAGTATCTTTAGTTTGCACAGGATATCCCTGTGCAAATTGCAAGAGCTAATTTAATTTGGGGATGGGGAGGCTAAGTCTCTCTGCTCCCTTTCAACTCCAGCAAATATTTCATTGTTTGTAATGCTTCTTAATACGCTAAACAATATTTATGCCACATTCTACAACATTTTATAACTTTCTTCTAATTGCCTTAGCAGTCTTTAAAACCAGAGCTTAGCACTTCGATAATAAGCGTATTAATTTGTCTAACATTTAAGTTCTTACAAAGGAAGAGACAAGCATTAATTTTGTTTAGTTAAAACAAGCTTTGCTTTTGAACAGCAGGTGGTAATTGAAACAAAACAAGGACTCATTAGAAGAGCGTCTGGTGGCTCATGATACAAACAGAGCAGACTAGAAAAGCCAAACACAAGAGCCCTGAAATAAAGTGGTCATCATCTAATTAACAGAACATGTTTTAATTACCGAGTAAACCATGCAGCGCCGTGTGTCAATTTAACTGATGTGCTAAGTGCCAGTTTACAATATCAGAAACAGACAAATAATTGGAATCTAATTACATGCAGGTCTATTGCACACCAGCGCCTCCAGCCCATCTTAATAAACAAGTTTTTACATCAAACCATGAATAGCAAATACAGCCGTGCTGTTAATTGCTACATTGTGATATTGGGACTTTGCCAGCTCTGACTATTAAAATAAGCTCTTGTGTGGATTGCAGTTTCTCTGCTACGCTTTAATTAGAATCAAATGAGAGGCAGAGATCGGGCTGTATTACTGCAATTCAATATATGTAAATAAGATAACTGGCTAATCTTTTTATTTTATTTCTGAGCCTCCATGCAATAGGCGGTTTAGTTATGGTAATAGGTTATCACTTTGCAAATGAAGTAGACTTGCGCTGTGAGATGAATCAAGAAACATGTAATCTTTGCTGGAGAGTCTAAATATTCCCCACCATCACACATGGGATCTGGAGAACTTTCTTGCCCAAGATATATGGTGCTATATTTTTAATGCCCACATTGGCCTAGTTTTTCAGCGATAGCTTTTGATGTTGTATTTCACTTGTCTAAATAAACGCGTGATCCATAACACGCTATTTACCATGCTCAGACAGATATTTCAAGATCAACTCTTTTAATGGAGAATCATTTGTTTGAGTACTTGAAAGGTTGCAGAAAAGGTCTACATAAATACTGTATAATGCAAATTTTAAATTAAGACTGAGGCATAGATAACACTCATATTTCATACTGTATATAAATGTGCTGCTTGTCAGAGAACTAATCAGGGATTCAGAAATACCGAGTGTGAAAATGAAATCTATGGTAGGGACGCTGATGGGCCATTTTTCTGTATTTTCCAAATAGGGAAGAAGATGGTATAGCTATTGTTGAAAAATTACCAAGTAATGATCTCCTGGGAAGATCTCCTTCTGTTTCATTAGAATTGTAATTAGAAGTGGCCGTGACCTTGGGAAACCTGTTTCAGGAACAAGCTCTCCTCTCTTTTGTTTAAGAAAAACCTTTAAGTTTCCCCTCTTCATGGACCCGAGGCACTGTTAACTGAACTCCATAGAAAGAACATAATAAAGCATTTAAAATGTACTTCTCAGTTGCAATAAACTGAAATAAGCAAATATAGAATGGATTATTATCCAGTTAATTTTGGTTGTAGTTTGTAATTGCAAATTAAAACCATTCAGGGCCTTCTTTCTTGTGTGTGTGTGTGTGTGTGTGTGTCATTTCCTAGATAGTTCTTAGAACTGTCTTCTGATGGAGATGGCGGGAGCTCTATTAAGTATCTGGAAACTCCCAAAATTTTCAAAACAGCCATAAGCCGTTTTCAACTTGTGCCTTGAAGTCCGCAAGCCAAGCCACTCATTGGTTGCAGCTAAAGTCAGCCTAACAATACTCCACAAACTTGGCGCAGGTCCTCGCCTATTTAAATTTCTATCACACCATTGTTGAAGGCTCATGCCTTTCACATGGTTAGCCTGGTGGATGTGTTCCAACTCCCAGAAGGGAGCAAGTGCACCACGCAAAATACTGGAAGAGCTGCATGTTTCCAACACCTCATCTGATACTTTAGTGCAGGGGTAAAAACATTCCTGGTACTCGTGTTGTTGGCCACATCACAAAGGATTTCAGACTGGTACCTCATCCATCTTGGTTCATAAATGAAATGGAGCCTCCCGGTCAATTGTCAAAAAAAAACAAAAAACAACTCCACATACCCCCTGCTTTTCTCCCGTCCTCCATGTCTCCTACAAAACCGTGCCAACCCCACTAACAATATCTAATCAAAATGTTTAAAATGCAAAGTAAAATGTGTATAAAAAAATGCACAGGGGCTGGAAAAGGAATGTAATAAGGTTAAATTTTACAAGCATAATTCCATATGTTGAAAGCATCTTGTAGTTATGTCAAATACAGATGAAGCTATAAATTACCCCAGAATCAAAAGTGTCAAGTTTCAGGCTAATGCTGAATATATATATATATATACATATATATACACAGCTTCAGAATTCTTATTAAAATATGAAAACACGCTAAACATAGAAAAGCTAACAACTGCACCAAAAGTAAGACAAAGTGTTACTAATGTCTGCCAACTGGTATTACTCACCAGGGCAATCAATCACATATGAGCAAACTTCTATGGCAGGCAACCAGGAAAGCTGAAACCCACCTCTCCCCCATGGTTGTCTTATTTGTGGTTTCTTTCGCAAAGATTCTACTTTATTCCATTTGCTTGCTGTTAACCCTGAGAGGGCATGGTTAGCGAGGGGAAAACATTTATTCAATTACAATGCCTTTATTTCTTAAAACACATACAAAACTGTCAGCAACAGACAAATTAGTACTTCAGGCCGAAGCGTGTGCTCAGTTTATTCTATATTTGAATTCTAATAAATTATATCCATGTTATTACAAAAATGATAACTGACATGCTGTCAGAGCTAACCATGTAGATGCATGGAAATATACATAATGCTTTGAAAGCTGTCACATTCAGTCCTGTTGTAAACATCACACTCGTTTGCTAAACACTGTTGTTGTGGCTTTGGTTGACTGTAGTTTTCCCCCACTTAGAAGCCCATGATTTTGAGTATGTCTTAACTCTAGAGAAAAATAACATCTCCCTTAAGAGTTTTAATGATCTATCAGGAGAGTCGACGTAGCATATGGAAGTGGTTTCTTTCTAAAATATCCTAAGCCAAGTAATAATATGGGCCTATTTGGTGAAGTCAAAATTGGTAAACAGCTTTCCAGTGTACATGACGACAATGTTTCTGGCACTTGTAAAGGAATCATCTTCAAAATTTGGTGAAACAATATCTGCTTTTGCTAATTTGCAGTTGGACACATGGGTTGGCCCTTCCCCAGAAGTTAAAATAGCTATCAAAAGGTAAAAATGGAACTGAACATGATAGTGGTGAAGGGTGTCTGTTTACTGGGAGAGATGTTTTTCATCAACGTGCATGGCCGATACCGTGCTAGATGCTGGTGGCTGAGTCTGTGCCTGCATGGAAAGCATCCTCCAGGGCAAAAATCAAACAGCAAAAAATAAGTGTGATGAATATGACCAAATGAGGATTCCTGGGTTCCAGGCTTATAAACATTCAGAGTTTTAAACAAAGAAAGATTAGATGAGAAAGTATTCAGAAGTCTTCTAAAATACTCTAACTGTGAAGTATTGGTAATGCTTGGGGAAAATATCTTGAATGTTTTACCTAGAGCACATGGTTGCAAGCAACAGAAAGCAGTTCTGTTAATCTATGTAAAAGAGAAGGAAACCTGAGGTGAAGACTCACAGAATTAATGGCTAACTAGAGAATTTGGCTTAGAAATGGGAAGAAGAGAGGACTGGAGAACAGGAACCAGAATTTCATAGTAGAAATAGTATCATAAGCTGGCTCTTGACTCCTCGCTGGTCTTTTCATCCTTATGTTATCTGCTAAAGATCCAAAGTTCTGGGAAACTGTCCATAGCTGGTTGAATTTAGGTCTTGGAGCTACTGCTGCTCTCTCTCCAAAAGAGGGGAAAGTAAAAGTGAGCCATCATCATCTGCAGTGTACAGCCATCACAAGGAATTGGCCTTCCACCCCATATCTTTGCCAAGAGGAAGAGGTAATATCCCCTGAAAAGAAAAAAATGAGGTACATCAAAAAGCAGGAATGGGTGTTAGCCTAGAGATGACCACAAGATCTGCTTCACCGCTTCTTGCTTGTTCAGAATCTTGGAAAAGAAGTGCCTAACTTTTGAATTAATCAAACACTAGTAGTTTTCTTATAGTACTGGATTGATCATCTTGCTGCCTCTGGGATGTTTATTCTCCAAGTTGTGGCTGACTCTTTGCGACCCCATGGACAGAAGCCCACCATGCTCCTGTTAGTGGCGTTACCCAGGAAAGGATACTGGAGTGGGTAGCCAACCCTTCTCCAGCGGGTATTCCAGACCTAGGGATTGAACCCATGTCTCCTGCTTGGCAGGCGGATTCTTTAACACTGAACCATCTGGGAAGCCCATTGATTGTCTTCACTGTCTAGTTTTAGATCTATACAGGTAATGGAACTGGCTATGTCATACTCTTTAAAGGAAAAGTTTTTAAGTGTATGAGTGTAAAATTCTTGATTTGGTAAAGATATTTAGGCAAAAATACTCCTAATATAGTTGCTAAATTTATTCATTTATAACCAAATATGAAGTATAGGGATAAGAAAGGTATACGGTTCATATCAGAGATTCTGCCTCTAAGAATTTTAAGTTCTGTTGTTTAATTTGTGTGAAAGTCATGCAAAAAAAAAAAAGTCACACAGAGTAAAAGACAGATATGCAAGTATAAGAGTTGTACTAAAAGTGCAGTGTGTAGTCTTTGATTGAATCCTAGAATAGAAAAAAAAATGGTGAAATTCAAATCAAGTCTGTACTTTCATTAATAGTATTATTCTGAAATTAATCTCTTACGTTGGTTAAACATTCTATGATTATGTAAGATGTTAACAGAAGGGGAAAGTGGCTAAGGAACAAAACTAAGAACCCTCTCCACTTTCTTTGCAACTCTTTTGTAAGTCTAAAATTATTTTTAAGATAAAAGTTTTTTTTCTTAATTGCAGAATTCCATGCACATAGTAGGTATTCAGTGTTTAGTTTCATCCTATTTATTTCCCTCTCTTAATCTTGAAATATTTATGTTGATCAGTTTCCTAAGACAATTTCCTATTGTCCCTTTTTAATTAATCTCTCTCTTAGCGCCCAGAACAAAAAAGGTAATGGGAGAAGAGAAAAGAAAATCTGAAGAAAAGCCTTAATCTAATTTTGCTCTCCTTTGTTGTGAGATGAATTTATTCTTTAAGAAATGTCTAGACATCTCTCATCCTGAGCATCCTAATACTAGCACTACAGAAATACATTGCTAACAATGACAACATATGTGTCTAATGAGTTCAATTAGGTAGCTAGTTATTCTTCCTTTTGGTTTTACTTATACACAAAACTAACACTGTGTCACACATCTTGAGAATGCTATAGTTCATCTTTAACGGATGGAATTTTGTTCTTATTTTGTTAAATGTTACATTTACATAATTGTGTATGTCATTGGTGTTTATGAGGATACACCAAAAAGTAAAAGTTATCCTACCTCAAATACAGAGAATTATTAGTCTACAATTATAATAGGTACTCCTCACAGTGATATGCTGTCTGAACCCAGGAACCAAATAGATCTTAGATAATGAGAGTTGGTTTTCTGCTGCTGCTCTAAGATTAGTCACTTATTCTTTGCACAGAAGTTCCACCAGTGTCAGGGATGACTTTTTTTTCTTTAAATCGCAGAGTATATAGTTTTAGAAATTCCTGACAGGAGGCCAGCTGACATTGCTTATGGTTGTTTTCATTTTGTACAGTTAGGTGCCCTTAAAATTTTATTTCTTGGCTATGTTATTCCGTTCAAGTTGAAATCACAAAGCCACTCTTGTAAAGTAACACCTGGTGATTGAATAGTTAACTGTAGAACTTACTGTTGTTGAAATATTCTTATCTCTAGACACAAAGATATTTATATGAAAACTGCATTCTTTGTGACAAACCAGAATCTTATTTTGCTGTGGCCAAATGCAATGGACATCTGTTGTTTGTTGCCTGCCCAGCGCATATTCCTCCCTTTATTATTAGCAGAGGCTGCGTTCTGGGGGAGGTCCCACCCCTATAATCCCTTTATGGTTTTGGGAGGACCCTCATCCTCACCCACATTTGAAGAGTGGACCTGTGACTCAGACCCAGCCAGACACTGGAGTCTTTCCTCTTGGCCACAGAGATTGGCTCAACATGAGTGTATGATCCCAGCCAGACCAAAGAGATGCAATTCGGGGAATCATACTGGAATGCCTGGAATAAAGGAGCTCTTTTTCCTGGAAATGAATCTAAGATGTCAACCTGAAGCCACTTGCGGTGGGGGGAGGGTGGAGTCTTGTGCAAGCCCAGCATGGTAAAGGAAAGACAAAGACCAGATCTAAGGATATCCTTCCAACAGTACATGGATCCACCCATCCTAGAGGGAAAGAATCTTTTCTCCCTTGAACTAGTTTAAACCAGGTTTATGGGTATATGTCTCTTGCACCTAACATAGTCCTATCTAATTCACAAAATCTTCATGCATATTCTTCCCCCTTTAAGGAATCTAACTCAGGTGAAACAGGTATTCCCATTCATTTCATACATATATACTAAGTGCAAACAACACAAACCAATGAAGTGTGTAAAAAGATTTTATTAGATGTAATGCATGCCTTCGAACGAACCTGTGTGGAAAACTAGAAATTGGTTGACTTTTAGGGAAGAGAGAAAGTTTGAAATTCCTGTTGTCTTTTCTGTAAATGGAATGTTAATTGTTTTTTCTCATGGAGTACCATTAGTTAGGGAATCCCTAGAACATGATGTTTAAGAGCATGGGTTTGGGCATCAGAAAACCTGGTTTAAAGTCTGTTCTGCCTTTTGCTCATCATATGACCTATAAATCACTTAGCCTCTCACAAATCAACCTAAATCATACCATTTTTCAAAGACTGAGAAAATGCATACAGATTATATATTATCAGTCCATCCTAAAGGAAATTAGTCCTGAATATTCATTGGAAGGATTGATGCTGAAGCTGAAACTCCAATGCTTTGGCCACCTGATGCGAAGAACTGACTCATTTGAAAAGACCCTGATGCTGGGAAAGACTGAAGGCAGGAGGAGATAGGGATGACAGAGGATGAGATAGTTGGATGGCATTACCAACTCAATGGACAGGAGTTTGAGTAAACTCCGGGAGTTGGTGACGGGCAGGAAGGCCTGGTGTGCTGCAATCCATGGGGTCGCAAAGAGTTGGACACGACTGAGCGACTGAACTGAACTGAGCTGATGCCTGATATATAGCATTAAATGGTAGTTTAAAACATGATTGTATAATACGTGATTCAATATAGTTTGTCACCAATTTCAGAATCTTTGGCTTGGTTTCCGACAAGAGAAAGATTATTTTAATTTACATCTCTGGCCCATATTTTATTTCTTTGCATCAGATTCCATGTAGATGTACAATTGCATAATGGCTGTGGCCACTTGAACTTCTTGCAGACACAGAAAATTGACCACACTCAAAACCAAAACCAGTGTTTCTCCCTTGGCTCAAATCCATATCTCTTTTTGAAATCTCAGTTTCAGTGAAGGTGCCATTGTACACCCAGAACCCTGCTCACTCCCATGTCAGATCAGCCACCAGGTTAGTTCAATAGTCTTACAAGTGTCTCTCTGCCTCTTTTCTTTTACCCCATGAGCTGCTTTCCACGTTGCAGTCAGAGTGATCTTCTTCTAAGTCAACACACTGCCTAAAAGCCAACAGTGGTTTCTCACAAGTCTTAGAGTAAAGGCCAAACTCTTCAGCATGGATTCCCTTCGCTTATGATCCGGGATGTTCATCACTGACATCTCAGCTCTTAACCCTGCCCAGCCACACTTGCCTCACCATCCCATTCGTCCCACCCTAGAAGCTTCTCTCATCCCTCCCTTTTTCCTCTAATTTGCATTACTGAGTTTGCATATGTGGTTCCTTTTGCTTGAACAAGTACTTCATTACCTCTCCTTATACTCCTTCCATTGGTTTAATTTTACTTATCTTTTATGTCCCTGCATACACAGAGGTCAGAGAAGGCAATGGCACCCCACTCCAGTACTCTTGCCTGGAAAATCCCATGGGCGGAGGAGCCTGGAAGGCTGCAGTCCATGGGGTCGTGAAGAGTGACTTCCCTTTCCCTTTGCACTTTCATGCATTGGAGAAGGAAATGGCAACCCACTCCAGTGTTCTTGCCTGGAGAATCCACGGGACGAGGGAGCCTGGTGGGCTGCCATCTATGGGGTAGCACAGGGTTGGACACAACTGAAGCGACTTAGCAGCAGCAGCATACACAGAGGTAGCAGACTTCTTCCACATGTTCCTTTCTCCACTCATGACTAGATTAGATATTACAATAGCATTGTACTTTCTGATCACAGTGTCTGCCACATTGTATTTCATTTCTACATGGATATGTAGTTACAGATATGATATAGTAGAATTACCAAATTCATCATCTATTCTAGTACCAGGAATTCTTAACCTGATGTGACAAACCTCCAAATGACCTATAGATAGAAATCTGGGGAGGTGGTGGGCAGTTATGGACTTGGGGGGGAAAAAAATGAATCTTTTTCTCACTAACTTCAAACTGAAATTCATCATTTCCTTCCAGTGTGGATGGAGGCAACAAAACATAGTGTTAGAAGTTGTCTATGACTTGATCAAGAGTAAGCAGAGATAGTTCACAATAGTTTCTTCTGATCTCTTGAAATATTTAGGCTCATCCCTATTAAGGTGGTCATTAGTTGGGCCACAAGAATTTATTTAATACATTGATAAACATATATTGCATAGATTTTTGAAGTACTGAGATAATTTCATTATCATTCGTTGTTATTGTTCATTTGCTCAGTCATGTCTGACTCTTTGAGACCCCATGGACTGCAGGATGCCAGGCTCCCCTATCCTCACCATCTCCCAGAGTTTGCTCAAACTCATTCCATTTAGTCAGTGATGCCATCCAACCATCTCATCCTCTGTTGCCTCCTTCTCCTCCTGCTCTCAATCTTTCCAGCATCAGGGTCTTTTCCAGTGAGTCAAGACTTCACATCAGGTGGCCAAAGTGTTGGAGTTTCAGCTTCAGCATCAGTCCTTCCAATGAATATTCAGGATTTATTTCCTTTATGATTAAATGATATGATCTCCTTGTAGTCCAAGGGACTCTCAAGTGTCTTCTACAGCACCACAGTTCAAAAGCATCAATTCTCTGGTGCTCAGCTTTCTTTATAGTCCAACTCTCATATCCATACATGACTACTGGAAAAAACATAGCCTTGACTAGATGGACCTTTGTTGACAAAGTGATGTCTCTGCTTTTTGACTCTCATTATCATTTTTTTATAGCCCTCTATATTTAATCTCCTTAAAAATATTATCCCAATAAGGAATTCATAGGATTCACTGAACTTCAAAAGGTTTTAGGGCCCCAAATTGGTAAGAATTCCTGCACTTGAATCAAAGCTATGTGAGGCCAAACCGCGTTTGACTTGTTCATGACCATATTCCCAGGGCCTCAGACAATGCCTAGCACACTGCAGGTGCTCAGTGAGCATGTACTGTACTGAACTGAGATGAAAGCTAGACTGATTTTAATCTAGCATTATTTAGAAGTACATGCCCTGTGGATCTGGACAGTTCACTTGTCCCTGGAGGAGAAGGTGGCCCCTGTGGTGGTGGATGGCTTACATTCTGATTGGTGGTATGTCAAGCTGATGTCCTAGAGTTACTTGGGTTAAAATCTGGTATTAAAATTTAAAAAGACATAATGAGAAATAGTAGCCAATTCTTTTCCTCTATAAAAAGCAGCCGGCAGCATTGACCTTGAGTGATACAGAGACAGGTGAATAACTCACTGAACAAGTATGATATATTTTATACAGTCCTATTTTTAATTTGACCTGGAGCCAATTTTTCAACTGGACAACTCTCATGCCAACATCTGCCCCAGCCTGTGTTCTTTTATACATAGTGGGCAGCTTGTGCACCAGGGGAAATTGTCAGACGGTGGTTGTGCCCCTCAGTTCATTTGCGGCTGGCTCTCCTAGATTATCCATAGCAAAAGTGCTTCCTGATCAAGCCACTCCATGCACATTTCAACTGACAGCAGAGGCTTTGGAGCAGTCTCCTGAGAAGATCATTTTTTTTCCTGCAAAAGTATTTTCAAAGGTAATGCAGGTCAAGTACTTCAAAAGACCCTCAGATCCATATCAAGAGACCTCTGAAAACTCCTTCCTGAAGTTAACATTGAATTCATGTGTCCATTCAACATGTTTTTGAGAACCTACTATGTGTCAATAATATATTGTTTGGGGGAAGGGTGAGTAAGTAAATAAACCAGTGGCCAGAGGACTTAGGACAAATAATTATAGCTTCTATCTGTGTCACTTTTCAAGACTGAACCAAATGGTTGGGGCAGTGGCAGTGGCAGACATATCCTTTCCACCCTGTTTGTGGCTCCTCTATGAGTCCCCAAGACTCCTTCACACTGTAACGGATTTGGTCTCTTAACATCGCCAAAACCTACCAGGCAGATGGCTGACATTGCCGAGGGAAGAGGATGGATGATTATGTGGCTGGGAATTTCATTGATCCCCACTCACTCAGGGAATTTGTGTTCACCTTTCATCAACGATGGTAACTAGGTCCATGTCATATCCTCTCCAACAGTTTGGTAGGAACTGTGTTGTGGATTCTGATTTCATTGTTTGGCTCAATAGGAAAGGATTGTGTAATCAATTAGCAATGTCAGGCATGGACTGTCCACGGGGGAATAGCATTGGCCTCATCACCCTGCTTCCTGTCAGTGTCTTGCTTTCACCTCTGTCACTTTCAGAAAGCAAGGAAAGGCATGAACACACTGTCCAGCTCTGCTCCAAATCTGCAGCAGATTTAGGGTTGGTTAAGAAGTCAGCAGGTTTGGAAATTATACTGTAGCAAGTTTGCCTGCTCTGTGGGGATCTGTACACTTTTGCATCTCTCTCTTGAAGTGGAGATCATTGAAAAGCCTGGTCTTAAGAGGGGAAAATTATAAAAATAGACTTTGTTTTGCAATAAAACTAGATAGATCTACACCTTTCCATGACCTGCCCTCCATTTCATAAGTTGAGGGTCAATGGAAAGTAATTATACCCTTACTGCTCTAAATAAAATACTCCTTACTTTAGAGATGAGTTCTCTAATGTTACTAGGGTTTACATTTTTTTGTGGGAGACTTCTTTAATCAGGAAAATTTGTGTACGAAGGTAGTGGAAAATAAAACTGCTGAGGCTGGAAACTGGAATCATTCACTGTTAGGGAAAATTTGTGTAAAACCCAGTTCTGTTTGTTTGTTTGTTTGACTTTGTATGTTCTGTGATGAAAGAAAAGTTATAATATCTTTTGCCTGAATTGCTCCATATTTTTAATGAAATATTTCATACTCACAATCATGTCTGTAATGTGCACACAGGATATATAGGTAGCAAATATCCATGGACCTATCATCTCCTTATAGAAAAAGTCACACTCTGAAGCCCCAGCACATCCCTAACTTATTGGATGCCCTCATGTCCCTCCCTTGACCCTTGGAGAGACAATCGCCATTTAGCCATCTTAATTTTATTTTTTTTAATTATTAAGGGATATGGTCATTATAACTCTTTACTAGGAAAACTCATGAAACTTTCTCATTGAAAATATTCCAGACTGGCTAACCATGATTTAACTCTCCCTTGTTCTGATTTGTGTTCCTCTCAAATTGCTAAAACAGCTGAAGTTCTTGGTATCACGGTCAACCACGTTTTATAAATGAGGGTGAGAGGTGAGGAGTTCTTGCCCCTGAAGTTCCAAATGTGACCACAAAATTAGGAAACCTATGACTGGCAGACTTCTCTGGAAGGGAGTATTGAGAGACATAGATGGATGGATGTGTAAGTAAAAGCCCAGTTTCTTGGCAAATGTATAAAGACAGTATTTCAATCTCACCTATAGAGATTGGTTTGTATTGTTTTGTTAAACACAGATGTCAGAAGGTCCAGGCAGGACCTTCTAAAAATGAATGCTTGGAGATGGAGCCCAGACAGTTATGTTGTATCTGTTTGTGTATTTATTTTTACATGTATATATACCCACATGGTGAATGTGATTGAGATTCTGGTTAAGAAACATTGATGTAAAAAAAGAAGCTTTGGATTTCTCTCATCCCTTTTACAATGTGAAATTAATTCAGTTGTTCCCTAGACCTTTAGCTCTTAGCTAGGCACCATGGGAAACCTTTAGATGCCCTCAGAAAACAGTGAAATGGAGACACTGTTCCACAGATGAAGTGAAAGCTGATGATCCACCTGACTGTTTCGGGGTAGTGTATAATAGTTCAGCCAAGTGTGATTTAAAATCCAGCGGCAAGTCTGAATATAGGCAGTCCAAAATTGTTATCATTGCTCAACCATCCTAGCAGGGCCCAGGCTCTCTAACTTCCACAACTATCCTTAGTGAGTTAGAATGTATCCTTTCTGGCACAAATAAGAGAAAGAAGACAATGGATTGTTGGATAAAAATTTTAAAAAGACTTGCCAGTCAAGTCTGACCTTTTAAAATTAGGAAAACAGTAGCTTTCCAGGAAGACCTACCCAACAAATTTCCACTGAACAGCTCAGTGGCCAGAAGCATGTCATGTGTCCAAGCCTAGCTGCAAGGGAAGCTAGACATTTTTCCTAAGTACATCCTGCCCCCCACCCAACTGCAATCAAAATCAGAGCTTTGTTAACAAAAAAGAAAAGGAGAATGGAAGTTGTGTCAGCAACCGAGGCAAGTCTTTGATGGAAATGGGTGTGGAATATGGGAGCAAGGGCCTGGACCCAGAGAAAAATAAGATGCTTCACTCTTTGGGGAATTCACAACTTATCACTCCATCAGAGGAAACTCTTCTTCTGCCCATTTGGGTTACTGCTGTAGGTAATGGCCATGTTCCAACTATACATATCTTGACTTCCTGACTCTCAGCACTCTTTTCAGGTTCTTACTATGCCCTTCAGTGACTTGCACAAATGCCAACAGCAATGACTGCATCCTCAATAAGTGTCCAGTCCATAGTACAGGATATGTTTTACCCTGGTTAACATAGACATTAGCCCATATTTATGCATACAGTTGCTTCATTTAAACCATATTATTTGGTTTATAGGCTTTAATTAAAAGGGAAAAAAAAGTAAGTGGTAGAGTTCATGACTAACTGTGTGCAATTTATGCCTGGTACAATCTGATTTTGGAGGAGGAGGGTCTTGGGAAGGAGATTAGAATGGTCTCAGGCAATATATTAGTTCTGATTTTGTTCCCATCCAAGCTATGAAAAATATATTGCTGTGTATTCTTACTACATTTATTATGTTTGGTTTAATTTAATCATAAGCCTATTCTGAAACTGCCTTCCTCCTATAACCAAATTTCCTGAGTTTAATTACTTCTTAAGGACCAGTTAATTTGGGTTTTTTCTTTTGCCCTGTCAACATACTGGCCCTCACTTCCTTAAGAGATTAATTTAAAATTCTGGTGAAAATTTTGGTTCTGTCCACTATGCAAAGCTATCATTCAGAATGAACTGGGCTGGAATCACTCAAGATCCCAAACCCCCTTAAAGCTGGTAAGAAAAAGAGAACTTTGGGTATCAGAAATACGATCACTGAGTACACCTACCCATGCCCCATAACTAAGCTGCCTGCTGGAACTTATATGAAATTAGATTTTGTTATTGGTATTCAACATGAGCTATTATGTTTTTCTAATAATAACTTCAATAATAATATAACCTTTGTTTAACTTGGGCACCTGGTTCGCTAAATGAGACCCCAGCTGTCAGTGAAATACCTCCCTCAGTATAGGAGTGAAAAGTTAATAAATTCATAATATGAGTAAAGAAAATAATAATAATGCTTTGCTTCCCCCCAAGGAATTCAAAGCACTGTGTGAGTACCATTTCATTAATCTGCATATAAATCTTAGGTGCATGGTAGGGAAAAAAACTTTTTTAACCTTAGAAGAAACTGACTATGGAATTACAGGCTGTTTTGACTCCAAAAGAAACCCCTAACTCATCTACTTCTCTCCATCTGCATGGCATCCATATGGTCCAAGCTGCCATCAACTCTCCTGAATTACTAGTCTTGATAAATTTCCCTGCTCTCAGTCTTACCTCTCCATAATCAATCCCTGACAATCAGAATGTTTCATTTTTCACTGAAATCAGATATCACCCTAAGCTTAAATCACTTCAGTGGTTCTTCATCCTTTGCTTTTACTATATCTGTCCTCTCATATTCAACTTCCTTTCTTTTCCTGCAACAAGCCAAGAGTTTGACTATCTCAGGACTTTTCAACTCCCTGGCCCCACTCTCTAGCACATCAGGTTTCAGCATGGCCGTTCTGTTCTCTTCCTGCAGATCTTATCCTAATCATCTTCTCATCAAGACTTTCTTAAGATCTTAAGACTCCTACTCAGAGTAGCTCCCGCCTCCTTGTTACTGTCTATCCCACAAGTATTTCTTTTCTTTACCACATCTATCTCATACTGCATTTATCATTTTATCCTCCTCTGTGTTCATTGTTGATGCTTCTTCCCCTCACCCCATCGACAACTTGACCATAATCTCCTGAAACGAGGCATGCTATTGGCCATATTCTACTGATGTGTCTTCAGGGCTTAATGTGGTATCTGGAGGCCAGGAAGTATTCATAAATGTTTTTTGAATGAATGAATGTTGAGAATCATTGTTTCCTGTGCCTTGCAGAACTCTTCTCGTTCTTCTCTTTCCCATAATCACAGCTAAACATAGAAGGTGTGTCTGCATTTGAGCATACTTTCTCATGGAGATAAACTGGTTGAACACTTGTTTTCCACCCAAGCTATCTGCTGTGCCTTATGGGGACCTCTCCTTCAGGAATGCCATGTTCTCCCTCTCTGCAGTAAGACACAGTGTCCAATCTCTGATGCTTGAGAAGCTCTGTAGTCATGCCAGGTTCTTCTGTTCTTCTGGCAAAGCTTGGGTGCATGCTAAGTTGTCCTACAATAAAGAAATCCTTTCTTCTAATCCAGGGAGGAAGTTATTATAAATTGGATTTTCCTAACACACAAGGTATGAATTGGTTTAAAAAAAAATTCAGAAGATGGAAAAAAGCAAGCAGGTGAAAATAAAATTTTACCTGCATAGGTCCCTCTTATGCTTTGGATCCTATTCCGTTAATGAATCTCATCGAAGGTCCCTTTAGACCATTGGAGTTTATCAAATTTCCGAGGAGAGATGACTTTACAGACTTTTTTTTTCCATAGCAAAATTCTGCCAGGTGTTTGGGTATGAATCAAGTCCTGAATTTAATTCATTGATAGGAATTAGCCTCTGTAATAAACTTAATCCCAGACTGAGGCCACTCCAGCATTACCACACTCAGATTCTCAGCTGCTAATCAAATTCTTCTCACTTCCTTCACAGAGGGCCACAAATCCTTTGAGGCCTAAGGAATCAGACTTCATTTCTCTGTGTGGGTCACCTCCATAGAGGTACATCCTTTATTAAACTTTCATACCCGCCATTTTCGGTCTTACTCACTGGTGAGAGGGGTCCCATGTGCTTAGTACTGGTTGGCCCTGCTGCCGTGGGCAGTGGTGGAGCCAAAGCCCCATCCCACCCCCAGCCATGCCAGCCTGCTTCACCAGCTTGTCATGATTTACTGCTTCATCCTATTTTTATTGAATTGGGAAATTCATTTGGACATATCTGTTGTATATGTCAAGGCCCCTCATTTATCAAAGTATTAGTGGTCCAGTGTCAACATAAATACATCTGTCCATAAATCTTGACAGGTATAATGATTTGTTGCATTTGAAAGGCATGACTCAAACATTAGACCCCTTTTTGATTCCTAACATGATTATCTTTAAAGCCAGACATTTTAGATGCCTTTTGAATTGACTTCTGTCAAGTGATTGAGTAGCTCCCGCTGACTTATCCACTCTTATGAAGTTAATACCATCCTGGCCCCTGCTGTCACCTGCCTCAAAGGCCACCTGGACTGTGGCAGAAATTACATTCTCGGTGTGCTTGTTATTCTTTACTGTGGAAATGCCTTAGTTCTCGGGCTCTGGTTTGGTTTTGTTTTTTGAGGAGGACCCTGTCATCATTTTGTTTGTTCACTGGGGAATGAGTTTGGCACATCGGTCAAATAAAGGATTTCCTAGCACTCAGATCTCCAGGAAACTCATAAAACTCTATCACGAAAGCAGGTCTCTGCTGCGAGATAGCAATTAGCTTTATAGGGGAATCTCCAAACCCCAAAGGAAGGAAGTGTCATCTGGTGGTGAGACAAAAGGACTTCTTTGTATGACAGCGTTTATTAAGTGTTGACTACTTGGCAAACTCTATACTGAGAGCTCCCATACTGCATCTTCTTTAATTGTCCCAACGACCTAAGAGATACTGTGAAACCTGCATCCAGGAGCCTTCCCAAAGGCTGAGGCCAAAAGCTGGTGAGAGGTCAGATATTTGACACCAGCTATCTGACTCAACAGCCATATGATTTCCCACCCTAAACTCTTAACCGCTAGCCTGTGGTGTGGCCAGCCTTCTTGTCTTTTGTTTCACTTTCTACGGCACTCAGGACTGTTGATGCTTTCATTTACACTGCTTTATAATAGGCCTGAGGACTCTGCGAAAGCTCCTGGAGATCACATGTGTGCTCCCTGGTGTTTAAGATGTGCCCAAACCCTGATTTTTGTCATGTATGTTGTGATTTGGAAACCCTTCTCTTTCTCGGGGAATTAAGTTCTAGTGAGTGTTTTCAACTAGGAGATTAGAAATACGTCATTAAAAAAAAGAAAACTATGGCTATGGTGCTCATTTTTTAAAATATTGAATTCCTTAATTCATAGTTCTATTTCTTTCCATTTCAGTTTATTTGCAATCCTTTTTTCCTTTTTTTTTTTTTTTTTGCTTATTATCCTTCTTTATTCCCTGTACACAATCACTAATACTTAAAATTCAACTTTATGGATCTCTTTTTGTTGTTGTTCAGTTGCTCAGTCATGTCCGACTCTTTGCAACCCCATGGACTTTAGTATTGCAGACTTCCCTGTCCTTCACTGTCTCCTGGAGTTTGCTCAGACTTAGGTCCATTGTATTGATGATGCCATCCAACCATCTCATCCTCTGTCTCGCCTTTCTCCTCTTGCCCTCAGTCTTTCCCAGCATCAAGTTCTTTTCCATTGTGGCCAAAGTATCGGAGCTTCAGCATCAGTCCTTTCAGTGAATATTCAGGATAGATTTCCTTTAGGATTGACTAGTTGGATCTCCTCGCAGTCCAAGGGACTCTCAAGAGTCTTCTACAGCACCACAGTTCAAAAGCATCAATTCTTTGGCTCTCCGCCTTCTTTATAGTCCAACTCTCATTTTCATACATGACTACTAGAAAAATCATAGCTTTGACTATATGGACCATTTGCTGGCAAACTGATGTCTCTACTTTTTAATATACTGTCTAGGTTCATCATAGCTTTTCTTCCTAGGAACAAGCTTCTTTTAACATCATAACTACAGTCACCATCCACTGTGATTTGGGAGCCCAAGAAAATAAAATCTGTGTCTGTTTCCATTTTTTGCCCATGTATTTGCCAGGAAGTGATGGGACCAGATACCACAATCTCAGTTTTTTGAATGTTGAGTTTTAAGCCAGCTTTTTCACTCTCCTCTTTCACCCTCATCAAGAAGTTCTTTAGTTCCTCCTCACTTTCTGCCATTAGGGTGGTGTTGTCTGCATATCTGAGGTGTTAATATTTCTCCCATCTGAGGTTATTAATATTTCTCCCAGCAATGTTGATTCCAGCTTGTAATTCATCCAAAATGGCATTTTGCATGATGTACTCTGCTTGTAAGTTAAATAAGCAGGGTGACAGTATACAGCCTTGATGTACTCCTTTCCCAATTTTGAACCGGAGCATTGTTCCATGTCCGGTTCTAACTATGGCTTCTTGACCTGCATACAGGTTTCTCAGGAGACAGGTAAGGTGATCTGGTATTCCCATCTCTTTAAGAATTTTCCAGTTTGTTGTGATCCACATAGTTAAAGGCTTTAGTGTAGTCAATGAAGCAGTAATAGATGTTTTCTTCTGGAATGCCCTTGCTTTTTCTATGATCCAATAGATGTTGGCAATTTGATCTCCAGTTCCTCTGCCTTTTCTAAATCCAGCCTGTACATCTGAAAGTTCATATACTACTAAAGCCTAGCTTGAAGGATTTTGAGCATTACCTTGCTAGCATGTGAAATAAGTACAATTGTGTGGTAGTTTGAACATCTTTTGGCATTGAAACCCTTTAATCTCAAGCAGGTATCTTGTTGTTCTTTCCGAGACTCCTCTGACCCCTACCTCTGTTGTTTGTTTAGATACATCAAACAGAAATTTCCCTTAAGGAAAAATGAATTGGGTGCCAATTCTGCCATCCAGAATTTCATTAGGATACTCAGAGGCTATTTTCCTATTTGAATTTAACAGACATTCATTCAGTACCTACTGTGTACATCCTGGGGGTGGGGAGCAGGGAAAACTTGAACCTGATCTAAATCTTAAAAATCTCTGGGGGCAAATGGATATATACATATGCTCACATCTATGAGTCGGCATTTCTTTCAAATGAAGGCATCCATTATAAAATAATGTATAAATCATGTAATGTGGACAATGTATAGAGATTTGAATAGATTTTAGGTTAAGGAAAAATTGCGGTAATGTAGAAAGCCTTTTGTTGATAAAAAGAAGCATGATTTGTGTGATTATTCAGTATGATGACAGTGGTAGGTAGCCTACAAATTGGTGATGAGGGAGGAAAGGACATCACTGCAGATGGTGACTGCACCTGTGAAATTAAAAGGTGCTTGCTCCTTTGAGGAAAAGCTATGGCCAACCTAGGTAACATTTTAAAAAGCAGAGATATTACTTTGCCAACAAAGGTCCGTCTAGTTAAGGCTACGGTTTTTCCAGTAGTCATGTGTGGATGTGAGACTTGGACTATAAAGAAAGCTGAGTGCTGAAGAATTGATGCTTTTAACTGTGGTGTTGGAGAAGACTCTTGAGAGTCCCTTGGACTGCAAGGAGATCCAGCCAGTCCATCCTAAAGGAAATCAGTCTTGAATATTAATTGAAAGGACTGATGCTTAAACTCCAATATGTTGGCCACCTGATGTGAAGAACTAACTCATTTGAAAAGACCCTGATGCTGAGAAAGACTGAAGGTGGAAAGAGAAGGGGATGACAAAGGATGAGATGGTTGGAAGACATCACTGACTGGATGGACCTGAGTTTGGGTGATCTCCGGGAGTTGGTGATGGACAGGCAAGCCTGGTGTGCTGCAGTCCATGGGGTCACAAAGAGTCGGACACGACTGAGCAACTGAAATGAACTGAGGAAAGGACGTGCAGGCAGAGTGAACTCTTGAACAAAACCTGAATGGAAATGAAAGTGCTACTTGGATAGAAGGATGGGCAGTACATGATCATGGAGAAAGATGGACTAAATTTGGAAGTGATACGACCGATTCATTTCTGGAACAGTTAGGTGACATGAATGAATGGGTACTTAGAGTATATTAACTTGTCAACCATATGAAGGATATTTTGAAATGGAGAAGAAGGTAGGGGAGACAGATAGATGCTGCTCTTGATCTAGGAAAAGCTGAGGCCTTTTTAGCCTTCATCCTCTATTTCATTGTCACCTCTTCAGTAGGCTTCTTTGACTATGGGTTGCTAATCAGTCCTGCAGTATCAGATCACCCAGGAAAAATGAGTTTCTTACTACCAACAATGTGAAAAGAATGGGGCCCTTTCCTCTACCTGAGTAGGCTCTTCCACAGAGAACAGTCTTACCTGGTATAAGTTGTTTTGTGTGTGTGTGTGTGTGTGTGTTTTTAATTTAGGTTTATTGGCACTTCCTGCCACCCTTAATTCTAAAGGGGCAGAAGATGAAGGCCTACAAGTACAGAACTTCTAAAGGTGATAGAGACACCCCTTCCCAATAAGATTATAAAGAAGTGGTCCCTAAACTTCTGTACCTGGAGAACTGCTTAAACACAAATAAATGGACACCACTCATAGAGCTTCTGATCTGATAGATTTGGGACGGGACCCAAGAATTTGCCTTTTTAACAAGTTCGCAGGTGGGTCTGATACTGCTAGTCTGGGACCTGTGCTTAAGAGAACTAGGGACAGAAAGCTCTTCTAAAGTGGAGGAAAGAAGGTATGGCCCAACTGCAAATTGCCACAGAGCCTCCTGTCAGTCGGAACAGGAAATGCAATTCAGAAACAAGGCTCTTGCCTCTAGAGCTCCAGCATAAATTAGTTCCGGAAGGTCCTAGCTAAAAGAGTCTGCCCCCAAAGAGGGCTGGAGGTGTCCTTCTTTTTAGGGGCTGAACACAAGAAATGTCTCCAGGCATTATGAACGTTATGGTCACACAGATACAGAAATCTACCAAGATTATGATCCAGGGTCAGCTACACTAGCACTGTTGCCCTGTAACCACTGTATGCCATTGTATTTACATCCTATAGTCTGCAAACCTCCAGTGTGATTCTTCATGATGCCAAGTCACACAGTTTCTCAGACTGTCCTCTCTGTGAAATCAGTTTGCAGCTGATACTCACTCTGTGCAGGTCGTTTATACTTATCACTCTGGTATGAGAAAGGTGATGAGGGTGCAGAGGATGATACATGAGAAGAAGCAGAGAAATGGACCAAGATGTAGGAATACGCATTGAGAGGATGACCAGAGGAAGGGAAGATATGGCTCATCTGGGCACAGGAGACTGGAAGATGAAATGAGTGGGAAGAGAGGAGGGGAAGCAGAAGAGAGAAAAAGAGAAGAGATGGAGAAGAGAGCCCAGCAGAGGGACTGCCTACTGGAATTACTCCTAGCGAAGTTTCTCTCTGCCTGTTGCCGCAGCTGAGGATCACCTTTCTCTGTGTCTACAAGGATGATATAGAATAAAATATCTTTCTAAGTGAATCTGAAAGAGCTCTTCCCACAAGTGAAGAATAGAAGTTGTAAGTGGTGAGAAAGCCTTGTGCTATATTTTAATTAAAGCATTTCTTTTCTTTAGTGCATACAATAATGCTGCTTCCTATAATTGGTAGAGTCTTGGAGTCAATGAAATAGAGTGATTTAGGGAACAGTATGATGACAAAACAAAGAAGTGTTTGTAACAAGGTTGGTTTTTCTTTGGAAAGTTTCCAGGTGGCTATTTCCAACATACTCTGTTTTAATTTGCTACCTAGCACTTACTATGACAAGGATCTGCTCTTTCAATAATACTTGCTATCCAGGTCAATTCAGTTCATTCGCTCAGTCGTGTCCCACTCTCTGTAACCCCATGAACCTCAGCACGCCATGCCTCCCTGTCCATCACCAGCTGCCAGAGTTCACCCAAACCCATGTCCATCAAGTCAGTGATGCCATCCAACCATCTTATCCTCTGTCGTCCCCTTCTCCTCCTGCCCTCGATCTTTCCCAGCATCAGAGTTTCTTCAAATGAGTCAGCTCTTTGCATCAGGTGGCCAAAGTATTGGAGTTTCAGCTTCAACATCAGTCCTTCCAATAAACACCCAAGACTGATCTCCTTTAGGATGGACTGGCTATTATTTGTCTGCTTATCTTTTTCTTCTAAAACACGGGTTGGCGTTTTCTATTAAAAGGCTAGATAGTGAATAGTTTAGGGTTTCTAGGCAATGAAGTCTCTGTCACAACTATTCAGCTCTGATACTGTAGTGAGGAAGCCACCATATACAATATGCAAACAAGTGAGCAGGCACCATTTCAATATCATTTTACTTTTAAAAACATGGGCTAATAAGCAATGGGCCAGATTTGGTCCTGGTCTATAGATAAGGTGGAAATATAAATGTGTATGCTTCACCTACCATCTTAAACCAGGAAACACTTGATTTTAATAAATTTATTGAATTGTAATTCTCAACAATAACCCATGTGCAGTTCACTGGTTTCTAGAATATTCACAGGTATGTGCACCCAACATCACAATTTAGAATATTTTCATCACCCGAAGAGCAGATCCCATGTTTAGTTCTTATTCCCCTATCCTACCATCACCACCGTAGCCCTCAGCAACCACAAATCTCATCTCTTTCTCCATAGATTTGTCAATTGTGGACTTTCATATAAATAGAGTCACATAATATGTGGTTTTCTGTGACTGGTTTCTTTCAATTAACATCTTGTTTTCAAGGTTCATCCGTGTTCTAGTAAATATCAGTGCATCTTTCCTTTTCATGACCAAATAATATTCCATTATTTGATATACCCCCCCCTTTGTTAATATATTTAGCTGATGGACATTTGGGTTGCTCAGAACACCCAAATGAATCCTTTAGCCTCTTCAGTTGTGTCACTCAAAACTCAAGAATTCACAAGTGCGCCTGAACGTGCATACACACACACACACACACACACATATGCATGTATATATCAGGAAGCCCTCAAGTGGAAAGTTGTAATGAATTAAGATAGTGAAGAAACTACCTCTACTATTTTTATCGCACTTCTTGACTCGCCCACATTCTACCAACACTCTCTAGAATTCAGGACTTTCCTAGAAGGCTCCTTTCTCACTGACTTCGGTCTCCTTGAGTTCCCATGCACCATAGATCATCTAAAATCCTCTGTGCCAGGGACTCCTTAAAGGTTATATGCAAACAGGGTAGCAAGGAAGGGTGAACACACATATCACATGTATCTCCTCTGTTCACGTAGATGACTGGTAATCTGTCATCCAGTAGGACTTCACTTCAAAACGCAAGTTCAAAGATAAAATTATTTAAAATTTCAAGATAGAAACAGCAGAGCATAAGAGCAAGTACAAAGCCTTCTGAATTTAGGGCTCTGTGTGTTTACACAAACCACATTCCTAATCAAACTGCCATAGTCTACTCGTGTCTGTCCTAAAATACTTACATATCTTCTTCAAGTGTTCAACATTAGACCTTCAAAAAGGATGAAAATGGTCTTCTGCTCTGTTACATCCCTGACATCTCTACAAAGCATGCAAACCATTTTCCTTAGCCCCAAAAGAATCCATTCTCCATGTTCTTTGGAGGTTATGAGTTTAGATTTGGTCATTGAAACACAGTTTGTACACTTTTCCATAGAGTTAGGGCAGACCTCATGCAAATTTTAGCAAATGTGAAAGCCAAGTTCACTAATAATGCCCCAAAATGCAAGAAATCAGATGTGTTCAGCATAAATTGTCTGCACTTTTCAACCCCTAGCTGAACAAAGTCGTAATTGCAAATCTCCTGGTTTTACTTGTCACTAATAATGGTCTCGTACTTGACCAGCATGAAGTGTTATAGTTCTACATGCTATGAGAATTCTAATTTTCAGTGAGGGGGGTCAACTTCCCAACCCTGCTTTTTACACAAATTGTGTTTCTCTTTTTGTGGCAGCTTTCGGCTTGCATATGTAAATTCGATTACTTGAGGGGAAAATATCCAGGCATCTTGGGTGACTATTGTAATGAGCATCCCTAACTTTATATATAAAGTGTCTGAAACTTTATATTGGATTATTTCACAAGAAGCAGCAATGCACTGAGAGGGTATACAGAGTTTCTGTTGGAATCCTAATTTCAAGTTCTACTTTAACAACAACAACAAACAAAACCTAAGTTAATCTTTTAGAGAATACTCTGCAACATGGTCTTAGAAAATGAGAGGAATCTGATTTGTATGTCTCTGCTCATCAGCTTGCTCCCCAAATTACTCAAATAAAATGCTCCAAAACTGAGATGCAAAATAATTCCAGTCCCTTCTTTGCTTCCCAGTGGGGGAAAAAAAAACAAGCAAACAGAATACCCTGTCTGGCAAACAAACAAACAAACATAAAGAATGCAAATTAATTAAGCAGAGAAACCTTTCTCGCTAAAGGTACGCAGAAGGCCCAAAAGCACATTAGACATTTCTAAAGATCACAAATACAGCAAACACCAAGAGCGGGCTGTCAAAAAAAAAAGAAAAAGAAGCTTTCTCTGAACATAAGGTTCTTAAAAGACATTTTGAAAGGAATTAAATCTCTCTTGCACCTTTAAACTCTCTTTCTCAGCTATCAATAGAGTCTGTTGGAGATGGAAGCAGTTTAGGGTGACACGCCCTTTACTTATTTGGGGAATGTGAATTTTCCATCCTGCCATTACCTGGCACCCGGACAAGTGTTATAAAAATATGTCATCATAAGCAGCCTAGAATAAATACTCAAATCCTCAGGGTTGTTTATCATTTCTCAAATGTCTTCCCTGGATTCTAACATCCTAGCTCTTTGTTACGTTTGGGGAGAAGAGGTTGTTTAGAGTATGTGTGGATGGCCAACCCAAAGGTCGCAGCCCGTAAGCCAGGGAGCGTTCCAGGATGTGGCAAGGTGCCCAGCAGCTTACCTCGGACTGCTTTTAAACAGATTCCTGGACTGAGGGTCTCACCACTGATCAATTAAAACCAGCCCAACTGTTTCATTTTGTTTGATAGAATCACCGTTTTAAAACGATGATCGTTGTATTCTTGGCCACTGAATGAAATGAAATCGTATCCTTTCATGGAACTGGAAAATACACAACCACATCCATTTTCTGGCATGAAATGCTTATTGAACACATTTAGGTGCAGAATACCACCATGGGAGCCGAAGAACAAGGACTGGAAAGATGAATTTGGTCCTGAAGGGGCTCACCAGGCAGTGAGAGAAATGGAGGACACTCACCAATTCAATCAAGTCACATCATATCAAGTCTGGAAGGCCATCGACTTTACATAGTGGCTCTTTTGCTCTGGCTTCACTGTTTTGTAAAAGCATTGTGCACACATGGTATATTTAGCCTACAACTAAATCCAGTTAGTTTAAGTCTATTAGATTTGAATTGAACTTACTCTCAATGATTCTATATTTTTCTTTGGAAGATGCAATGATTCTGGCCATCTGGAAAAAGACTTCATGAAAGGTACTATTTGGAATCCACTTGCAGTGGATTAATGAACTTTAATCGAATAGAGAATATGTGCCTGTATGTGTGTTTATCAACAAGTCCATCAGCCAAGACATACGTGTGTAAACATCATCACACATTATAGCAGGACGTCTGTTACAACAAGGATTTGGCATTTCGCATGACCTTAAAGCGTTCCCTCCCGGAGGCTCTTCGTTTTCGATGACAGCCGGCTTCGTTTGTTAAATAAATAACAATACTTCGCTTTCATATTGTTATATTCTGCCTTTTGAAACATTTCCTGTAGCTGACTTTGCCAGTACGAAGCTGGCTTTTTACGTGATTTGTCTGTAACCAGGCAGTTTTAGAACTTTTACTTCCTTAGTCTGTGCTAAAAAGCAATTCAAGAAGACTTAAAATTCTCCTGGGGGCTGATTTTATAGCAACAGGGAAAGCGCACAAACGTTGCACAAACAGCCAGTTTCTTTCTTCAGTGAGGGAAACGGCCTCAGCATCAGGGCCTCAGTACAAATGGTTTAACGCCATCATAAAAACCACTAACCATTGGGTATTAACATGCTTTTTATCTTGAAGTTTTTATTGAAAATGATATTTGGAAGCTACTAATTTGTTGGTGATTTTTACCCTCAGGCATTTACACTGGATGCAACTTCCCCCTTCCGCTCGAAGGGACATGGAATCCCTTGTCCCAGCCACAGCAGAGAAGGCAGAGGAGCTTTTTCGTACATCGCCTCAGCGGACGTGAGCTCACCTGCCAGGGTGGCTGCTGGCTGTCAGTTTCACTCCCTGGGCATGCTGGGCCAAGAAAGACATGACCCCACACTCTGCCACCCACCTTCACCCCTGGAGCAGTACCAGGAGCCAGTAGGGGCAGCTGGGTCCTAGCATCAGACCAGTGAATCCTGGTGGGACAGGACCACTATTGGTCTGAATATTGACCCATAAAACACATGGAAAAACCCTTTCTTTTTTTTTTTTTTTAAAAAGAAGTCAAAACAGACTGCACATACACATAGATGGGAGAAATGCATCCAAAGAAGAGAGAGAGAGAGAAATGTTTGTGCCTGCCTTCTTCACTCCATCTGGCACGTGATTGGAGCAAACTTCTCTGGGCGAACGTTGGACTCTGATCACTGTGCAACAGAGCCCAGAGCCATTTCACGAGCGAGTCCCTGCAGCCGCTGTGACAGGGGTGGACGGTGCGGAGGGGATGCACACAGCCAAGTGTGAACTCTGTACACACCACCGGGAAAACCTGGGCATTTCCCAAAAGGAAGTGAAGACAGACCGCGCACGCACGGAAATAGTGTGTATGCCTTCCTGCCATCTGGAACAGGAGCCCGGCAGGAGTACACTGACGGGGGAAATGCTGCTTTTTCCCAATCGTTCTCTTAGATTTGGATGTACTCAAGCTATAGAGGGTCAAACCCCAGCCAGATTTCCCTTCAGATGTCACTTTCAATATCAAGCTCCTGATGAGGACTCATGCTAATACCCACTGGCGAAGTGGTTTCTGTGAAGGCTTGAGAACGTTTGTGGGTGTATAGAAATCATTTGTGTATAAGTGTGTAGAGCCTCTATATTAGGGTTGTTTCTCCTACAGGAAAAGGAAATTGCCTGCCCATAGAGAGTCAGAAGCATTTACTGGGGAAATTTTCTTTATTGTTGAGTTTTGTTTATCATTTTAATTTTATTTTGGCTTTTTTTTTTTTTTTAAAAATGATCACAGCCCAAGTCCTTCCAAAGAAACCAGGTTACAAGTCACCAGGTAACTCTTGACTACATCTCACTTTAGAATCACATAAAGTTCTTAGTAAGAATAACCCTTCCAGAGAACAACTGGATCCGGGTCTTTAGAAATGATTCATAGGAATGTGCATTTTAAATCAATATGCCCTCCCCCGCCCATCTCAGAGTGCCCACATGATTCCGGTACACACTAGAGGTCATGAGCTCCTGCCTTACAGATGGTGTGGCGATTGTATAATGTGTCTTATTCTGTAGCACAGTTTAATGTAAATGTCGAGGTTTCTCCTTTGTTCTTTTGAATCGTCCTCAGTGTTAATCACAGCACGTAAAGGTGAGCATTCCTGGTCTGACCAGTGCGCATCTGAGGAGTGAGCCAAGTAGACTGAAAAGGAAGAAGCCTGATTGCAGCCTCATCCAGACAAAGCAAAGGGTAAAACGTCTGCTGGTTCAGTCGGCATTCATGGGAGACTCCCAGCTTCTCTAAAGCTAAGTGACTGAGTCATGACAAAACTCGGGAGTTCCAGAATATTAAAAAAAAATAAATAATAATTAGAAGGTGCAAGTTCTCCTTCAAACTCAACCCTCAGTTTCACCTATTAAATGGCCATGTGTCCTGATAGGACCAAGGCCCAGGTGACTGATCTGCATGGGGGAAAATGTTCCAGTTACTGTGGGTGACTCAGGGCAGACAAGGCTAGAATGAACACAGGAACTCTGGGATCCCAGTAATGTTCTATGTCTTGATCTAGGGGTTGATCTGAAAGATGTGTTTAGTTTGTAAAAATTCAAACTAAATTGTGATAAATTGACAATTTGGTGTTCTTCTGTTATACTTACCCTCCCCTCGCCCAATCACATTAAAGATAGAAAATTCAAATAATTCTGTCATTTATATAACATTGAAATTGAACGTAACCTTTCCTAAGTCCTCTCCTCAGTTCTTACTTGTCTTCATGCTCTAGAAATGGCCATAAGTTATGTTTAATTACCCTGGCCAGTTGGTGTGTATCATCTGAGTCCAAATGTAAGGACAATCTGCCATTCAACAGACAAAATAATGCAACAGAATCATAGAGCCTCTATCATATGCCAAGTAGTAGGTAGAATAGTAAGAGGCTGGCTTTTGTGAAGCTTACATTCTGTGAAAGAAATGCAGTAAATAAGTAAATTTGTGGGACATATTGGCAAATGATAATAGAAACACTATCAGAGTTGATGAATAAGTAGGGTAAAATACAATTTTTAAAAATTAATTGCATCAACTTGCTAGGCAAGGGCAAACAGACCGGTGGAGAAATTCCTTAAGTTATTCAGAGTCAGGGAACTGAGGGGTTTTTATGTACTAGAAAAGGCAGTTTGTGGTGGTTATGTAGATTAAGGATTGAAAACTGGCACTCTAGTCCCAGGAGTCCATAGGTCAGTGGGGAAGTAGTTCAAACAAGCCCTGTTGTTGGTGATCAGAAAAGTCTTGGACCAGGGCTCACTGGGGCTGGTGAACGGAGCCACTTAAATTTCACATCATTGAGTTTCATCTGTGCCTTTTAGGTTCATGCTGCTAAAGAGGGAACATTTTCCTTTTACAACATTTCTCAGGAGGTGGCAAGGGGTTTATAGAAAGATAAAAAGCAGGGTAAGGCATACAGAGTGACTGGGGGTGACAGGTCCCAGTCATAATCAGGAAAAGCCTCTTGGAGGGCAGTACTTTGAGCAGAGACCTCATATTTGGGGGAAGAGAGCAAAAGATGGAGGGAACAGCAGAATCTAAGGTCCTGAGGCAGAAACATAGGGTGACATTGACAGACTGATCAGTGTGGTGAAATAACCCCAGGAAGCAACGGATGAGCCTTGTTCTAGGCTGTAAACACTACTGAAGATGGGCGAGAAAACAGAGCCCCAAGTGTCTCTTGCCACTTTCAAAATTTGTGTGTGTTGTGTCTGTTTCTAACACTCCTACATCCTACACATGGCTCATGATTAATAACGACTAAGCAGGGTAACAACTCTGTGATCCATTGTGCTTTTCTCGGTTCCAGGAAGCTGGATAAAATACCAGGGAGTCCAGTTGCCCAAACTGCAGTGAGTAGATGTTAGAAAATTCTTTGTGCTCCAAAGAACCTAACAAGTGCACTGCCCGAGACTGGGAGGCTGCTGCTCCCCAACTAGATGGTTTCCACTTTGATCTAAGCAAACAAGGACAGTCTGTTCAACAATGAATATTCAACCCCAGGTCTGATTTTTGGCAGAACCCAGCAAAATAGGGGGAAAAAAAAATTCTTTTCTTCTCCTTTTCTCCTGGGGTTTTGTGAATCTCCCTTGAAAGGGTTTGGAGCAGCCTCTGCAGGAAGGCTGGCCCCTCGCTTCAAGAAACTGCTTTGGCCTCTTTATGTATATTAGAACAATTAACATCTAGTTTCACCATACAAAGGACTTTCTCTCCTTTTATGTTTTAGTTCTTAAAATTCCCAGAATGGTGTACAGTAAAACTGTTCACTTGAGAAATTAAGTACCGTATGTGATAAGACAGTTGGATGAAAATTTTAAGCTGTCATTAAAAATGATTATAATTAGGACAAACTACAAGAAAATGCTTTAAAATTGAGACCCAAGTGAATTAAAAATTAAGGGGTGTATTATGTATTATCATGTTGAAGGGCTGGGTTTTACGCGTCTAACACCCATTAACACTAATATGGGTTGCCTGCCTCAATCCCCACGTGCCGAGAAGAGAAGATACACGGTTCCTTTGTTTTTGCTAATAAGATAGCACTTTCTGTGCTCAAGGGGAGTCGGGCAAGAAGACAGTGTAAACAGTTTACCTTTCCTCTGCTGGGAGAGGTTCTCCCAAGAAGTCTTTTCTATCCTCAAAGGACATTAACACCCAGGCTGATTTTTCTCACATACTATAGAATGTTCCAGAATCATCTAGAGTGAAACTATAACTATGTCATGTTCCAATCTTTTTTTTTTTAATTCCTTTATGAGAGAAAGTCATTATGCACATTCACTTGTGGGGAATTAGAGAACTGTAAATGCTACTCAAGCCCACATACCTAAGAGACTCCTCGGATAAACTTATCTACTATTAGCACGTCCTGAAGAAGGTACAAGGCAGATGATCACTTTCCTCATGAAGCTATGTATCAGATCAGCCTGTCTCCATCTCCCATGAATATCTCTAAGTTATCCTCCTCTCTTTCATCTCCCTCCATCCATGATGATTCACCATTAGCATTCTTCATCCCTCTGCATTCCCAGGGACTCAGCTAGACTGCAAGGAAACCGAGTATCAAAGTTTATACTTTCTTACGCCAATGTTGATATTTAATTGTGCTCTTAAGCTGAGAAAACCCCAGTGTTTGGGCCCTTTGTCCCCTGGCACATATGCGGAGGGAGTGGCAAGGATATGAAGGCCAATGAAGGAGGCAAGCAGAGCATTCTCTTTCATGACAGTACCTTAAAGAAAAGGGTGATCATGAGTGCCTACAAATACACCATTAGTTTACAGTTCCATGAGGGCTGCCCTGCCATGTAGGAGATGCTCAAGATAAATTCACTGATCGATTCTACAGGGTAGGAACTCTTAGAACCAGACAAGGACAGGATGCCTTTGGTATGTACAGAATTGATATTGGCAATTTTGACTACTGGGGGAACAGCTCAAATACCATAATTTTAATAGTTACAATTGTGCAGGCATACTGTGGTGGGCAGACTCTTAAGGTGGCCCCTATCATCCCCACAGCTTGCTTATTCATACTTCTGAACAATCCCTTATCCTTGAACATGAACAGGAATGTAACTTGCTTGTAACCAATGGGATATAGCAAAGGTGATAGGCTAAATATGATTACATGCACACAGTTGTATAAGACTGCAGTGCCTGTCTCTGCTAGAATCTCTCACTCGCTGGATTTGTCTAAAAAACACATTGCCATAAAGTAGGTGGCTTGTTAGGGAAGGCCATGTGACAAGAAACTATAGGCAGCCTCCAGTTGAGGGTGGCTTCCAGCTGATAGCCAGCAAAAAAAATAAAAAGAGAGAGCAAGAGAGAGAGGATGGTAATGATGAAACTCTCAGTCCCACAAGGAATTGAATATGCCCACACTCTCACAAGCAGGAAGGCAAACGATCCCTAGTCTGACCTCTTGTTGAGAATTCAACCCTGGATAAGGCCTTGATTGCAGATCACAACTCTGAGATGATAAAGATGTGTTGTTAAATATCTTAAGTTTGTGGTAATTTGTTACACAGCAATATAACTCATATAATTATGACTTTTAATTTCATGTCTAGCAAGCTTAGAGTACAAGAGCTCATCACTTGATCAATAAATGAGCATCTTGAGAGCACTGTGTTGTCTTTATACTTTGTTTTACACAAATGCTGAAAGTTTTACTAAGGATGCAAAGGAATTCCTAAATTTTCTCGGTGGCACCTGACTGAAGTTTTTTTTACCCCAATTATATGTGCAATGGCCTCAAGATATATCCCTCCTAAATGTCAGTGTCTACTACATAACTTCATCAGAGAGATGAGATGAGTAGACATTTAATCACTTCAACTAGTGGGAGATTTAAAAAAACTTTCTCATAAAAGGCAAGCCAAAGGTCCGCTGCTTAAGAAGACACTGCTAAAAGAGAGTTCAAAACAGTCTCCCAGTTCAGTGATTAGATATATCAGTGCTTTGCCTGTGCCTTGTTAATGATATTTACCATATTCCTACTCCAGAACGAAGGAGTTTTGATGAGTTGGTTAGATTAGATTGTCTGGTGCAGTTTGTTTTCTTTCGGGGGATCAAGGAGGGAGGTCTCTAAACATATATCAAAACTTTTGACTATTAATTTTGTACAGATGTTTTTAAAAGTCACACTTTATTCTCTGACACTACCAGCATTGTAAAGTCAACTTCTTTATCTCAGCTGAGCTTACAGTTATATATATATATATATATATATTTTTTTTTTTTAACCACACAGCTTCTATGATTCTCGAGCTAGTATTTTTTTTCCAGATTTACACATTATTCAGCAAATCTATGTGATTATGCATAACTTGCTATTGTAGAAGACTGATATCCCATGCTTTAGTCTAGATGTTCATAGAAACATCACCTTCCCCTCCAGTTTGAATTTCTCAGGTCCTCATCATCACTGAAAGCATTTATTAAATACTCGGTGTCAGGCAGAGAGCTGGAACTTAACTCACGTGTAATTCATCCTACGTCCATTGTGTGAGGCTGAGACTTGGCTTATTTACCAGAAGGAGAAACTGAGACTTGGAGACTAGTTTGGTAATAACTTCTATGTGATGTGCTAAGTCACTTCAGTCATGTCTGACTCTAACCCCATGGACCGTACGTAGCCCACCAGGCTCTTCTGTCCAAGGGAAGTCTCCAGGCAAGAACACTGGAGTAGGTTGTCATTTCCTTCTCCAGGAAATCTCCCCAATCCAGGGATCAAGCCCACATCTCTTATATCTCTTGCATTGGCAGACAGATTCTGTACCACTAGTGCCACCTGGGAAGCTCAACTTCTGTGTGGCCCCAGTATAAATTGCATGTGACAGTCTGAAAAAATGACTTGATTCAGGCCTAAAAATGTCTGCATTTGTATCATTTAAGCAATATGAACCCTTCTAAGCCTATATCAGTGTCAGAGTTACCTTAATATAGTTTGGCATTTAAAGCAATAAAAGCCCAATTTAACATAATAGGTTGTCCCAATGGCAAAATAAGGAGATCTGCTACTGACATTGATGTTCAGTGCAGGGCTGGTTTTGACCTTCGTTCTGGTCTCAGTTGCCACTCACTCTGCCACCTTGGACAAACCCCTTTACCTGTCTTAGCCACAGTTGACTCATCTGTGACAGGAATGAAACAGACTCAAAGTTCTCCTCAGGAGAGCGTCTAGCTCCAACTCTATAACTATTTCATCATTTTCTTAAAAAAAAATTTATTGGAGTATAGTTGCTTTACAATGTTGTATTATTTTCTGCTGTGCAGCGAAGTCAGTCAGTCATGCATATATATACGTATATATATATATATATNCGATGGAAATGGCAACCCACTCCAGTATTTTTGCCTGGAAAAATCCCATGAACAGAGGAGCCGGGAGGGCTACTGTCCATGGGATTGCAAAGAGTCGGACACGACTTAAGGACTAAACAACAACAACGGAACCAAGATAAGTCTGTTTTCGAAAGTTTGCCAGTAAAGTCAACTTACAAAGAATGAAAGTATGTCTTTTTCTCACCAATAGTAACCAATCATAAAGTGCTTTTAGAAAACCAAAATATCTTTTGGACTACAAGTTCAGTTTTAGACCACAGTTCACCCACTTTCTGGCTGGGGGTTCTCTGGCATGTTGGGCAATCTTTCACAAGTTCAATTTCCTGCATCTGAAAAATGGGAATAATAGTACCTTATAGAATGTTGTGAGGAAATGGTGTGGTCAGGTGTGAATAGAGTTTAGCCTGGAATAGATATTCAGTCTGTGGCAGCTCCTTTTCGTTCTCAGTGTCTTTTTGTAAAGAGAAGTTGGCTGTCAGGGTTTCACTCGCTACTCCTTTTTTGCAGATTGTTGCTCAGTTTTCTGTTCCTGATGGTATCTCTTTCGGATATTACGCTGTTCAGTTGACGCACATCCCTAGTGCTTTACATAATATTGTGCTTTACCTCATATTAAATGCAGTACTTTACATAATATAAAAAAGGACAGAACTACCTTGGAGATAGAGTCTGAATTTCTGGTCACTTTGTCCTAGATTGTGAGTTTGCCTTTCCTACTTCGATCCAGCCTCTTGTCTGTTTGTGTGGCTGTCTCATTAACCTCAGTTATCAGAGCATCTAGAAATAGTGAAGTAACTCACTAAATTAGTAGTCTGTAGTTCAAAGGACAATTGTTTTATGTAAGTGTTTGAAAAGATTCATATCCTCCCAAACGTAAGCAAATCAGTAAATCTGTCCAGTCTAAGTGTGTTATGATTAGGCTGGATTAACCTCCTTCCATTAAAAGAAAAATGCAGAACTTTGTCCTGCAGCCAAAGGGAACTGGTTAATGTCCATCAGGGATTGACAAAGTAGCTGTTTGGTCCTAGGCTGACATTTCATTTTCCAACCTTGGGGTTTGTTCATGAAATCGGTGTGAGCCTTAGAGTCTGCTGAGAGTGCACAAAGGATGTGTGTGTGTGTGTGTGTCTGCTTCAGTAGGAGGGGGTCTGTCTATGACCTTGAAAGTTCATAGAGTGGTCATGACAAGTAACCAAGGATCATAATAATAATTAAGAATAACAATGTGTTTATAATGCTGAGACCTTATTCTAAGTGCTTCCTAAGTTTTCATTTAATGCTCACAACAATCCTGTCAGGTAGTTATGATTATTGTTCCCATTTTATTTATTTTAAACTTATTTTATATTGGTGGATANGCATAGTTCTTCTGTGTATTCTTGTATCTTAATATCTTCTCCTTCTGTTAGGTCCAATTTAAGTCTGAATTTGCCAATAAGGAGTTCATGATCTGAGTCACAGTCAGCTCCCTGTCTTGTTTTTGCTGACTCTATACAGCTTCTCTATCTTTGGCTGCAAAGAATATAATCAATCTGATTTTGCTATTGAACATCTTGTGATGTCCATGTGTAGAGTCTTCTCTTGTGTTGTTGGAAGAGGATGTTTGTTATGATCAGTGTATTCTTTTGGCAAAACTCTATTAGCCTTTGACTTGTTTTGTACTCCAAGTTTAAATTTGCCTGTTACTCTAGGTATCTCTTGACTTCCTACTTTTGCATTTAAGTCCCCTATAATGGAAAAGGACATCTTTTTTGGGTATTAGTTCTAGAAGGTCTTGTAGGTCTTCACAGAACCATTCAACTTCTGCTTCTTCAGCATTACTGGTCGAGGCATAGACTTAGATTACTGTGATATTGAATGGTTTGCCTTGGAAATGAACAGAGATCATTCTGTCATTTTTGAGATTGCATCCACGTACTGCACCTGACCTGCCTCCTGAGAAATCTGTATGCACGTCAAGAAGCAACAGTTATAACCAGACATGGAACAACAGACTGATTTTAAATAAGGAAAGGAGTACGTCAAGGCTGTATTTTGCCACGTGGTTTATTTAACTTATATGTAGAGTACATCNCACCTGACCTGCCTCCTGAGAAATCTGTATGCACGTCAAGAAGCAACAGTTATAACCAGACATGGAACAACAGACTGATTTTAAATAAGGAAAGGAGTACGTCAAGGCTGTATTTTGCCACGTGGTTTATTTAACTTATATGTAGAGTACATCATGTAAAATACTGGGCTGGATGAAGCACAAGCTGGAATCAAGATTGCCAGAAGAACTATCAGTAACTCAGATATGCAGATGACACCACCCTTATGGCAGAAAGTGAAGAAGAACTAAAGAACCCCTTGATGAAAATGAAGAGGAGAGTGAAAAATTTGCCTTAATACTCAACATTCAGAAAACTAAGATCATGGCATCCAGTCCCATCATTTCATGGCAAATAGATGGGGGAACAATGGAAATAGTGACAGCCTATTTTGGGGGGCTCCAAAATCACTGCAGGTGGTGATTGCAGTCATGAAATTAAAAAACGCTTGCTCCTTGTAAGAAAAGCTATGACCAACTTCGACAGAATATTAAAAAGCAGAGACATTACTTTGTCAACAAAGGTCCATCTTGTCACAGCTATGGTTTTTCCAATAGTCATGTATGGATGTGAGAGTTGGACCATAAAGAAAGCTGAGCACCGAAGAACTGATGCTTTTGAACTGTGGTGTTGGAGAAGACTGTTGAGAGTCCCTTGGACTGCAAGGAGATCCAACCAGTCCATCCTAAAGGAGATCAGTCCTGGGTGTTCATTGGAAGGACTGATGTTAAAGCTGAAACTNAAGAATTGATGCTTTTGAACTGTGGTGTTGGAGAAGACTCTTGAGAGTCCCTTGGACTGCAAGGAGATCCAACCAGTCCATCCTAAAGGAGATCAGTCCTGGGTGTTCATTGGAAGGACTGATGTTCAAGCTGAAACTCCAATACTTTGGCCACCTAATGTGAAGAGCTGACTCATTTGAAAAGACCCTGATGCTGGGAAAGATTGAGGGCAGGAAGAGAAGGGAATGGCAGAAGATGAGATGGTTGGATGACATCACCGACTCGATGGACATGGGTTTGGGTAGACTCCAGGAGTTGGTGATGGACAGGGAAGCCTGGCGTGCTGCAGTCCATGGGGTCGCAAAGAGTCAGACACAACTGAGTGACTGAACTAAATGAAAAGCAAATTAGCTTTCCCTCTCACTGATCACTACTCAGCGGCAGAGAGTACCCTTTCACCGATCCTGGTTTTTGGATCACCAGGGGGAAAAAAATGCTGAGTTATAAATATTGGGCATTTGGGGAATGTCTGCCACCTCCCATCCCCACCAACCTGGCTGGTCTTCAAGATTAAATCAGACTGATTAGCACAGAGCCCTTCTCCCAGGCCTTCAATATGAAATCCCCAGGAGTTGCCAGACATAAAGTGACTTGATGCCAAAACATCCAGGTGGGGAAAAAAATTAATAAATGATAGGGATATTTTATATATACAATTCCAAATATGGCTCCATGGAGTTTGGAAACATCTGGGTGATGAATTGGAATTCCACTTTTGCTGCGGCTCTCTGGCACAACGTAAACACAGCCTGTATGTCTCCAGAGATAAATGGGAGAGTTGGAAACTGCAAAAGGTAGATTGAGAAACAATTAGATTTTAAAATTGTGGCCCATGATGCTTGCCAAATGAAAAAAAAATTTTTCCCTAAAAACTCAAAGCAGTCAAAAGCATTTTCTCTTAAAGTTAAATTAAAGATAGAGTGTCCCAGGTAGCTAAAATTAGAAACTGGTTTGCATATTCTTTCATCCTTCAGATGTAAATTTGGGGAAGCATATATTTTTTTTTCATTTTAGCTTATATTTGTTTTTAAAGACCTATTAATGTGCTGTTGGTTACAGTTTTTTCCTATTGATTGTACATATGAACTAAGATTGTGGGCATTGCAGAACTATTTTCCAAAAATAGTCTTCAAAAGTGCTATTTCTTTGAAAGTACCAGATGAAGATATACAGTATATAGTACAGGCAGTTACAGTATGAATTTTAAAGCCTTTCATATCCAATTACTTGCAATAACTCAGTTTCTTTCCCAACCTACAATAAATCCTGTATGTATAAACACTACAGAATTTAAATATGAGTAGAGTTTTAGTATAATAGTATATCACTAGGAATCAGTATTTGTGTTATATATAGTGCTGTTTAACATACGTGAAGTAAAATTTCATTGATTTGGGTTTGCTAATTCAGAGTTTGTGGAGCTGGCTTCAAGTTGAGTCTTCATTAGGAAAGTCATTCTTCATTGAAAGCTTCAAATTAAGGGTGTAAATAAGATGGCAAATGGGAATGTATAAAATACTTGAGTAAATTTAAAGTACTTTAGAAGTACCATTTGCATACGAAATTGTTATGCTAATTATAAGTAATTCTTATTAAAATAGGTCTCCTAAGATGATCTTCTAGGCAAGTTCCCTTAGTGAATTTGAGTTATAGAATGTGGTGGAAAGTCATAAACCTGAGTTTCTTTTAAATACTGTATTCGCTAGTTCAGAATTTTCATTAATTGTAAATTACCTTTTTGCTAATTCATCCAAATTGCTAACATTTTGCCAGCAATTTCAGTTCAGCTCTTAACTGCCTTCTACAAAGACCAAGTAAGTTTTTAAAAAATAGGATTCAATCATTGTTTTCCAACCAAATTTTGTATTTTCCAGCATTAGATTGGTGTTTCTAGAGTCTAGTGTGTATTTCCCAGTGGTTAGAATTGATATGGAGGTAAAAGTTAATTTAAACCTCCAAAGTTCCCCCTCTCCACTTTTAAAGTAGTCCAGGGGTTAAGACTTTGCCTTCCAAAGCAGGGGGTACAGATTTGATCCCTGATCAGAGAGCTAGATCTCATATGCCTCACTTTGTAACAGAAGTGAGTCACATTAGAATCAGTTTCCTTACACTATTTACAATAGCCAGGACATGGAAGCAACAACAGATGAATTGATAGAGAAGTTGTGGTGCATATATACAATGAAATATTACTCAGCTATGAAAAGGAACAAATTTGAGTCAATTGTAGTAAGGTGGATGAATATAGAGCCTATTATATGGAGTGAAGTAAGAAAGAGAAAAACAAATATCATATATTAATGAATATTTATGGAACCTAAAAAAACAGTACTGATGAAAACCTCTTTGCAGGGCAGGAATCAGACATAGAGAACAGGGGGAGAAGGAGAGGTTGGATGAATTGAGAGAGTAGCATTGAAACATATACATTACCATATATAAAACAGATAGCTAGTAAGGAGTTGCTGTCCAGCACCAGGAGCTCAACTCGAGGCGCTGTGACAACCTAGAGGAATGGGACTGGGTGGGAGCTGGGAGGGAGGTTCAAGAGGAAGGGGCTATATGTATACTTACAGCTGATTCACTTTGTTGTAAGGCAGAAACAAATGTAATATTGTAAAGCAATTATCCCCCAATTAAAAATAAATTTTAAAATTCGTTGCCTCTCAGGTCCATGGCTTTCCTTGTCAATAAGAGTCTAAGAAAAATCTGAACAAAACTTAGAGAAGGTCAAGTATCGAGCTAGAGACTAGACCTACTGCTGTTCCTGGTCAACCACACACCAGTTGTTTGGTCCTCGAGTAGTCACGTGTAGGCTCCTATTGTAAATATTGAAGCAACTCTTGGGAAAATGGAGACAATCTCCATTGATCTAAATCTGACCATCTCCACTGATCTAAATCTGAGCCCCCCAAAGCAAAGATGATGGCTGAGAAATCTCCTGCCCTCCTGATTCTTTCACATTCCGAGAAATAGCTCACCAGAGAGGACTGCTCTGCTCCACTGGACTCTAAGACAACACCCACTTCTGCCTGTCTTCTCAGATAAGATCCCTCTCCATTCTTCCTCCTGACTCTCACAAGCCTCCCTAATGACTCTCTTGCTTACCTGCCCCTATCAAACCCTAAATTCACTGCCCTTTCTTTGAAATTGTTCTTGTTAATATGCTCTCCCTATTGTGGTAGCCTGTGTGTAGGATCATTTCCTGATTAGTCCTGTGTATTCTGTGTTTCACAGTTTGGGAGTACAGCTAGGATAGGATTAGACCTCATCTTCAGATCCCTGCTTCATCCAGCTAGGTAACTAGGGCAGACCTTCCCTGGCTAGAGAACTGAGGACCCAGCAGTGGGTCCAATTCCTGATCTTGTGCTCCAGACTCTGGTCCCTTGGTAGCCAGGAAAAGACGTGATTTTATTGTCTTGATTTCCGGTGCTGACCTCCTTTGATTTCGTGGTCTGAGCATGCACTGTTTTCTGGAAACCTTGTCTCTCTTGGTACCTGCCTACAGATTGCACCGGAACTTTTGGCCTTGCTCACACTGTCAACCCTCACCAAATTTGCAGTTCTTAGATTTCCTTGGATTTCTGCCTACAGTTCTCCAAACTAGTATTTTCAGTTTTACTTCCCTCTGGTTTGTCATCACCAATAACTAAAGTTCACTGCCCAGATCCCTATCAGACTCCAAAATCTAAGGTAGTCCTAGACGCCAAAGCTCAGAGACTTGATATTAACCTCGGATAACTCATCGTTACAGCTAATGGTGGCTGAACCTGAATTCTCCCTGGACAAGTCACAGCATGGACTGTTGACGTAGTCTGGTCATGTATGCGTTTATACTGGAGTTGGCCAATACCATGGACGGCAGTCACCCAGAGCATCAGTGTTCTCACTCCAGGGCATCAAGAAATTCATGACTACATACTCAGGAGATCTTCCTCCACAAAGTCCTCAGAATCCACAGAACTGGTTATCCTCAGAGTCCAATTCCTGGCTCTTTATTGGAAGAAAACATTTTACACGAATATGTTTCTTTTTCAGTTTAGGCTTTCCTCTTTTAAGATGCCTGATTTCCAAAATGCATAGAAAACTGACCTTTGCTACCACCTCTCAACAGATGATCCAGCTGAGTTTGGAGAAATGCAAACAAGAATCCTCAAGACATGATTTCCTAGACCCTGTTTTTGATCAGCTCTGAGATATTCAGCAACAAATTATATTCATTCATTTTGAACAAAAGTATAGTCTGACAGTGTTGAACTTTGCCTAAGCCCTATGCTCCAAAAAACCAACAATAGTAGAAAAAACCTCCTGGGCGTCCTTGGTGGCTCAGCAGTAAAAGAATCCAAGTGCATTGCTGGAGACCTGGGTTTGATCCTGGGTCAGGAAGATCTCCTGGAGAAGGAAATGGCAACCCACTCCAGTATTCTTGCTTGGGAAATCCCACTGACAGGGTATCCTGGTGGGCTGTAGTTCAAGGGGCTGCAGAGCCAGTCACTACTTAATGACTAAACAGCAGTGGCAATCATATCACTTTGTTCATAATTAAATGTATTTAAAAATAAAAATGAAACCTCCTACCCTTTTGGGTTCTGAGAGAGTGCTGCCTTCCAAGGACACTCTGCCTTCACCTGTTCTGAGCTAAGACTTAACTTCATCCTTTTTCAGTGACTCAGGTAAGACTCCTCTCCATCATTCCATTCCATAGGACTGGGGATGACTCTCTAGTTCGCTTCCTTTTATGAGATCCCCTTTTCTTTGAGATGTTCCTCATTGATGACATTATCCCTATTGCAACAGGCTTAAGAAAATAATTTAATTGAGTCTCCTCTGCATTTTGTCTTTCACAGTAAAAACTATTGTCAAAAACACATACATGACCATGTACATCCTATAGTATGCAGTCTATTCAAAGGGGGTGAGGGAAGAAGTTCAAAGTAAGAGGAATATTCACAGTTCTGCAATTTTTCTCAGTGGTTGTTCAGGCATATTGTAGTCCTCCCAATAGTCCAGTTGAAGTGGAGTAATTGTCAGATATCTCAGCTGGGGCACTGTAGACAGCACCCCAAAAACTTTGGTCCTGCTTAATTTTATCTCTTCCTGCAAAACCCATTTATTCATGCCCAGAGTAAAATGGAACCTGAAGATTTCCTGACTGCATGGCTATTTATTGTCTGCAGCTGAATTGAAATCACTTGTCAAGCTTAAGAAAAAAAAAAGTTGTTCACTTTCTGCTGCTTATCATTAAAAAGATGTCAATCTAAATCTGTTGTATAGGTCAGTTCCTGGTGTTCTCATGTCAAATAGATTGTCCCCCCCTTTCTATTTTATGAGCACTGGGAGTAAAAAAAGATAGGAAGATAAAAAGAAAAGTGGAGAAAAATATAAAATTTGAGTAAAATATGTAAATTGGAAAACCAAAGAATTTCTCTCCATAATTGAAGATCCCATCATAAAGAAGACTGTATCTTTGCAATCTACTTTATCTTCAAGTTAAAAGTACAGAAAGACTGGATCTACCTTTTGACTAATAATATAAAACCCAAGTTGCTTCTGTCGCGTGTGTCATTCAAGACCTGTTTTCAAAAAATTGCATCCAGAACACTCTATCTTGAGAGGATGAACTGTTATTTCTGGAGTTTTATAATAACTGACAACTCCACATTTAAATCCCAGGCTGTACATAAACTGTCAGCATCCAAGTTCGCCCAGACAAACAGAATTGGAAAAAACAAAAATAACATGAGGAAAAAATGCACTATTAACAGCTGTGTAAATAACAGCTGCAGTGTTAACTAATAAAAGGAAACTAGCGAGCTCAGTAAGAACCAGAGAAGGAATTCAAGTTGCTGTAAGCTGATTTAGAGGGTCAGCTGCCCTTTGTCTCCTTCACAAATTTGGTTTTAGTTCAGCGTTAGTGAATCAAGAAACCTGGAGAAGAACCTTTCAAAGCAAACTCACACGTTAAAGAAAAAACAAAAATATGGGGAAAATACTCCTTAACTTATTCCAAATAAGGAATATTCCAAAAATATTCCTTTTGCGGGGAGACAGAAAGGAAAACAGGACCCATTCCTAGTCTCCTTTCCCTAACCGTTTTCCTGATTTACACATTTATTTTTGAAGAGGGCTACAAAACTGCTCCAAGTTCAAAATCAGAGTGAAGTAACCTCTTCGCTCACTTTAATGCGACCCGTGTCCTTGGTTAAAGTACCTTTGGTTGCTGGCAGTAGAAACCCTTTGAAAATTGCTCTAGTAAAATAAGAGACTTTTATTTAAAAGCTTCCAGGAAAATTATTGGAAATTCAACAGTTGGAGGCACAGTTAGGTCTTGTCAAGAAATGATGCAATGAACTCATCTAGGCATTATTCAATATGCTCGAGACCAAGGGTGAATGGGGTCTCCCTAGGGAGTGCAGTGGTAGAGAATCTACCTGCTGATGCAGGAGACGCTGGTTTGATCCTTGAATTGGGAAGATCTCCTGGAGTAGGAATGGCAACCCACTCCAGGATTCCCATGGACAGTCCACGGGGTCACGAAAAGTCAACATGACTGAGAACACAGATACACACAAGGGTAAATGAAACCATCAGAGACCCTGCTCCCACAGGCTTGCATTCCAGTTGGGGGAGACATACAGTAAACACACACACAAGGAAATAAGGACGCCAAGGGCTATTGGTTGCTATGAATAAGATAAACAAGTATGTATTATACAAAATAAGATGAGTCCTGAAATTTGGCAGAGAGAGAATGGGGACCTCTTGCACTGGGGAGAATGTTCTGGAACAGATGACACTGGCATTGAACCCTAAGTGAACTGAAGGAGGCTGGGACTGTGAGGCCTGCAGTATCTGGGGGGATGGCTTTTCAAGCAGAAGGAACAAGCCAAAGGTCGGGAGACCGGAGCCTGCTATCCAATAGATATATAACACAAGCCACATGTCTAATTTTGAAATTTTCTAGTTGCCACATTCTGAAAAGCCAAGCAACAGATGAATTTAATTTTCATGTATTTCATTTAGACTCACATATTCAATATGTTGTCCTTTCATTTCAACATATAATCAATATAAAAATTATTAATGAGATATTTTACCTTCTTTATGCTGTCTTCACACGCCAGAGTGCTTTTTATATTTAAAACACATCTCCATTTGGATGCTAATTTTTTGATAGATGAAGTAAAATGTAATCCTACCCAACAATAAAGTGGTGTGTAAAGGAGAAAAGATTTTTACACTGCCTCAGTTTTTAAATTAAAATGTAAATGAATTAAAATGTAACTTGATTTAAAAATTCACCTCCTCAGTTGCTCTAGCTGGATTTTAAGTCCTGAGCAGCTACAGTTGGCCTCTGGCTACCATTTTGGACAGTAGAGAATTGAGAAGACAGGGAATTAGGGAGAGTTGAGGTAGGTGGGGTAACAAGAAGGATCCAGCAGTGTAAGTCTTGTCAGCAGTGGTCAGGAGTTTGGAGTTTGGGTTTTATTCAGAATATAATAATGAGCTGTTAGAACTGTTCGTTTCCTAATGTGACAAATTACTACAAAGTCTGTGACTTAAAACAACGTGAGGGGCTTACCCAGACAGTCCAGGGTTGGGACTCCGTGCTTTCACTGCAGGGGGCATGAGTTCAATCCCTGATCAGAGAACTAAGATCCCACATGCCATGTGGCTTGGCCCAAACTTAAAAAAAATAATATTAAATTATAAAAACCCACAAATTTATTTTCTTACAGTTCTAGAGGTCAGAATTCTGAAATGAGACTTACAGAGCTAATCTAGGTGTCATCAGAGCCGCTTCCTTCTGGAAATTCAAGAGAGAATTTGTCTCTTATATCTTTTTCTAGAGGCTGCTGCCATTCCTTGGCCCCAGTCGCCTCACCCCCTCTGAGCTCTCTGCCCCTTCTGCCTCCCTCTCATAAGGACCCTTGTGATTGCACTGAGCCTACTCGAATAGTCCAGGATAGCCTCTAGATTCTAAATTGTATCTGCAAACTCCCTTTTTCCATGAAAGGTACACACAGTCACAGGTTTGGGGATCAGTATATGGACTTATTTGGTTTGGGAAGGCGTATTATTCAGCCTGTCATGAGTTTAAGCAGTGGCAAAGTAGCATGTTTTCATACATGCCAATTGTAGCTGCAGTATTTCATGGAATTTAGTCCAACATTTCACTATGTATGTGTCTGAGCACCAAGTAGGCAAGTTACTACGATTTGTGAATATTTCCTCAGAGCTCCAGACCCATAACATCTATTGACCCTTGTGCCTTAGAAGTCTCAAAGTCAACTCAGCCCCAACTGAGATAGCAATTAATTCTTGGTCTCTGCTCAACACCGTTCAAACCAGGGCCTATCCAAGTGGGTACCATCCACAATGAAGGCACCTCCCTCTCTTCCACCTGCCCTACCCAGTGAGACAGAAGTCCCATTAGTTTAACTTTATGTACTAGAGGTTAGCAAACTGTTTTTGTAAAAGGCCAGGTAGTCAGCATTTTAGGCTCTGCTGTCTTCTTGGTGTTGGTCACAAATAATCAACTCTGCCTTTATAGGTGAGAGCAGCCGAAGACATCAGTAAACAAGGAAATATGGCCATGTTCCAATAAAACTTTCTTTACAAAGACAGCTGTGAACCAGAAGTAGCCCTCTGGCCCACGTTTGCCCATCCCCGACCAAGGGCGTTCATCACTCCTCTCCATCTGTGTTTTTCATCCTGATTCCTGCTCCCACCCACCACTTGTCTGGATTACTGCAATGAGTTCCTAACTAACTGCTTTCTTGTGTCCATCCAGTCTTGTCTCCACCCTTAAGCCAGGCAGTGAGTTGTTTTCATAGATATCACACGCATACACACCTGTTAAAAAGCTGCATCCCTGGCTCTGATCATTGTAAACCTAAAATCCTGCTGACTGATTCCTCCTGTCACTTCTGCCACAAATGATCCATCCCACTCTGTTACAAACTGACTTGTTTGCCCAAATTCACAGAGTTATCTGCTGAGTACTGCTTCAGAGCCTCTGTTCTTGGCATTTGGCCTGCCAGGAAGCATCTACCCTAGGACACAGTGTCATGAACACAGACACTACATCTGTTTCAGTGCTTCATAACATTAATGTACTGCCTGCCTGACACATAGTAGATCGTAGAAAATGGGTAATACCTGCCTTCTCCCCTACCCTCATCCCAATCCTTGAAACTGTGAGTAGGTTACTTTTAGCACAGAGACTGCAGGTGTGATGAATATTAGGCTCTTAAGTTGGAGCGTGTAGCAGTATAGATTATCCAGGTGAGCCCAATGTAATCACAGCGTCCTATAAAAGGGAAGGGGGAGGGTCAGTGGCAGAGGTCAAAATGTGATGACAGAAATGGAAGCTGATATGTTGGAGGGCCATGAGTTTAGGAATCCAGGTAGCCCCTAAAAGCTGGGAAAGGCAAGAAATGGATTCTTCCCTAGAGCGCTGCTCGGACACCATCACTCTGATTTAAGCCCAGTGAGACGGAGTTTGAACTTCTGACCTCCAAAATTGTAAGTTTATGAATTTGTGTTCTTTTAAGTCATTTGGTTTGTAGCGATTTCTTAATAGAAACTAGTACTTAGGTGCTCATGAGATATTTACGGAATGAGGAAAGAGATAAATGAGTGGCAGATAAGGATTTGTGAGTAAATAGGACCCAGAAATGCTGATTTCAAAGTCTTGTTGATTCATTTTTGACGAGCAAGTAGTTATCGATAGGCTGAGGTTATAAGAGAGGAATTCTGAAAGACAGGGGAGCGTGTGTTGCAGAAGAAAAGATGTAATCTAGCCAGAGGGATCAAGTTAAATTTTCCTTGAAAAGAGGTGTTACTTTCACCGGTAGAAATGTGTATCTCTGCATAGGGCTTCCATTTTTGGTGAAGTTTGGATGAGTATTTCTCTACGTGAATTGCTGTTCATAACCCCAGTTGGTTAGTAGTTTGTTCTGCTTTTAGATTTTGTAGTGAATTTTGTACAGTTGGGGGAACGGGTGAGGCTCCAGTGTCCCCTAAATTCCTCCATTGACACAGTGCTCTTGGAGAACAAATGTTACCAGATGGATGGTGCCACTCCAGCAGCCTCTGCTTTTGCTGTGTACACTTGCCTTATGCACATACACTGTGCTTAATGCATCAGAAGCACACACAATACAGAATCCAGTGCCTAAAATGATGCTTATGAATTTAGTTTTTGTACAGCTTTCTTAATGAGGCAAAAGAGAGGACTGTGTATGGAACCATCTTTTAAACACGTGATTGCATACGCACGTTGTAGCCCCTCTGTGCCACAGTCTCCTTACTCCAGAGAGACTTTCCTCGGGGCGCTCTGCGGCCTCAGGTGGCACACGTTACTAAGCAAACCAAAGCAACAGGATTCAGAGGCTTGGCAAGAAAGGAGGAAAGAGAACAAAAAAGTCACCTTGCACTCTTTGCTATTTCAAACTCCGGTGCCTTAGTGAAAACAAAAAGCTAAAAGCAAGAGAAACTTGAGGAAGTTGATACCTTACTTTGGGTTTTGCAAAGGGCCAGATCCTGATGATTTAAATTCATCTTTACGGGCACTTTTTTTTTTTACTATGTATAATTTTCTCCTTAAGTACTGACTTTATAAGTGAACTCTATTTGAATGTGGTGAAGTCTATAGTTTTACTACAGTATTGCTCCTTTTTTAAAAAAAAATTTGCTGAAATATAGTTAATTCATAATGTTATGGCAATTTCTGCTGTATAGGAAAGTGACTCAGTTATACATGTATATGCATTCTTTTCCATATTCTTTTCCATTATGGTTTGACACAGGATATAGAATATAGTTCTCTGTGCTGTATTGTCAGACCTTGTTGTTTATCCATCCTATATATAAGAGTTTACCTCTGAAAGTGAAAGTGTTAGTCTCTAAGTCATGTCTGGCTCTTTGCAACCCCATGGACTGTAACCCACCAGTCTGCTCTATCCATGGAATTCTTCAGGCAAGAATACTGGAGTGGATTACCATTCCCTTCTCCAGGGGACCTTCCCAACACAGGGATCAAACCTGGGTCCTCTCACGTTACAGGCGGCTTCTTTACCATCTGCGTCATCTTCCCTCCCCTGCTCACCCTCCCCCTTGGCAACTACTAATCTCCTCTCTATATCTGTGAGTCTATTTTTGTTTCATAGGTATGTTGATTAGGATTGTGTTTTAGATTCCACATATAAGTGATATCACATGGTATTTGTCTTCTCTGACTTACTTGCTTAGAATGATGATCTCTAGATCCATCCATCTGGTTGCAAATGGCATTATTTCATTATTTTTGATGACTGAATAGCATCCCTCTGTGTGTGTGTACCGCATCTTCTTCATCCATTCATCTGTTAATGGCCATTTAGGTTGTTTGCAGGCATTGCCTGTTGTAAATAGTACAGCAGTGTTGCTCTTGATCCAGCAGCCCAGGAGCAGAGGAAAGGAAGGAAAGGACCGGAGGGGACACTCGGGCTGGGCACTGTGGGATGAATAGGTTCTCAGAAGACGGTGACAGTGATAAGGGTGCCGCTCCTTCCCTTTTCTCTGACCTTGAAGCCTCTTCGTCTGCACGATTCCTGCTGCAGGCTTTGTGGCCCCACTCACTTCCTGTGCATTTCTGTCGATGCCTCAGCCTTTGCACTTACTGAACTCCTCCGCCACTCCCTGCCCCTTATCCCTGGTAGTCCTTGGTCCCATGGACACTTCTTTTTCCAGATTGCATTTCAAAGATAACTTCCTTATACATTGTAAAATCTAGCATCGTCGAGTGTGTTTGTTCAGCATGCAGCTTCCTCACTAGACTCTCATTTCCATAAGGTCATCAGTCAGCCTGCTCTTGACCTCAGCATTATGAGACCCAGAACAGGGGCTTAAGAAATGTTTTCTGACTTGCACAATACATGCTATTTGCAGAAAACNCTCTTTCAGAATTTTCCACAATTTATTGTGATCTACACAGTCAAAGGCTTTGGCATAGTCAATAAAGCAAAAATAGATGTTTTTCTGGAACTCTCTTGCTTTTTCGATGATCCAGCAGATGTTGGCAATTTGATCTCTGGTTCCTCTGCCTTTTCTAAAACCAGCTTGTTAGTAAGCCAATATTACAGAATTTTATTAAACAGAATAATCTTCTAACAACTTCCTATTGCTCTGAGTTGAGACATTTTAACATTCTGTCATATATTTTATGTATTTATTCAAATAGAAATTTAAAAATTCATACAGATATGTAGTTATCTTAAAAATAGAATCACAGTATAATTAGTGATTTGCAAGTATATTTTAAAACTACTTGGCAAAGAGCCAACTCATTGGAAAAGACCCCATTGCTGGGAAATATTGAAGGCAAAAGGAGAAGGGAGCTGCAGAAGATCAGATGGTTGGATGGCATCACTGGCTCAATGGACATGAATTTGAGCAAACTTGGGGAGATAGTAAAGGACAGGGAAGCCTGGTGTGCTGAAGTCCATGGATTCACAGAGTCAAACACGACTTAGTGACTGAAGAACAATTTAAAACTGTATATAATAGATTTCTTACCAGAAAAAATATAGATTTAGCATTCTATTTATAACTATATAATAGTCCCTAGGTTGGACACATCATTAACTTTTTGATTATTCACTTTTATCGGCTGAAACATGTAGTGCTGTGATAAACATTATTGTACATATGCCCATAATAAGAGAAAGACACTAGCCAGAATATGCATATGTGTGATTTTATTTACAGAAGTTGCAAAACTATTTTGTGCCATTAAACATTGGTTTTGATGTTACTCTTGGGGATATTGGCTGAAATGGGAAATATGGGCGATTCTGAACGTCTGCTAATACTCTATTTCTTCATCTGGGGGCAGATTAAATGGATATGTTGATTATGTGCACCTTCCTACATGTTTGCTATTTTCCATAAAAGTAAATAAATAAAAATAACTATATGTTTTATGAGAACATACAGCAAAGTTACCAATTATTTAGGCTATTTCTTATGATCCTGGGAAATGAAATGGATTTAGTTAATAGAGAAAAAATAAGTAAAATTTTGAATGTCTGTAAAAATAATAATGAAGAAATAGAGCAACCTTCCATAAATTAAGACATTTCTGAGATTAAAATCAGGAAAACAAGAATAGCAAACCCAACAGAGAAAATCAGAGCAATTAGGAGAGGGCGTGGTGAGTGGGAGGTGAAAACTCTGAAGCTCTGAATTGGATCCAGCCCTGAACATTAAAAAGAATAAATCTAAGGAAGCAGAGCTCACCTCGTACATTTAATAGTTATATTTGAATCCATTTCAGACAATGCTAAAATGTTCTAGATGTTCTCTATATTTTTGCTAATAACAAATTTATCATCACTTGAGTTAAACGTTTTCCATAATCTATAATGACAGTTTGTTCTCAAATATCTTCTTCTCTTACTTGTGTAAACTGCTTAGCATCGTTTATGAACTAGGCCACATTGTCTCCAATAGAAAAAGGGTAGAATTTCCCAGGAAAACATTGTATTAAATCTGCAGCATTCTTAGATAAATTGTAAATCTTGACCCTGAGGAGGTGGTTGCATGAAAATGTACTTTGAAAAGTAAATCTCTCACTGGCAGGGAAGAGGAAGAAGTGTTGATAATCCCTAAAGGAAAGCTGTTTTCAGATGCTTCACAATAAATATTTAGTATAATGCTAAGAAAACAGTGAAACCTCAGCCATAAATAATGTCTTTAAATGGAGCATAGACGTGATTAATGGGGACAATCATTTAATTTATTTTAGAAGTCTTAATGCACAGAAGCTTTCTAAACACAAAATGATAACTGAGAGTGTCGAACAGCAGAGCAGTTTGATATTTTCCTCGGGGAAATATGCTTCTCAGCTTTCATTGGAGAATTACTCCATGAAGCCATTGCTAAACAGCCTTCTACATACATAGAAAATAAATGTTTATGAAAACTGTAGAGAAAGTAGTCCCTTATTTGGGAAACACCTGATAGTCACAAGGATAAAGCAGCTTAGAGGAGTGTTTGTGAAATTAAATGATGAGAAGTATCGTCAAATGCATTGTAATTCATGGCTGGGTTCGGCTTCACAGGCCTGTTGGAAAGAAAGGCAACAGCAGATAACCTGGCCCACTCACAACTCCCGTAGCCACTTCTGTGCTGAGGAATACCCGTAAAGAGCACTCCCACGAGTTGTGTTTGACCTACAGGTACCTTTTTATTTTATTTTTATTTNATTTTTTTTTTAATTAGACGCTTAGCTAAAGATGGGTAGACATTGTCAGCCTTTCAAGACTGTCTGTCAGAAGATGGGGAAAAGTTGATAAGGAGAAGGGGGCGTCTTGGAGGCAAGACAGGGTTACATTTCTAGGGTGCTACTCTATTCTGATATCTATAAAGCAGTTGACACCCCAGCTCCTCAGAGCTCAAAGCATTATAGCCTCAGCACCTATTGCCAGTATTGGAGCTCCATAAATGAATGGATTGAAGGAGTAAATGAATGAGTGGATGGCTGTGTCATCTGTGCCTTCAGATGATGTGTCCTTTTGGAGGCAGCTACATGTGATAATCTTCCACCCCTAAAAAAATGTTCCCTCCGTTCACTTGTGAAATCACTCTTAAATAATTGGAGTGCTTGAGTTGGTGTGGCTGGACAGTCTGCTTATTGCTTTCAGACCCTGTTGGCCTTGGGGTCTGACGATTTACTCCCTTGCTGGGAAGTGATGACTGGCGCTGCATTTCCCAAACTCGTAAAGGGAGTGCCCAAAGCTGCGGTAGAAGCATCCTCTTGTACTGTCAGTTGCCAACCTTCTGTTTGTACTAAAACCAAAACAGCTACAATATTAAACACAGTCTGAAATACAAAAGGAGGGGGAAAAAGGAAAGATAGTTGGAGACTATCAATACATCACTTGACCTTTCCATCTCTGGCTTTTACCTCGAAACCTTACATCAGTCCTGTGCACTTATGGGTACCACTGGGAAGATAGTTTGAGACACACTGACAATTCTCTAACCCAGTGGAATCTGATCCTCTATGAGCTTCCTAGCTGTGAAACTTTGGAAAATGTAAACTCTAACCTCAGTTTCTTCACTGTAAAATGGAGGTATCAGTAGTACCTAATAGAGTTTTAAGAATGATACTTGTTATGTAGGAAACACTTCGTAAGAGTTGACCATTGCTATTCTCAATTACGATCAGGTTGTTGCTGTTTTATTAGAGCCTCTCTGATGGTTTCAGGAAGGTAGAGGAACCCCCACTCTGTCAATGGGAGCTGTTTTTAAACACTGGGTAAAGAAAAGGATTTGTAAATATCATTTAACCTAAACAAAGTTTTCAAGACTTCAAAAGAAATGAGCACAAATATTGGGGAAGAGGTTGTCTATGGTGAATCCCCCAGGTCTCCCTTCTCATCGTCTCTTCCTCACCGAGTTGGGAGTATGATGCTTTAGGAGAGTCTGCTCTTATTAGTAACAGGGTTACCCCATCTATCACCGGCCTTCCAGCGGTAGGAAAGTTCAGTGCCTCTGTGCCCAATTCTAAACCTTCTAGCCACGATCAGCTCTCCTCCAGTTGCTTTGCCTTCACTACCCTCTGCTCACAGAGGCAGTGTGAGGAGGCCTGCAAACCACATCTTTGATCTATCACGATGCTGTCTTTAATTAAGCCTTCAGACAAGTTTCTTGAGGCAAGCATAGCATGGCAGAGCTTCTGAAGAGTGAACAGGCAAACACCTAATGCCAGAGAAACTATGATTTGAAAACATCAGCATTCACTTTTCTTGTTAGCATCCATGTCTCGTTGAATCAGTCCTTGCATGAATAGTATTTATTATAAACAAAAATGCTGTTTCCCCACCCCTTGCATGCTAAGGAATATTTAATAAAGAAGTTTCTTTCCTGCCTGACCAAGGCATGCCAGGAAGTCAGAGAACTCCATGTTCCTAACCTTTTATTTTAGCTATTTGTCCTGTGTCTGATAAAACCCACATCTCCAGCAAATAAAAACTAGGGAACAGACATGATTTGAAACACACAATTTAAAGCAAAAATTTCCTGTGACAATAAGATTCACAGAACTTCTCAAGTATGACTTTATCAGCAGTTTACTGTCCTACCTCTTTTTTTTAAACTGTAAGAACTCAGATTTGTTTTAAAAGACTACCAGCTGTGTATGTTCAAGTTGTGACTGTTTTGTTCTCTGAGACGCCCGCCTCTTGAGGCAGGGAGCTTGAAGTAGGGTGCTGAGCAGGGGATGACAAGCTGAGGGCCACAGGACAAAACCGCGCCCACCGTTAGTACTAAGTAGGATGGCTTTCCCACCGTGATGGCAGAGTCACTGAAGCTGACTGCATGGCCTGTGAGGGCCAAAAGATTTCCAGGCCATTTAAGAGAAAGAAGGTTACCGACCTGTGGTTGAGGCAGGTGATCGTGTTTGGACTTCCAAAGCTGCTGTTCACGTTGTGACTTAAAACGACCAACTTAGTTGCTCTCAACCTATTTCCTCATCTGTGGGATGGGACTGATGGTTGTATTTGGTCCCTATGGCAAAGTGAGGGCATGAGGTGAAGTCAGATCATAGCCAGAGGACTTCATGTATAGAAGGAACAGGAGGGTGAGTTGATTCTCTTTTCGTTATGTCTAGGATCTGGCGTAGTAGCGTCTAGCATTAAACTAGAGTGAGTATGTTCTTTGGAGAATTTGGATATGGAAATTGGGCTGCGGTCCATGGGGTTGCAAAGAGTCAGACACGACTGAGCAACTTCCCTTTCACTTTTCACTTTCCTGCATTGGAGAAGGAAATAGCAACCCACTCCAGTGTTCTTGCCTGGAGAATCCCAGGGACGAGGGAGCCTGGTGGGCTGCCATCTATGGGGTCACACACAACTGAAGTGACTTAGCAACAGCAGCAGCTATGAGGTTAAAAGGGAAGATAAACATAGAGGAGAAGAGGACAGAGTGGAGGCAGGTCTCTTGAAGACTCCAGTGGCACGAGCCATTGGAGCTTCAGTGGATCAATATATTTCAAGGAAGAAAGTGGACTCAATCAGGGAACAGAAGGTTTGGATAAATGTGGATCGGAAGTCAAAGCCAAGAAAGAAATGAGCATCTGGACCAACATCCCTGGTCAACACTGCCCATCCTAGCTGTGCCTATGGAGTAGAATGACCGAGGCTCTTCTTGTGCCAAAGTAAAGCTCTTCCCAGCATGGAGTTAGAAGCACTGTGTTTTCTCAGTCTGACACCGTTAAACATTGGAACGTTTGTTCACCAAGCAAGCCTCTCATTCAGATCTGGCTTCTCAACTTGCTCTATCAGAAAGTGACTCTCTTACCCCAAGCCTGTGGATAGGTTTGGAGAACCCATGAGCCCCTTTAAGTTATATTCAAATTATTGAGGGTTGTGCCTTTTTCCAAGAGGAGCCGTTGTCAACCAAGTCTCAAAAGCTGTCTCACCCCTTAAAATGTAGACACGTGAATTATGTCTCCTGGTACACTCCGAATGTGGTTTGGGAGCTTTATTCCCACCAGCCTTGTTGAGATGATGAGATTGTACAGTTCACAACCACAACCTATACAACTGCACACAGTTGCCGACTTGAAAACTATGGCTACTTCCTAGAGAACAGGGCAGAGAGAAAGGTGGAAGGAGAGTGGGATCTGTGGGTTAGCCTCTAGACCTGGGTGAATTCTCAAAGATCTCTAAGGCTCTACTGTGTTGTCCAGAGACCAGCAGTCCTCTCCTACAGATTCCTCTTAGCACTGCTGGCTAAAAACACATCTTTTCCTATTTGAATGTCCTTTAGTAAGCTCTTCATAAAAAAATCTTTCACTTAATTCACTTAATTAACAGTCTAAGGCAGTTTTAGTAAATTGGACTTGATTTGACATTTTTTTATGAGAGTTCCGACTCATTTTATACTTGAGCCTGTAGAAAGAGAATTTAAAAAAAAAAAAAAAAAAAGCCAGGTTTCCCTGTGAGAGCTTTGGCCAGAAATAGAAAACTTTCATTTATCTCATGGAATAATAAACAGCGGCCAGAAAGGTATGGCTAATGAAGTGAGAGGTTTGCAGAATCAGCTCTGAGTGCGTCCGTGTCCGGTGAGGTTGGCCGGAACCTCGCTGACAGGTTGTTTATGAAACCACACAGGTTTTGCATGGCGTACTCCGGAGCGGCCAAACAGCTGGAACCTGTCCCTTACAAACCATTGTTTTTCTGAGTTCAGGTAAATTTCAGCACATTGCATGAGGTCACTGTGACCCTTCTTATACTAAGAATATGTCTCATGGAGAGAAGCTCAGAGATCACCAGTATGGAGGGACCCTAGGTTCTTCTCCAAAACTGGATTAACCACAGCGGTAGGCAAACAGGATGGGCTTTCCCCCGACTCGATCTAATCTAATAGTAGATGAGAGCTTTATTTGAATCCCTTGGATTTATGAGGTGAATGTTCCTCTTTTCTGCCTCTAAGAATCCCTGGTTAAGCCTTCTCAGAGCTTGTCCAAAGGAAGTTAGACTTGGGCTCCCATTCTGTCCCAACCAGAGCAAACATTCCAGAAGATTCATCCATTCTGGACCACCAGCGCATTTTCTCCCCTGGGCGGGGGTATTGCACAGAGAAGCTGCAGAACACTCTGCCTTGCTGCGTAGCAAGGTTGTTAAGAGAGCCAGACTTGGAGACGGCTGAGATTCACATCCCAGCATTGTTGATTCCTGTGGCTGCATCTGTGGGTATGTCACTTCTTCCTGTGTATAATAGGGTCATGACTTTTCTCTCAAAGATGTGGACTTGAGATGGAGGGCATGGCGCATGCTAATAACCCCGTGTCCACATCTTCTCTTATAGCTTATCATCATCATTTATTGTGTTTTTTAAATGTATTAGTTTTTAGTTGAAGGATAATTGCTGTACAGTATTGTGTCAGTTTCTTCCAGATATCAATGTGAATCAGCCATAGGTAGACAAATGTTCCCTCCCTCTTGAACAGCCCTCCCACCTCCCAGCCCATCCCGCCACTCTAGGTTGTCGCGGGGCCCTGGTTTGAGTTCCCTGAGTCATACAGCAAATGCCCACTGGCCTTCTAGCGTACGTCTGGTAGAGCATGTGTTTCCATGCCACTGTCTCTGTTCATCCCAGCCTCTCCTCTCCCCTGGCCAACGCCGTGTCCGTAAGTCTGTTCTCTATGTCTTCATCTCTGTTGCTACCGTGCAAATGGGTTCACCAGTACCGTCTTTCTAGATTCCGTGTTATCATCAGCGTCACTTATGTCGCCTGATCTCCTTTTAAAAGCCCACTTTGCTTCCTACTTTGACTATAGCATATCACCGGAATGGGTGTTTTTGCCAAATAGTTTTTTTTTTTTCCAATATGACTTTTTTAATTTTAAATTTATTTTTTAATTGAAGGATAATTGCTTTATAGAATTGTGTTGGTTTCTGCCAAACATCAACATGAATCAGCCATAGGTATACATAAGTTGCCTCCCTCTAGAAACTCCCTCCCATCTCCTTCCCCATCCCACCTATATGACTCTTGACTCCAACCAGGCATCCTATACTCCAGCCACATCATAATACTTACCATGCCCTCAATTTTCACTATGCTTTTCCATTTCTGATCTCTTGCCATGCTGTTCCCTTTTGTTGAAATCCAACTATCTTTTAAGACCATCCTTAGATGCTACTTTCTTAGTTTTTGAAGTATTCATTATACACTTGTTCTAGCAAGCAAAGTAAGAGAACAGTGAATGATAAGCCTTCAGACACTCCATTCAGTCCTACAAATTCCAACCTGCCAGTCTCAAAGACAAGCCTTTCGGAGTTCCAGAGGTAAATAAGGAAACTAGAAGGTATGCCTGGGCCCCAGAATTCAGGTCCTAGTTATGCAGCCACACTAGGCTAGTTGGAGATAAAGGGGCAGAAGAGAGACTCTGGACCTCAGCCTGTAGTCCTCTCTTCTTGAAAAAGCAGAATAAGCCACACGGTACAGTTTGCTTTACAGTGTATCCTTTAAATGTGAATTTCAGTTAGCTTTCATCTGGTCATGATCTGTCACCTTAAATGTTAGAAGCTGACATTAAAAGACTGATCACTAGGTATCGGGTGCTCTGCTGTGTTACTGCTGTGAATCTTTATAACCATCTAAATGGGGCCTCTGATTATCCTCATCTTGCTTGAGTCACCTGAAGCTCAGAGATGTTGAGTGACTTCATGAACATCAGCCAGCTTCTAGGTATGATAATACAGGTAAAACTCTTAGTGTTTCTGGTGGTCATTGCTCATTAATAATATGACTGCTACTGTTGTTACCTTTATAATTAAGAGGCAAAGCCCCATACATGTGGGAAAACTCCAGAACCTGTGCTCCTCACGTCTATACATAGACCACCTCCAAAAAATGTTTTGGTTTGGCGAAAGGATTAAATTTTGTCATCCCAGCCAAGAGAAAGTTGGGGAGCCTATAGCAGTGAGTAGCCCAAGTATCCATAGTGAATCCTTAGGGCAAAGACGCTAGTGACCCTGCTTCTGAAGGAATCTTGTACTGCGATGCTGAGAGGCAGGCCCGAGTGGGCCCTGCTCTGATGGGCAGATCTAGAATGGGGAGTGGGGATGCAGAGGAGGCCCTGCCCTATAAGGGGACTGAGCCTCCATTGTGTGGCGGGGACGGCTGCAGTTCCTGTCATCATCAGAGGGGACCTTCCCGTTTGCTTCTGCTTCTCTCTGTCTTCCTCCTTCAAACCAACAGGAAAAATTCTGGTTGAGCAGCAGTCAAAGCCTTGGTCAGAGATGGGTGACCAGCAGAGCCTTCACCCTCTGTTCCTGGAAGCACCCTCTGAAGCAGTGCTGGGAGAGAAGGAGGTGGGCAGTTGGGGTGGGCGTGTCTGCCCTCCCCAGGTTGCTGCACCCAAATGCGCAGGCCTCCCTTCGTACAGCAGTGCCTGCCGGTGAGGCCTCCTGATCACTCCATAGAAGAGCACAGAGAATATTTCCCCAGCTCTACTCACCATCCCCAGTTGGAAAGCCCTTCCTGAACACGTCTAGTTGACCCTGCAGCTTGAAGGATTTTCTTTTTCTGACCTATAGTTTGAAAGGCAGAAAACTTTTGTGACCTATAGTTAAAAAGCAGAAAGTAATTTTTATCACAAATCTTATCACAAAGCACAGATCCAAAAATACTGCTGAATGCTAGCAGAGAGTTGCCTATGTTGACTTGCTATGTGGAGCCAAAATTTTCAGCCAGCACCAAGAATAATAAGAAAGGATAAAGCCCCACTTTGGCTGCAATACATAATCCACAAAGGCTCCCATTTAGCGTGCTCTACCAAGTACAGTTCTGTTCTTGCAAAAATACAAAAACGGACTCCAGCTAACAGAAGCAGAGAAAAAATTTCTTGGGAGAAGTGACCACTGAAATGCTTTCAACTGAAAATAAGGGAATATTTGATGGCTAATAGTTTTAAACAAATGAGGTGTGAATTTTCCTTCAGCAGCAAGAAGTCTGGAAATGAGATAGCCATTGGAGTTGGTGCTGGTATAAGGTCTGGTACCTGTGATTTTTCCTGACTCTTTCCTCATGTTCATAAAATGGCTGCTGGTGCACCAAACTTTATCTACCTTTTAAGTAGGGGGAAGGGATAGGAGAATACTAATTAAATTTCACTGTAATTAGGAAAGTAGATTCTGCTTGAATCTTATTGGATAAAACTCCAATCACTTGGATATTTAATCTTTAGCTATAACAGAGTTTGCAAAAGTGAATGTTTTTCACCCTCTAAAGGGAAGCAGGCAAGAGAGAAGATATTAGAAATAGATAGTGGGATTAGCTCCGGATTTCTCAGCCTCACCAATATGGACATTTGGGGCTAGGTAATTTGTTGTCGTGGGGTTCTCCTGTGCATTAAAGCGTATTTAGGAGTGTCCTTGGCCTCTACACACCAGGTGCCAGTAGCACCTGACCCCCCAGGTGTAACACCCAAAAATATTTCCAGATATTACCAAATATATCCTAGAAGGCAAAATCCACTGCCCCCACCCCACCCCGAACTGAGAACCACTGAATTGGTCTACCCACAGCATCAGGCTGCTCCCAGGATGAAAGGCAAAGAGGAAGGCAGAGTAGGTCCTAAATTCCAGAGAGCAGGAGAACCTCTAACCAGGCAGTTAATTACCCTGGGATGAGTCAGCCCCAACCGCTTGAAGTCTGTGAAGACTCAAGAAATGAGTCCCATGGAAAAAGAGAGGAAGATTGACCCAGGGTGATAAGCACTGTCTTCCTGGGGAAAGGACAAAGCACTTTGGCTGACGGTCCTGCCAAGAGTACGGCCAGTGCAAAAGGAATTGATTCCAGCACCTGATGGTGGCCAAGGCTAGCGGGTGAGGTGGGAATGAATGCTCTTCAGAATAGGCTTGTATACGCACGCATACAGAATGACTTTGGACAATGGGTCCTGTGTCTGACTAATGGTTGAGGCCCCTGTGTTAGTGGGACCAAAGAGCATTCTAAAGAGTACTTTGCAGGACCAGTCCTGGTCCCGAACGGTTGTATGACCTCAGGCAAGTCACATGGCCGCTTTGTGCCTCTCGCTGTTGATATGTAAAATCAGGGTTTCAGAGAAAGGATCTCAGAGATCTCTTCTGTCTCTAATACACTCAGCACCTTGGTTTCCAGAAAGAGGCTCCAGCTCCCTGCTTCCTCCTGTTTCCTTGCCCCAGTTTATTTCATCTCCTGAAGCCACACCTCCAGCGCTTATGTCTCGGCTTTCTTGACAGTGAGAAGGAGAAAGCAAGCGACCGGTTTGAGCAGGAATTTGGTGCAAGATACATAAACACAGCTTGAAATATAGCTTAACCATGGTGAAGGATATTTGTTGTTTGTTTGTTTGTTTTTTCCCCTCATCTGGACTTAACCCAATGCATCAAATTTGTGAAACAAATTTCAGCTCAGTGGCATCTAAGCCTTTTTCAGGCATCTGGCAAGAGAAAGTGACCTTCCTCTGGGCATTTGGTCCCTGCTAGCAGTTTCTTCTTACCATACCAATCTAACACCAGTCTCTTTCTCCTTCCTTAATGATATTTATTTGTTCAGTCCTAGTACCATATAAGTCCCATGGATGGAGGAGCCTGGTGGGTTGCAGTCCATGGGGTCTCGAAGAGTCGGACACGACTGAGCGACTTCACTTTCACTTTTTACTTTCATGCGTTGGAGAAGGCAATGGCACCCCACTCCAGTACTCTTGCCTGGAAAATCCCATGGACAGAGGAGCCTGGTGGGTTGCAGTCCATGGGGTCTCGAAGAGTCGGACACGACTGAGCGACTTCACTTTCACTTTTCACTTTCATGCATTGGAGAAGGAAATGGCAACCCACTCCAGTGTTCTTGCCTGGAGAATCCCAGGGACGGGGGACCCTGGTGGGCTGCCGTCTCTGGGGTCGCAGAGTCGGACACGACTGAAGCGACTTAGCAGCAGCAGCAGCAGTTTCTCGAATGATGCTAACAATTTCCAGAATTTAAAAGCCTGTGGTGGTCCTGTACTGCAATTCCAATGCTACTTCAATTTAGTTTATTTAGTACGGTGGTGAAGAGGAGAAGAACTGGAGCAAGGGGTGGAGGGAAATGGGGATTAAAAATGTAAATATGTGATTACTTTTAATGACCTTATTACTCAACATCAGATCTGTTTGTATTGACAAATAAGTATGCAAATGTTTATATCAACACTCACTTCATTAAAATAGTAAATGGTTGGAGTTAATATTAGTGCAGCATTGAAATCTTGAGTAGTTTTGATTACATAGCAATAAGCTACTGATGAGTATCATTATGTACCAATCATACCAAAATGAGCCGCCGAAGGCCATATTTCCAAAATTGGGTTGAGCAAGTACATCCACAAAAAGAGAGGCATTCACTTAGTACCCGAGACTTTCTCTGTCTTCATATCAAAGCAGAGTTTGAAGAACCAAAATAGAAAGTTACATGTGCAGAAATACAATTGGCTGTGCAGTTATGCTACTGGCGCAACCAGAAGACATGTGTGCAGATGTTTTAGACTGTGGAAAAAGACTGCCCTACCCCTCAAGTACCACCCCACCTCTATTCTCTTGACACTTTTTTTTCTTTTGATGATTTTTTAGCTTTAAAGACAAGGTGTCTTCAAGAGACCAGAATCTTTTTAAGTAAGCAGGCATGTGTATGTTTTGTCTGTTATGTGGCAGACATTTGGATCTAATGTTCATGGAGGAACCCAGCACGTGGGCTAAAGTCTTTAGTTCTATTATTTCTCAGGTTCTGTATTTGCTGAACACACTTAAGCATGCAAATGTTAATGAGAAGGTAACCGGATGTTAAACAGAAAGAGAAGTAGATAGATGTGAGAAGTCTCAGGTGGACTTAGAGCTCAAGTTGTTGGTTGGAGAATATTTCACAGAGGCCACAATGGAGGTTTTCTTAGGCTGGAGAAAGTTGGCTGTTTAGCTGTCATTGCCCCATGTTTTAAATTTTCTGTCAAGCTCAGGAAGAGTAGAAATCCTTTGTGTTAGTAAAGTGATGAGTTTTTCAGAGAGATGAGTTATAAATACACCATTATTTCATATCAGTGAACATCCAATCGGGCAGCATTTGGCCAGAGAGCAAGTGTTTACTGAGCACATAATAGAAAGAAAGTATTCCTGGAAGGAACTTGAGTGAACACTGCTGCCCAAGATGGTACTTTTGAGTTGGCAAGTAGCAGACATCTTTGTACATCTAGATGCTAAATTCAGTGCTTGAAGCTAACAATACAACTGATCAGAACAAATGGAAGTGGACAGAGCTGTGCCAGGAGGACTGCCTAACAAGATGAGATCGACCTTGGATTTGAACTAAGGTGATGGGCAGTGGGGAAAGAAGAGCAGTTTTGATTGCAGAGGGAAGCCTGGGACAAGAAGCAGAAGAGACCTCCCCTAGAACAGTGAAGAGATGGCCTGCAGCCTGGGGAGCCTTGGGGAATAAAGGCGGTGGGGGTGGAGTCCCATATCAGAGGTCCCAGAATATCTGCCAAACGCATGATGGACAAGGGCACATCCATAGAGGCTGCCTTCTAAGATTTTTCTGAAGACAACCTGAAACTTGGAACGCATGTGCAAGAACATTTCGAAGGTAAAGTTGGTGATGGGATTGGCCATACACTCAGAGTACTTTAGAAAACATTTCCTACAAAGAACATTCTTCCACATAACCATCAAATATTTGTATTTGATACTGATACCAGAATCAGAAAATTACCATTGTTGTCTTAACACTGTTCTTTCATCTTCAGCCCCATTCTGGTTTTGCCACATGGCATTAACATCTTTTATGGGAAAATGAAACAGTTCTCAAACTCTGCAGTGCACACGCTGTCCTGTCTCTCTAGATGCTTTCTTCAGCCTACAGCTGTTTCCTGACTTTCGTGATTTAGCTTCTTTTAAAGATTACAGGCCAGTTCCTTTTGTAAAATATTCCTCAATTTGGGTTTATCCAGTGACCATTCATCATTAGATTCAGGTAATTCAGCTTTGGCACGGATGTCACAGAAGTGATCCTGCGTTCTTCTCATGACATTCTATCTTGTGGCTTATAATTTCACTTGTCCATTTCCTAGAGATAGTTATTCTGATTACTGAATCAAGAGAGTGTCTGCTAGGTTTCTCTCCACAGAAATTGTTACAGGATTTCCTTTCATCGGGAAACTTTGAGCAGAGGAGTAAAGAATTTGAAGTAGTGATTAGGAAAATATTGGTACATTGTCGCCTCAGGCAAATGAATTAGAGAAGGGATCAGGGCCTGGGGCTGGGTAGCCAACAGGAAGTGAAGCCTTTGTAACAAGTGCTCATGTTGCTTCTAGGAAAAGAGGGGATAGATTGTTCAACTCTTTTCACCTTGAACTGTAATTCAGAAGACTTGCCACCACTTCTTACCAGCCCAAGTACATGAAGAGCAAGCATGTAAAGTGATGAGTAAAGCATGTAAAGCAAGCATGGTGAAACAGGAAATGCTAAGAATGGCAAATGAAGGAAGGTGAAACCTGATTTACCAGCTGTGCCTGTGTCTTCTCTTGGAGTGGTTGACTGTGATACAGTGAGCCAGCCATGGGCTTTAGAGCCAGATAGAATTTCATGTGGTAGAAGGTCCCTGTTTACTGAGCTACTAGCCTTTTGTTTTCTGGCAGGGATTGCAAGCTGAGGGCAAGGTCTGAATTGCTTGGTGTACTGGGCATGGTTTTTAGAGGATATCTACGATGGACCAAGAAACAGTAGGCAGGGGAAGAGAACTTTGTAAGTAGATGGTACAGGGGAATCTGAAGCATCAGTGTAGATTTCTTGTTTCCCGCAAACTATAGTCTCCCCAAGAAAAATGCACATATGTTTATATATGTATATTTGTATTAAAAGGAGTGAGATAAAGTGGGGTAAACGTCCCATGTCCAAGTGCAGTCTCCACCNTGGGGGCAGGAGGAGAAGGGGATGACCGAGGATGAGTTGGCTGGATGGCATCACGGACTCAATGGACGTGAGTCTGAGTGAACACCGGGAGATGGTGATGGACAGGGAGGCCTGGCGTGCTGCGATTCATGAGGTTGCAAAGAGTCGGACACGACTGAGCGACTGAACTGAACTGAGTGCACATCTCACAGGGACTCGGTGTGAATTAGATGAATTAGGGCATTTAAATGTGCAAGATTCTGGGCATAAGATTGGATTGTTAAAATTTTATGTGTGGTTTGTGTCTTTCCAGGTGCTTAGTTAGCACATTATTCTGAAAATCAAAAACTGTAAGTGACATCCATACAATGGAATATTATACAGTATTAAAAAGAAATGAGTAGCAACTGGGGATGGGAGGAAGGCCTAGAGAGGTGGAGCACAGAGAATTTTTAGGGCAGTGAAACTGTTCTGTGTGATGCTATATGGTAAATACATGTCATGATATGTGTGCTCAGCCCTGTAGTCATGTCCAGCTTTTTACAACCCATGCACTATAGCCTGCCAGGTCCTCTGTCCATGGAATTTTCCAGGCAAGAACACTGGAGCAGATTGCCATTTCCTCCTCGAGGTGATCTTCCAAACTTAAGGACCACACTCACGTCTGCTGCATCTTCTGCATCAACAGGTGGATTCTTTACTACCGAGCCACCAGGGAAGCCCTGTTTCATGATAACATTTGTGGAAACTCTTAGAATGTGCAGCACAGAGCATGAAACCTGATGTATACTGTGAACAGTAGTTAATAACATATGCATATACAATACAACATATACATATACAATAACAACATATACATATACATCATTCATAACAGGGGTAGCGTTTTGCTGCAAGGTGTTTGTGGAATCCAGAGCGGGAAGAGGATGAAGGGAGAGGGGAGATAGTATAAGTGAACTCTGTGCACTTGCTTAATTTTTTTGGTAAACCTACAACTCCTCTAAAAACTGAAGTTTATTCATTTCTTTTTTGTTTTATTTTTGTGTGTTTTTTATTGAAGGATAGTTGGTTTACAATGTTGTGTTAATTTCTGCTCTACAGCAAAGTGAATCAGTTAGACAGACATATATATATATTCTTTTTATATTCTTTTCCTCTATGATTTAGCATAGGTTACTGAATATACCTCTCTGTACCATACAGTTGGACCTGTTGTTACCCATTTCATATATAATAGCTTGTATTCGCTAACCCCAACCTTCCACTCCATCCTTCCCCTAATCCCATCCCCTTTGACAAGACTGTTCTCTATGTTCCTGAGTTGCTTCTGTTTCATAGATAGGCTCATTTGTCCCACGTTTTAGAGTCCGCATATAAGTGATATCATACAGTATTTGTATTTCTCTTTCTGACGTCACTTAGTATGGTAATCTCTAGTTGCATCTGTGTTACTGCCATAACATTATTGCATTCTTCTTTGTGGCTGAGTAATAGTCCATTGCATATATGCACTGTGTTGTCTTTATCTGTTTATCTGTGGATGGACATTTATGTTGTTTCCAAGTCTTGGCTATTGTGAATAGTGCTGTTATGAGCATAGGGGTGAGTGTATCTTTTCAGATTAGAGTTTCATCTTAACATAGGCCCAGGAGTAGGATTGCTGTATCAAAAGTTAATTCTATTTTAACTTTTCTGAGGAACCTCCATACTGTTTTCCATAGTGGCTACCCCAACTCATATTCCTACCCACAGTGTAAGAGGGCTCCCTTTTCTCCGTGTACTCTTGAGCATTTGTTATTTGTGTTGTTGTTGTTCAATTGCTAAGTTGAGTCTGATTATTTGCAACCCCATGGACTGCAGCACACCAGGCTTTCCTGTCCTTCACTATCTCTGGGAGTTTGCGCAAACTCATGCTATTGAGTCGATGATGCTATCCATCCATCTCATCCTCTGTTGCCCCCTTCTCCTCCTGCCCTCAAGCTTTCCCAGCATCAAAAGCTTATTCAGTGGGTCAGCTCTTTGCATCAGGTAGCCCAACTATTGGAGCTTCAGCATCAACTTCAATCCTTCCAATGAATATTCAGGATTGATTTCTTTTAGGATTGACTGCTTTGATCTCCTTGTAGTCCAAGAGACTCTCGAGAGTCTTCTCCAGCACCACATTTTGAGAGCATCAGTTCTTTGGTGCTCAGTCTTATCCAATTCGCACATCCGTACCTGACTACTGGAAAAACCATCCATAGCTTTGACTATACAGACTTTTGTCAGCAAAGTGATGTCTCTGCTTTTTAATACGTTGCCTAGGTTCATCATAGCTTTTCTTCCAAGGAGCAAGTGGCTTTTAATTTCATGGCTACAGTCACCATCTGCAGTGATTTTGGAGCCCAAGAAAATAAAGGCTGTCACTGTTTCCATCTCTTCCCCATCTATTTACCATGAAGTGATGGGACCAGATGCCATGATCTTAGTTGTCTGAATGTAAAGTTTAAGCCAGCTTTTTCCNTGTTTATCTGTGGATGGACATTTATGTTGTTTCCAAGTCTTGGCTATTGTGAATAGTGCTGTTATGAGCATAGGGGTGAGTGTATCTTTTCAGATTAGAGTTTCATCTTAACATAGGCCCAGGAGTAGGATTGCTGTATCAAAAGTTAATTCTATTTTAACTTTTCTGAGGAACCTCCATACTGTTTTCCATAGTGGCTACCCCAACTCATATTCCTACCCACAGTGTAAGAGGGCTCCCTTTTCTCCATGTACTCTTGAGCATTTGTTATTTGTGTTGTTGTTGTTCAATTGCTAAGTTGAGTCTGATTATTTGCAACCCCATGGACTGCAGCACACCAGGCTTTCCTGTCCTTCACTATCTCTGGGAGTTTGCTCAAACTCATGCTATTGAGTCGATGATGCTATCCATCCATCTCATCCTCTGTTGCCCCCTTCTCCTCCTGCCCTCAAGCTTTCCCAGCATCAAAAGCTTATTCAGTGGGTCAGCTCTTTGCATCAGGTAGCCCAACTATTGGAGCTTCAGCATCAACTTCAATCCTTCCAATGAATATTCAGGATTGATTTCTTTTAGGATTGACTGCTTTGATCTCCTTGTAGTCCAAGAGACTCTCGAGAGTCTTCTCCAGCACCACATTTTGAGAGCATCAGTTCTTTGGTGCTCAGTCTTATCCAATTCGCACATCCGTACCTGACTACTGGAAAAACCATCCATAGCTTTGACTATACAGACTTTTGTCAGCAAAGTGATGTCTCTGCTTTTTAATACGTTGCCTAGGTTCATCATAGCTTTTCTTCCAAGGAGCAAGTGGCTTTTAATTTCATGGCTACAGTCACCATCTGCAGTGATTTTGGAGCCCAAGAAAATAAAGGCTGTCACTGTTTCCATCTCTTCCCCATCTATTTACCATGAAGTGATGGGACCAGATGCCATGATCTTAGTTGTCTGAATGTAAAGTTTAAGCCAGCTTTTTCCTTCTCCTCTTTAAATTTCACCAAGAGGCTCTTCAGCTCCTCTTCACTTTTTGCCCTAAGGGTGGTGTCATTCACATATCTGAGATCACTGATATTTCTCCCAGCAGTCTTGATTCCAGCTTGTGCTTCCTCCAGCCCAGCATTCTGCATGATGTACTCTGCATACAAGTTAAATTAGCAGGGCAACAATGTACGGCCTTGACGTACTCCCTTCCCAATTTTGGACCAGTCCATTGTTCCATGTACTGTTCTGTTTCTTCTTGACCCGCATTCAAGTTTCTCAGGAAGAAGGGAAGGTGGTCCATTATTTCCATCTCTTTAAGAATTTTCCACAGTTTTTTGTGATCCACAAGTCAAAGGCTTTAGCATAGACAGTGAAGCCGAAGTAGATGTTTTTTCTGGAACTCTCTTGCATTTCCTATGATCCAACGGATACTGGCAATTTGATCTGTGGTTCCTCTGCTGCTGTTATTTGTAGAGTTTTTTAAAGTCATTCTAACCAGTGTGAGGTGGTGCCTCATTGTATGAATAATTTTGATATGCATTTCTCTGATAATTAATGACGTTGAGCATCTTTTCATGTGCCTATTCTTTGGAGGAATACCATTTAGAACTTCTGCCACTTTTTGATTGGGTTATTTGGGGTGTTCTGTTTTTGGTTCTTGTTGTGATTATTGTTGAGCTGTATGAGCTCTTTGTAAGATTTTGGAAACGAAGCCCTAGATGGTCACATCATTTGCAAACATATTCTTTCATTATGTCAGTTGTCTATTTTTGTTTGTTTGTTTCCTTTGCTATGCAGGAGTTTTTAAGGTTGTGATTCCATTTGTTTGTTTTTATTTCTACTGCCTTGGGAGACTGACCTAAGAAACCATTGCTACGTTTTATGTTGTAGAAAGTTTTGCCTGTGATTTCTTCTAGGAGGTTTGTGGTATGTCTTATGTTTATAAGTCTTTAAGCCATTTTGTGTGTGTTTTTGTGTATGGTGTGTATGGTCTAACTTCAACTGATTACACGTGGCTGTCTAACTTTCCCAGTACCACTTGATGAAGAGACGTTTTCCCATTGTATATTCTTGCCTCCTTTGCCAAAGATTAGTTGACTGTAGGTGTGTGGGTTTATTTCTGGATTCTCTATTCTGTTACATTGATCCATGTCTGCTTTTGTCTGAATACCACACAGTTTTGATTAGTGTAGCTTTGCCACATTGTCTAAACTCTGGGAGACTTATGCCTCATGCTTTGTTCTTTTTCTTCAGGATTGCTTTGGTGATTCTAGGTTTTCTATGGTTCTGTATAAATTCTAGAATTATGCTGTGCTGTGTTGTGCTTAGTGGCTCAGACGGTGAAGAATTATTCTAGTTCTGTGAAAAAGTCTATGAATTTCTTAAAAGTACTAAAGAATGAAAAAATAGATGCTCCATGTTCTTCAATGAGCAAGTTACAGTATTTTATCACTCCTTAACACCACCTCACTTCAAAGGTCTTGTAGGACGCATTCTCTGTTACATTTGAAATCATCCAAATCTCAACCTATTCCTTATCTTATGCCTCTTTATCTTTTCTTAAGACCCCTTCTCTGTCTTTGAGAGAAGTAGAAAAAACTACCCTCACTGGGTCAGGTTCAGTTCAGTTCAGTCGCTCAGTCGTGTCTGACTCTTTGCAACCCCATGAATCACATCACGCCTGGCCTCTCTGTCCATTACCAACTCCTGGAGTTCACTCAGACTCACGTCCCTCGAGTCAGTGATGCCATCCAGCCATCTCATCCTCTGTCGTCCCCTTCTCCTCCTGCCCCCAATACCTCCCAGCATCAGAGTCTTTCCAGTGAGTCAACTCTTCGCATGAGGTGGCCAAAGTACTGGAGTTTCAGCTTCAGCATCATTCCCTCCAAAGTAATCCCAGGGCTGATCTCCTTCAGAATGGACTGGTTGGATCTCCTTTCACTAGGTCAGGTAGCCCCACAGAAACTTGGCTTTGTATGCAGAACATAAGAAATCAGCTCCCTGTTGCCTCCTGGGTGAGGACGAGCACTAGTGGTCGATGTAAACCTTTGTGGTGGCTGTATCACCCCTATTCTTTTTAGGCAGTGCCTTCACTGATAAAGCACAGTTACCCATACTACCCTCTGCTAGCCAGTTCCTCTGACCTGGGGATTTCTACCGAGGCTCTTAGCATACAATCAGGGCATAACCACTCTTGCCAGATTTCTGGTTATTGCCTAGGGAAACCCAGCTGCTCAGCTAGTAGCCAGAAATGAAATTTATTTTAGCCTCCCCACACTATCCAAAAATCATGCAATCAGAAAATGTCAGATCTGGATCTCTCTCTTCCCAGATTTATCTCCCCCTTGACCTGTCTTGATCCCTAGGATCACTCTGTCCTAGACAGGTACCCCTGGAAGCTGGCATCACCTTCCCACTGCTTTGAAGCAGAATGTGTTACCTACATCCTGGACTGACAGAGGGCAAGGACCAGACAAGAGCATCTGACAGGTCAAGTGCAGGATCCAGAAATCAGCAAACCCAGTGGCACTACTCACCAAGACAGGCTGAGGGACCATCTAACATCATAAAGGAAGCACAGAATTTGGGAGCAGAAATGCACAAGGATAAGTCCTGCATTTGCTTCTTGTTAGCTGCATGAATAAGTTTCTGACCATATAGCTCCTTGCATCTCCACTTTGTGCTCCAAAGTGCTGCACTCAGTATGCCAGCAAATTTGGAAAACTCAGCAGTGGCCACAGGTCTGGAAAAGGTCAGTTTTCATTCCAATACCAAAGAAAGGCAATGCCAAAAAATGTTCAAACTACCACACAGTTGCACTCATTTCACATGCTAGTAAGGTAATGCTCAAAATTCCCCAAGCAAGCCTTCAACAGCACATGAACCGAGAACTTCCAGATGTTCAAGCTGGATTTAGAAAAGGCAGAGGAACCACAGATCAAAATGCCAACATCTGTTGGATCATAGAAAAAGTAAGAGAGTTCCAGAAAAACATCTACTTCTGCTTTATTGACTATGCCAAAGCCTTTGACTGTGTGGATCACAACAAACTGGAAAATTCTGAAAAAGATGGGAATACCAGACCACCTGACCTGCCTCCTGAGAAATCTGTATGCAGGTCAAGAGGCAACAGTTAGAACTGGACATGAAGCAACAGACTGATTCCAATTCGGGAAAGGAGTACACCAAGGCNGGATCACAACAAACTGGAAAATTCTGAAAAAGATGGGAATACCAGACCACCTGACCTGCCTCCTGAGAAATCTGTATGCAGGTCAAGAGGCAACAGTTAGAACTGGACATGAAGCAACAGACTGATTCCAATTCGGGAAAGGAGTACACCAAGGCTATATATTGTCACCCTGCTTATTTAACTTATATACAGAAAACATCATGTGAAATGCTGGGTTGGATGAAGCCCAGGCTAGAATCAAGACTGCCAGGAGAAATAGCAATAACCTCAAAAATGCAGAGAACATCATCTTATGATAGAAAGCAAAGAGGAATTGAAGACCCTCTTGATGAAAGTAAAAGAGGAGAGTGAAAAAGCTGGCTTAAAACTCAGCATTAAAAAAACAAAGGTCATGGCATTAGGTCCCATCACTTAATGGCAAATAGATGGGAAAACAATTGAAACAGTGAGAGACTTTATTTTTTGGGCTCCAGAATCGCTGCAGATGGTGACTGCAGCCATGATATTAAAACACACTTGCTCCTTGAAAGAAAAGCTATGACCAACCTAGATGGCATATTGAGAAGCAGAGACATTGCTTTGCCAACAAAGGTCTGTCTAGTCAAGGCTATGATTTTTCCAGTAGTCATGTGTGGATGTGAGAGTTGGACCATAAAGCTGAGCACTGAAGAATTGATGCTTTTGAACTGTAGTGTTGGGGAAGACTCTTGAGAGTCCCTTGGACTGCAAGGAGATNTGGGCTCCAGAATCGCTGCAGATGGTGACTGCAGCCATGATATTAAAACACACTTGCTCCTTGAAAGAAAAGCTATGACCAACCTAGATGGCATATTGAGAAGCAGAGACATTGCTTTGCCAACAAAGGTCTGTCTAGTCAAGGCTATGATTTTTCCAGTAGTCATGTGTGGATGTGAGAGTTGGACCATAAAGCTGAGCACTGAAGAATTGATGCTTTTGAACTGTAGTGTTGGGGAAGACTCTTGAGAGTCCCTTGGACTGCAAGGAGATCCAACCAGTCCAGCCTAAAGGTAATCAGTCCTGAATATTCATTGGAAGGACTGATGCTGAAACTGAAGCTCCAATACTTTGGCCACATGATGCGAAGAACTGACTCATTGGAAAAGACCCTGGATGCTGGGAAAGATTGAAGGCAGAAGGAAAAGGGGATGACAGTGGATGAGGTTGTTGGATGGCATCACCAACTCGATGGGCATGAGTTTAAGCAAGCTCTGGGAGTTGGTGATGGACAGGGAGGACTGGCATGCTACAGTCCATGGGGTCACAAAGAGTTGGACACGACTGAGCAACTGAGCTGACTGACTGAGCTGCATGACTAAGTTTCTGACAGCATAGCTCCTTGCATCTCCGTATATTCACCCACACAGGGAGATAATTGTCCTGCTGGATGGTTACCATCTTAGGCAGGATATTAGTGACAGCTGACCTTTATTGAGAGCTTCCTTTGTGCCGTGCTTGGCCTAGCTATTTTATGTACATTGGTTTATTTACTGTTGACAACTCTTGGAGGCAGTGTATGTGCATGGGAGAAAGAGGAATATCTTAAACAGTATTATCAGGTAGGTTCTTCAGAAACAATTTTTCACCTACAAAAGAGACATTTGTATGTTTCTGCCTGATAGCAAAAGGCCAGAAGGTTTATACCCAGAGCTGTGAGCAGATTGGAAGCAGGCAAAAGTAGGATGCAAGCCAGTGACTGGATGGTGAAGATGGGGCCAGCCCCTCAGGGGTGACATCTTGAATGACAGGCTCCTGGTGTTGTAGCCCTAACTAGTAAACTGAGGCAGAAGCTCTGGAGCACACTAAGAAGGAGCTGAGCAGGCGCATGAGAAAAGTTTCTAGATCGGCAGTGGTCAAATGACCTTGTATCTTGAGCTTGTAGAGGGTTTATCAAAACGTAGATTGCTCAGCCCCACCCCCATAGTTTCTACATGGGGCCTGAACATTTCTAACAAGGTCCTGCATAATATAGACGCTGCCCGTCTGCACGCCATGCTTTGAGATGCAAAGGTAGTAAACTGGGCTCCGGAAACCCCAAAGCAACCTACAGTCTTGTTTTCATTCTTTCCTGGTAGCGGTTTTACGTTTCTGAAAATATTTTTTCCGCACTTAAAAATGAAAAGATTTCACACACACATCCAGATTTTCACTTTCAAAAACGGATTCTAGAAACACACTCGTGTGTCACACACATTAGATGGAGTAAGTTGATACTGACCCTGATTAGATGGCTTCTCTTCTCTCTCTGAGAGAAGACAAAATATAAACCCCCAAACCCAGCATTTCCAGATTGACCTGTCAATATGTGGTTAACATCTGCATTTTAATTCACTACTTTTTACGTTCATATAGGTCTCAACTTCTTTTATGAGCCAGTTTACCTACTACATGCCTGTTTTTCTTCCAGGAATGTCCCCATTTCTCGCACAGAAAAGCAAGCTGATTAATTGTTACGAAAATCCACCTGATTATATATTTTTTAATCTGTTTAAAATGCATTAGCCTGAATCTAAGTGATGTCACAGTTACTAGTGTGTTGAAGTTTATGTATGAAAACAAAATGATAGCTGTGGCAAATCAAGGAGAAATGTTTCGGACTGTTTACCAAGAGACGGGACAGGCTCTCGAGCAACGCCGGTAGTCCCACCTACTTGCCCTGAAGTTGGACTTTGCTCTAAGGGTGTCCTGGTAAAGGTGGGGATGCCATAGTTGACCAGGAGTAAAATGTACTTCACATCCAGGGAGATCTGGAGCATCCCCTGGAGCATCCTCTGGAGATCTGAATGGGGCCCTCTTCCGGTCAAAGTCTCCTCATGGGGATTTCTCCTCTCCTGAACTGTTTTCCCGTGTCTTTTTCTTTTTTTTTTTACCTTGTGGTGTGTGTGTAACAAACAAGTGTATTATAGTTTTTTTAATTAATTTTCATTGGCATATAGTTGCTTTACAGTTTGTGTTAGCTTCTACTGTACGTACAGCAAAGTGAGTCAGCTATACATAGACATACATTTCATCTTTTTTTATTTCCTTCCCATTTAGGTCAGCACAGAGCACAAAGCAGGATTCCCTGAGCTATACAATAGCTTCCCACTAGTTACCTATTTTATACATAGTATCAGTAGTGTGAATATGTCAATCCCAGTCTACCAATTCATCCCACACCCCACTTTCCCCACTTGGTATCTATACATCTGTTCTCTATGTCAATGTCTCTCTTTCTGCTTTGCACGTAAGATCATTTATACCGTTTTTCTAGATTCCATGCATATGCATTAATACATGGTATTTGCGTTTCCCTTTCTGACTTACTTCACTCTCTATGGCAGTCTCTAGGTGCATCCACATCTCTCCAAATGACCCAGTGTCATTCCTTTCTATGGCTGAGTACTACTCCACTGTATGTATATTTCACATCTTCTTCATCCATTCCTCTGTTGATGGACATTTAGGTTGCTTCCACGTCCTGGCTATTATAAATAGCGCTGCAGTGAGCAGTGGGGCCCCTGTGTCTGTTTGAATAATGGTTTTCCCTGGGCATATGCCCAGTTGCAGGATTTGTGTCAGCTTCTACTGTACATACAGCAAGGTGAATCAGCTATACATATACATACATTTCATCGTTTTTAATTTCCTTCCCATTTGGGTCAGCACAGATCACAAAGTAGAATTCTGGGTCTTAAGGTATTTAGCTTTTTAAGGAAACTCCATACTGTTCGTCATGGTGGCTGTGTCAATTGACATCCCACCAACAGTGAAGGAGGGCTGCCTTTTCATCACACCCTCTCCAACATTTATTGTTTGTAGATTTTTAAAATAATGGCCATTCTGACTGGTGTGATGTGATACCTTATTGTAGTTTTTATTTGCATTTCTGTAATAATTAACCATGTTGAGCATCTTTTCCTGTGTTTGTCGGCCATCTCAGTATTTTTGTTGTCTAGTAACCTTGTGTTTGAAATATTAGCCAGTTCGTGAAGAAGGACTTCCTATAAGGGTTATACAAGCTAAATGTGGGGTATGTATATTGTCTCTTTTCCTATTTTACTGAGCTCCTCTGTAATTATTTTAAGAAATGTAGTGTATAGAGTACATAAATACCAAGAAGTGGCTATATCTGAATCCCCACTGGTCAAATTGTGGCCTGAGTACCAGGGACAACAGCATTTCCTTGAGAGCCTTTCACAAATGCAGAATCAGAAGCCCAAGTCAACCCAGTTAGACTCTGTAGGATAACAAGATTTCTAAATGATTTATCTGCCAAATGAAGCTTGGAGAAATATTGCTCTGTTAAAGTCTTAGATGCACAAAACTTGGCATCTCAGAAGAAACTGAGATCATTGATACTTGGGCAAAAAAAAAGAGATATTGGAAAAAATCTTGAAAATGTAGTCTGCAGGTGATTGTCAATTCAGAGGCGCCCTTGCAAGATATCAAAAGCTTTCATGAACCCACATGTATTAGTGTTCATCTACTTAAAAAAAAAAAAAACTTGATGAGTAATGCTTCCAAATGAATGCCTGTATTATTAATCAGATCATCTATGCAATTTGGAAAATAGTCATATATTTATATATATCAGAGAAGATTTTTTTCAGTTGTGTTCGCAATGCTTGCACACATGGATTCTCACAGACTTTATAACTTCACAACCCACAGACAGGGAGATACTGGTCTAGAGAAATAATGATTAATCAGTTGTCACAGGATTGGTTTCCTGCCTATGCAAGAGATATAGAACAGTTGAAGATGGTGTACTCCCAGAAAGAGTTTGCAAGAATGGTTCATGTCTGACTTGCAAGCCTAATTAATACCCCCATAGCAGTGATTCTCAGTTGCCTGGGAATCCCCTGGAAACCTGATAGAAACGCAAAGGCCCAGGCCCTCAAGTACTTCAGTGATCCCTGGCCTCCCCTGTTCCTGTCTAGCTTACCAGGTGGTTCTAATCCACATCCTGCCTGTAGGACCACAGCTCACCAGGAGGGTTTCTCAGCTTCAACCCTGTGAACATGCTGTGTGTGTGCTCTGAGACACTTCAGTTGTGTCTGGTTCTTTGCAATCCTGTGGACTATAGCCCGCCAGGCTCTTCTGTCCATGGGATTCTCTAGGCTTGAATAGTGGAGTGAATTGCCGTGTCCCTCCTCTAGGTGATCTTCCCGACCTAGGGATCGAACCCACGTCTCTTACGTCTCCTGCATTGGTAGGCAGGTTCTTCACCACTAGCGCCACCTGGGAAGCCCGTGAACATGCTGGGCCTGAGGCTTCTTGGTCAGGAGGGGTTGTTCTGTGCATTGCAGGATGTTGAGCGGCGTTCCTGGCCTCGACCCATGCCAGAAGCCTTCCCCACTGCCCAGTTTTAACAACCAGAAACATCTCCAGACCTTGCCCAAAGTCCCTAGGAGGACAAAATGACCCCCAGTTGAACTACTGACCTACAAGATGAAGTTCTCAGCATACACCGTGTGGCTTGAGACCTGCGTAGCGTCACCAGACCCAGAGAGCTGGGCGGCTTTGCTCATTTACTCCTCACTTTCTGGGGCCCTCCCTGCCTGGTCATCGGTGGTTACGATTATGGGTCCCAGACTGGGGGAAAAAAAATTCTAGTCTCTTCTGATCTTGACACATTGAGACTAACCCAGCTAAATGATTCCAACATTACTTTGTGGTTTGGGTTCAATTTAGAGGCAATATGCAAGGCTCAACCAAGCATTTGTCTTATGTCAGGGCCTCGTCACATTTGTCACACAAAAACCAGACCACAGAATATCCTTTCAAAAAAAAAAAAAAAAAGTCTTTTCTAAAGCCAATTTTCAGTCCGTGTTTGAAAATTATATTCCACCAAGATGAAAAACATACATTTTCATTTTATTTCAAATTAGCACAGTAAACAGCTGGCTCTCTTCTTTCCAGGGGAGGCCTCCGCTCCATTTGTTAGCTCTGTTTCTGATATTTCACCTATCCTTTATTTACTTAACAGAGTTTGACAGGAAATTCTCAGAGAGATAATATATCTCCATTAATAGGGTGACTAGGGGAACATATTCTAAGGTTACAAGTGGACTGGAACAATAACTTACGCTTTTGACATTTTTGTCAGCTACCATCCCATTCACAGCATCCTGCAGAGCTTCTCCTCAACCAACGAAACTTAGGAATGTTTTGTGGCCAAGCACACTTCGGTACTTTTCAGAAGACATGGGCCCATTACACCATTATCACTGGATAATGGTGCCAATTAGAAAGGCTTGTGAGGAAGGCAACCTGATGCCCATGAAAACTGATCTTCAGGCATAAATCAGACTACTAGAAAGAGTGAAAATGAATCAAGTTGGATTTCTGGGTGCATCTGGGAATGCTGAGGGTCTGAAATGCCTTCTTCCTCAAGGTCATCCATCAGTGATGAACTGAAAAGTGTAGAAAGGGAAATTTGCTACCCGAAAATGTAAACTATATTTTTTGTCCTAATTTGCTGGTGGTTTACTGAACTTAGGGAGTGTCACCTAGACATAGAGCCTCCTCATGTTTGTAAGCACACACATGGACTTTCTTCTTTGCAAAACATCAGGGGAAAAAAAAAAAAAAACAGAGTTATCTATTAAGAATTCCTTTACCTGTCTGATAGCTTTTTACACTGGTTCCAGGAACTCCCAGAATGAATAAGGGTTGTCTTCTATCCACATACTCAGAGCCAAATTATAGAGAAGCAAACTTGCAACAGAAAGGAAAACGTCCCCTCCATCTATCAGATGCTTCTACAATTACTCATGGCCCCAATCCTGTCTAAAAAGTGACTCCAATAATTGATAATGGAAGGGGCATGATATAAAGTAACAATGCAATTTATAGCAGGGAGATAAAACCCAGAGAGAAGGACATTTACCTTATAAGGCTATTAATATAAAAGTAATTATGAGGGTTGGTTCTAATTAGAATGTTCACTGAGAATCAAGATAGAGTGACCAGGATAGACAGCTTCCTAGTGTTGGAACTTCATTCTTTAACTTGGAAGGTTACATGCTTTTTCCAAGAAGGACATTAAAATCTTTTAAGTTGTGCCGTTTAAAAATCAATCTGTAGTTGATTGTCTTCTCCAGATCTGTAAAATCATCCATCAAGAAAGAGTTTGTAATTTATGTATTTATTATACAGTATATATTCATTTACATACTTATTACACAGTGTATATTCTGTCATACCTATTAAGTAGCTGATATGTACACACACAGAGTGGGTTAAATTGAGTCCCCAGAAAGGTTCACATCATCATCCATGGTACCTGGGAATGTGACTTCATGTGGAAATCATCTTTGCAGGTACAGTCAAACTAAAGTGACATCAGACTGCTTTAGGACCCTATGACACACACACACACACACTCACACACACACACACACACACACACACACGAATACTATGTGAAGATGGAGGAAATGACTAGAGGGATGCAGGCCAGGGATTTCTGACAACCACCTAAAGCTAGAAGATGGGAATGAAGCAGACTCTCTTGAGTCTCTGGAAGAAATTAACCCTGATGACATCTTGATCTTGAAATTCCAGCCTCCTGAACTGGGAGGGAACAAATGTTGTTGATTTCAGCCACCTAGTTTGTGGTAATTTGTTACATCAGTCCTAGCAACTGGTGCTAATATGTATGTTTTTCAGCTCTGTACTGAGTATTTTTACTCAAATGAGTTTGAATTTTTGTTTTGGTTAGAAAAGAACTAAAATCTTTTACTGTATTTCAGTATATATTTCAATATATGTCATATATATATATATTTGACACTAAAAACAAAAGTTGATATTTCATTCAATCTTAACATATAAAAGTTGGTTTCTTTAATCAAAAACCAAGTGACATCATTTTCCTTTTAAAAAGCTGTTGTTCTAAAAGTTACTTTTTCGGCAACCCAGGACCTAATCCCTTAACCAAGAAACTGACAGACAAAGCAACAATGACAAAATATAAACATAAAACAAAAATGTAAAGGAACTCTGCCTAAAATAATCATCACATAATTGTCACAGCTCCCTTCTCTCAACTTACTCATTTCTTAAAATTTCATTCAGTAATGACTTTCATTTAAGAAATAGTTCTAACAGTCTAGGTTATTGGCCTTTTGCAATTGCATAGGCAAAACTTGAATTGGTGGAGATATTCAGGGATGATTAAATAAATGCATAAATTTATATAAATAAGTGTCATTGAGGACAAAGAAAAGAAAAATTTACAAGAAATGCTGAACAATTATGTCTGTTTCTAATGTGAGCATGAGTCATCAAGAAAACCTAATTTCATGCCCCCTATCTTCAAATAGAAAAAGTCAAAACCTGTAGAAAAGTATATATGGAAATGTTAGATTATGAACATTTTAAAGTTGCTTCTTAAGGGGAAAAAAAAGCTTCCATTATGTGGGCATTTTACTTACTTGTAGTACATATTATCCTTCAGTCTTTCTGATTACAAGTATTATTTCAGCTGCCAAAAAATAACATTTTAATTTTGGAAACAATTTTGATTTTTTTTTCTTATTTAGAGCATTCCTATGCATGTAAATGGGCCTGTCTGTGATCTGTGTTGATATTTAAGGTGCTTACATAACCATATGGAAAATGAGATGAAAATTCCTGTTTACATTTCTTGAACATTTTACATATTNACATTTTAATTTTGGAAACAATTTTGAATTTTTTTTCTTATTTAGAGCATTCCTATGCATGTAAATGGGCCTGTCTGTGATCTGTGTTGATATTTAAGGTGCTTACATAACCATATGGAAAATGAGATGAAAATTCCTGTTTACATTTCTTGAACATTTTACATATTTTTTAAAGTTCAAATTTTTTAATGTTAAAAAGTGTTCTTGTTTATAACGCACATAAATATGTTTCTCAGAAAAGTAATTTTAATAAATGTCTGTTTGCTTGAATTAAAAGGCAATCTTTAGAATTCAGCATCTAATACAGAATCAGAAGCGTGGGTACTAGAGAAAATAAGAAGAACCAGTAAGCCATCTTTCCTGAGGCTGTCTGGTAGCTAATCTGAGATCCTAAGTATCTTTTTCCCCTTTGTAGTTTGAACCACCACCTAGAGGCTTTATGCTTGTGGTCTTGCAAATAAATTTAGATGGCAAGTGGTCTTTTTTCCCTAGTCTTATGCATACCAACTCACTTCAGTCCTGTCCGACTCTTTGTGGCCCTCTGAACTATAGCCCTCCAGGCCCTCCCAGGCTCCTCAGTCGATGGGATTCTCCGGGCAAGAATACTGGAGTGGGTTGTCATGCCCTTCTCCAGGGGATCGTCCTGACCCAGCGATCGAACTGGTGTCTCTTATGTCTCCTGCATTGACAGGTGGGTTCTTTACCACTAGCGCCACCTGGGAAGCCCAAAGCCCAAAGCACCCTAAAATTTGTTCTTATATTGGGTGGCTTGAGGTGAAGTCACATGGTAAGCTCCCCTCAGTCCCCATTCTGCTCTCCTGTCCCATGCAGGCCTGTCTTGTTGAAGGGCATTTCCTGTCTGTCCCTCCCACGACATATGAGTTTCCTCCTCTGGCTTCAGCATATTCTTTACCAGTTAGTGACAGGTGCGAGTCTCATCTGTGCCTGTGGGGTTAGATCTTGCCACGTAGAGAAGCCTTCAGATCTCTTCAAATGGTTATGGAAATGTGACCACGTGGCTTAACTTGGCTCGAGTCAAAGGCTGCCCCCAGGAACCCCTGGCTACCCCAGAAGGACTCCAAATGCCTCACAGAACTGGGTAAAAAAGGGCAGAGACAGTGACAGTCTGGGATTCCCCTCTGTTCTCTCCAGCATCTGATGCCGAAACATGAAGCAAGTGCAGGGACAATTGCTTACTCGGTTTACTGAGAACGTCTGGCCCAGTGTGGGACCTAACCTGATGCCATCATCTTGAGAATATTGCAGGAGAAAGCAGAGCGTGGGGTTTAACATTGAAAATTAGAAGTTGATCCTACTTCTTAGGCAAAATTGAGATTGACAAAATTGAGGTTTATCTACATAAACCCTTAAACAAAGATGTGGTTCTGAATCAAAATTAGAGACCTGGGGAAAAAATGAAGCTGAGGATTCAGTCCTATTTAATTTTTAAAGGAAACTCTTCAGAGGGAGAAGAGCGTAAGAAAGAAAGATACACGGCACTCCCTTCTGTCTTGTGCTGTTTGGGGCTGGTTGCTAGAAAGTGTCATTTTTGGCCCCACATTCTCTTGAAAGTGGATTCTGCACATTCTATTATTTCTGAGATCATGTACAACTTAAATGTGGGTTCTAAACTCCTAAACTTTACTGTGAGCTAGTCAACCAAGAATCTTTTTTTTTTTTTTTTTTTTTTTGGAGTATAGTTGCTCTCGAATGTTGTTAGTTTCTGCTGTACAATGATGTGAGTCAGCTATGTGTATGTACATATCCCTGCCCCTTGGCTCTCCCTCCCACCCACACCTCCCATCCTATCCCTCTAGGTCACTACCAAGCACCACACTGAGCTCCCTGGGCTATACTGCAGGTTCCCACTAGCTGTCTGTCTTATGCATGGTAGTGTATATATGCCAATCTCAGTCTCCCAATTCATCCCACCGCTCTCCCCACCATGTCCAGAAGTCCATTCTCTACATCTGCTTCTCTATTCCTGCTCTACAGATAGGTTCCTCTGTACCATTTTCTAGATTCCACATATGTGCTAATATATGATAAGTTTTTGTTGTTTTTCTGACTTACTTCACTCTGTATGGCAGACTTTGGTCCATCCACATCTCTACAAACGACCCAGCTTCATTCCTTTTAGTGGCTGAGCAACATTCCATTGTATATATACCACATCTTCTTTATCCATTCATCTGTCCGTGGACATTTACGTTGTCTCCTTGTCCTGGCTATTGTAGATAGTTCTGCAATGAACATTAGGGTGCGTATATCATTTTGAATTATGGTTTTCTAAGGATATATGCTGAATTGTGTGAAATGCTGCATCATATGGTAGTTCTAGTTTTAGCTTTTTAAGGAACCTTCATACTGTTTTCCAGAGTGGCTTCACCAATTTACATTCCCAACAGTGTAAGAGGATTTCCTTCTCTCCACACCCTCTCCAGCATTTATTGTTGGTGGATTTTTTTGATGGTAGGCATTGTAACTGGTATGAGGTGGCACCTCATTGTAGTTTTGACTTGCATTTCTCTAATGGTTAATGACATTGAACATCTTTTCAAGTGTGTCTTCTTTGGAGAACTGTTTGAGTCTTCCAATCATTTTTTATTGAATTGTCTGTTTTTTTTTTTTATATTGAGCTGCATGAGATGTTTGTATATTGTGGAAATTAATCCCTTAAACCAGGGATTTCTTGACAAGTCATTCCAGATTTAAGATCATGAAATTCTGATCTCAGATCATTTCTCTATCATTCAGTTCAGATCAGTCGCTCAGTCGTGTCCGATTCTTTGCGACCCCATGAATCGCAGCACACCAGGCCTCCCTGTCCATCACCAACTCCCAGAGTTCACTCAGACTCACGTCCATTGAGTCTGTGATGCCATCCAGCCATCTCATCCCCTGACTCTGTCATTAGGCTTAATCTATTCTACATGCAAAGTAGGCCAGTTAAAACAGATCACAAATTTTTTAAAAAACTGATACAGTCTCTTCTGTGGTAGCATCTCCCAGTCGTTTGCTGAAAATTGAAAAGATTTAATAAGCAGACAGTGGCTCTGGGTCCACTTCAAAATAAGTAACCCCAAGGACCTCATGCTTTGGCCTGAGCATTGTGTATCTCAGCTATATGGTCACCAGGGACATAGTCTGAAAGAGATTTCATTTACAGAATGAATTCAGGTTCACAGCACACAAGATCAACACACACACACAACTGAAAACCACAATACCATATACAATGCAAGCATTAACATTTGAAAATGGAGAAAAGATATAAACAGATATTTTACTGAAGAAGATACACGAAGGCAAAGAAGCCAATGAAAAGATGTTCAGTGTGACTAAGGAAATGCAAGTGAGAACCGCTGCAAAATATCACAGTATAGAGGTATCGAACATCACAGAATGGCTACAAGAAAAAAAGTGACAACACCAAATGCTAGTACAAGGAGGAACTGGGTCACTTAAACATTGGATTGTTGATGAAAATGGAAAATGATATAGCAAGTCTGGAAAACAACTGCTCGGTTTCTAAATACACTAAACATGCGTCCATCACAGTCCCTCCAAAAGGAAATTTTTATTTACACAGAAGCCTGTACAGGAGTGTTCATAGCAGTCCTATTCTCACAGCCCTAACTGGGGTAACTCAGATCTCCTTTAACAGGTGAATGTATAAGCCAGCTCTGAGGTACCTGCTGCTGCTGCTGCTAAGTCGCTTCAGTCGTGGCCGATCGACCCCATAGACGGCGGCCCACCAGGCTCCCCCGTCCCTGGGATTCTCCAGGCAAGAACACTGGAGTGGGTTGCCATTTCCTTCTCCAATGCATGAAAGTGAAAAGTGAAAGGGAAGTTGCTCAGTCATGTCCGACTCTTCGCGACCCCATGGACTGCAGCCCACCAGGCTCCTCTGTCCATGGGATTTTCCAGGCAAGAGTACTGGAGTGGGGTGCCATTGCCTTCTCAGAGGTACATACATACAATGAACTAATGATCAACCATTTAAAGGATACACAAATAGTTGATGCATGTGGCAACGTGGATGGATCTCCAGGGAATTATGCTGAATGGAAAAGTCGGTCCTCAAAGTTTCGTACTTAGGGATTACATTCACATAGCATTTTTGAAATGACAAATTTTTAGAAGTAGAGGACAGTTTGTCTGGAGTTGGGCATCAGGATGGGAGGAATAACTATATACTATCATGGTGCAAAATTTTCCCATTGGGAAGCCTAAGCTAAGTGTACAGAGGATATCTCTATGATATTTCTTATGACCACAGTGAATCTATAATTATCTCAAAACAAATTGCAATTAAAAAAAAAAGACAATTTGAAAGTAGGAGTTAACAAGGCCCCACATAAAGAGAATTTATGAATTGAAAAAATAAAAATAAAGTAGATCTTTCATGAAGGTAGAGCTAATATAAGAAATGATCGTTTCTTTAATTTTTATTGGAGTATAGTTGCTTTACAATGTTGTGTTACTTTCTACTGTACAACAAAGTGAATCAGCTGTATGTATACATATATCTCCTTGTTTGGGAGTTTGCTTCCCATTTAGGTCACCACAGAGCATTGGGAAAGAGTTCCCTGAGCTGTGCAGTAGGTTCTCAGTATCTATTATCTATTTTACACATAGTGTCAGTAGTGTATATACCTCAATCTCAGTCTCTCAATTCATCCCATCCCTCTTTCCCCCTTGGTATCTGTATGTTTGTTCTCCATAGCTTTATTTCTGTTTTGCAAATTAGATCATCTATACCATTTGTTAGGTCTTCCCAGGAGGCACAGTGTTAAAAAAATCTGCTCATCAACACAAGAGATACAAAAGGCATGGATTCAGTCTGTGGGTAGGGAAGATCCCCTGGAGAGGGAAATGTAAACCCTCTCCTCTGCAGGATTCTTGCCTGGAAAATCCCATGGACAGAGGAGCTTGGCGGGCTACAGTCCATAGGGTCACAAGAGTCACACACCACTTAGCAACTCAACAACAACAATATACCATTTATTAGAGTCCACCTGTTAATATACAATATTTGTTGTTCTGTTTCTGACTTACTTCACTCTGAATGACAGTCTCTGGGTCCATCTACATCTCTATGAATGAACCAGTTTCATTCTTTTTTATGGCTGAGTAATATTCCATTGTATGTATGTACCACATCTTTATCCATTCCTCTATCAATGGACATTTAGGTTGCTTCCATGTCCTTCTGTTATAAATAGTGCTGCAATGAATATTGGAGTGCATGTGCCTTTTTTAATTATGGTTTTCTCTGGATATAAGCCCAACTGTGGGATTGCTAAGTCATATGGGAATTCTGTTTTTAGTTTCTTAAGGCACCTCCATATGTTTTTGAGAGTGGCTGTATTAATTTACATTCCCCGCAGCAATGCAGGGGCTTCCCTGGTGGCTCAGCTGGTAAAGAATCCATCTGTAGTGTAGAAGACCTGGGTTCCATCCCTGAGTTGGGAAGATCCCCTGGAGAAGGGAATGGCTACCCACTCCAGTCTTCTGGCCTGGAGATTGTATAGTCCATGAGGTCACAAAGAGTCAGACACGATTGGGTGACTTTGACTTTCAACAGTGTAGGGGGGTTCCCTTTTCTCCACACCCTCTCCAGCATTTATTGTTTGTACATTTTGATGGTAGTCATTTTGACCTGCATGAGGTGATACCTCATTGTAGTTTTGATTTGCATTTCTAATAATTAGTGACTTTGAGCCTCTTTTCACGTGCTGTTGGCCATCTATATATCTTCTTTGGAGAAATGTCTGTTTAGGCCTTCTGCCCGTTTTTTGATTGGGTTGTTTGTTATTTTGCTGTTTAGCTGCATGAGCTGTTTGTAGATTTTGGAGATTAATCCCTTGTCAGTTGCTTCATTTGCAAATATTTTCTCCCATTCTAAGCGTTAGCTTTTCGTCTTGTTTATGGTTTCCTTTGCTGTGCAAAAGCTTTTAAATTTAATTAGGTCCCATGTGTTTATTTTTGTTTTTATTTTCATTACTCTAGGAGAAATGATATCGTTGTGATTTATATCAAAGAGTATTCTGCTTATGTTTTCTGCTGAGTTTTATAGTGTCCAGCCTTACATTTAGGTCTTCAGTCTGTTTTGAGTTTATTTTTGTATATGGCATTAAGAAGTACCCCAACTTTCATTCTTCTCCAAGTAGCTGATGATACATGATCTCTGCAGTCATTCTGATAATTTCATATCCGAAGGGAGATTTAACTGGCATCCAGTTTAAAACTCTCCCTGAGGGTCATGTGCCCCAAGAAGTTTTAAAACATCTCCATCCTCCCTCTCACTTTGCCGCTTGTAGTGATATGATTCAAATTTTACATGGTCAAGCCAGAAAGACATACATCAACCATGAGGTCATCCTACAAGAATATCAAGCATCTACTTATGTTTGCATATTCAGGAACAGATTGATAAAAATGACTGTCCTCCATGTTATATTTCTTATGGAGGGTATGCAAAAGCTTTGATGTTTAGATTTCTGGCTATCACTTCATGTTGCAGTCTCTCTGAATCTGACCATTAAGGAGAAGGCTCCATTTTTCCTTGGTTAACTTGATCTTGACATTGGCTCATGCTTTGAGTAGTTACTTACGGCACCTTCAACCTCGGGGCAGGCACGGGGCTGGGTTGAGCTTGACCTCCATTCACCCCCCCACACACAAATGGTCATATGTCCAGACCCAGCAAGGGAGCTCTTTAGGTGGTCTGAGTTTGCCTTGGGGTTGAAGTCTAAATTACGACATGTTTTTAGTCCCAAAGAAAGTCTTCTGCTCCTCCATATTGAACATAAAGCAGAAGTGTGTCTGGTTGGACAACAGAAGTGCCCTGAACAACAACAGCAAGGAAACTCATGACAGCAGTTCACATTCAGTTCCCACTGTATGCTCGTCCCTGAGCTAGGCATGCAGGTAGCCTTATTTATTCCCACCCGCTAGGGACCATTTTGATTGTTATTTTAAAGGTGAAGAAACTTGGACTTGTAAAAGCAACAGTGTCTTTGACCACCCAGCTAGGAAACAGTACAGCTAAGATTAAAACCAGCCATCTCTCTGCAGAAGTCCATGCGTTTGAACACCATGGTAGGCTGTCTACATACTTCCTAAGGAAGCATCCCAACCTTCCACTTTTCTGAGAAGTGCTTTACTTTGAAATAGTTCGTGGGTCACGCTGTCATTTTAGCCACTTCTAAGTGATGTGGAAGACTCTTACATACTGAACACAGGCTCAACTATGCTTCCTCTCTTAACACCCAATTAAGATTTATATTCAGTCTCCCTGCCGTGTTGTTTTTCCATGGCCTTTACTACTCTTGAGAAGATGTGGATTCTTTCTGAGAGAACCCATCTGCTAGATAATAGTATTTGTAAAGGCTGGACAAAGCTTCTGGGGGAAAAAAAAAATCCTCACACTCATTAACTCTAATCCAACAATTCTTTGTAAGTTCAACAATGCTAACCAAGAGACTTCCCTGGCTGTCCAATGGTTAAGACTGTGCTCCCAGTGCAAGGGTCATGGGTTCAATCCCTGGTTGGGGAACTAAGGTCTCACATGCCACATGGCGTGGCAAAAAAAAAAAAAAAAAAAACCTGACAATACTTACTGAATTTATATTCTCTCTAAAACACAAAGCATTGGGAATATTGGGGTCACCTGAGCAAAGCTGTCCATGTGCCCCTTAAGATGTANGGCGGGAGGCTCGGGCGGGGCGGGGGACCAGGGTGTTGGACCGGTCCTCGTGCACACCTGGGAGCCGCCAGGTTGTGGGAGTCTCTAAGAATGCTTTTCTCCCAGCTCTAGCAACTCCTTAGTACCTCCTTTCACAAAGGGATACTAAGTTTGCCGGTGGTTTGCTATGCAGCAGTGGATAACTAATACAACCCTCTTCAGTTTTTTATTTCTATTCTTATCTTTGAACCTATGTGTTAAGTAACTTCAGTAGTGTCCGACTCGTTGCGACCCTATGGACTGTAGCCCGTCAGGCTCCTCTCTCCATGAGATTCTCCAGGCAAGAATACTGGAGTGGATTGCCATGCCTTCAGCCAGGGGATCGTCCCCACTCAGGGATCGAACCCGCAACTCAAGTCTCCTGAGTCGGCAGCTGGTTTCTTTACCACTAACGGCATCTGGGAAGAATTTGTCTTACATTTATATATTAATCTTGAGACTTGTTCAGTCGCTCAGTCGTATCTGACTCTTTGCAACCCTGTGCAACTCTTTGCAGCACACCAGGCTTCCCTTTCCTTCACTATCTCACTGGAGTTTGTCTACTAAATTGGTAATGCCATCCATCCCTCTCACCCTCTCATCCTCTGTTGCCCCCTTCTCCTCCTGCCCTCAATTCTTCCCAGTACTGGGGTCTTTTCTAATGAGTTAGCTCTTTGCATCAGGTGGCCAAAATATTGGAGCTTCAGCAATCAGTCCTTCCCATGAATATTCAGGGTTGATTTCCTTTAGGATTGACTGGTTTGAATTGATCTCCTTGCTGTCCAAGGGACTCTCAAGAGTCTTCCCCAGCACCACAGTTCAAAAGCATCAATTCTTCAGTGTTCAGCCTTCTTTATGGTCCACCTGTCACATCTGTACCATAGCTTTGATGGTATCTTTATAGGCAAAGTGACATATCTGCTTTTTACACTATCTAGCTTCATCATAGCTTCTCTTTCAAAGAGCAAGTGTCTTTTAGTTTTATAGCTGCAGTCACTGTTGACAGTGACTTTGGAGTCAAAGAAAATAAAATCACACTGTTTCCACTTTTTCCCCATCTTATTTGCCATGAAGTGATGGAACTGGTTGCCATGATCTTAGTTTTTTGAATATTGAGTTTCAAGCCAACATTTTCACTGTCCTCTTCACCATCAAGAGGCCCTTAAGTTTCTCTTCACTTTCTGCTATTAGAGTGGTGTCATCTGAGGTTATTGATATTTCTCCCAGCAGTCTTGATCCTACCTTGTGATTTATCCAGCCCAGCATTTTGCATAATGTACTCTGCATGTGTGTGTTAGTCGCTCAGTCGTGCCCGACTCTTTGCGACCCCATGGACTGCGATCCACCAGGTTCCTCTGTCCATGAGATTTTCCAGGCAAGGATACTGGAGTGGGTTGCCATTTCCTTCTCCAAGGGATCTTCCCAACCCAGGGATCGAACCCAGGTCTCCTGCACTGCACGCAAATTCTTTACCGACTAGGCTACAAGGGAAGCCCTCTGCATATAAGTTTAAAAAGTAGGTGACAATATACAGCTTTGTCATACTCCTTTTCCAATTTTGAACCAGACTGTTGTTCTATGTTCAATTCCAACTATTGCTTCTTGACCTGCATACAGGTTTCTCAGGAGGCAGATAAGGTGGCATGGTATTCCCATAAGAATCTCCCCAGTTTGTTGTGATCCATGCAATCAGAGGCTTTAGTGTAGTCAATGAAGCAGAAGTAGATGTTTTTCTGGAATTCCATTGCTTTTTATATGATCCAACAGATGTTGGCAATTTGATCTCTGGTCCCTCTGCCCTTTCTGAATGCAGCTTGTACATCTGGAATTTCTCAGTTCACGTACTGCTGAAGCCTAGCTTGAAGGATTTTGAGCATTACATTGCTAGCATGTGAAATAAGCACAATTGTACAGTAGTTTGAGTATCATTTGGCATGGCCTTTTTTTGGGGTTTGGAATGAAAACTGACATTTTCCAGTCCTGTGGCCCCTGCTGAGTTTTCCAAATTGTAGACACTATAGTTATATACATCCAAGTTTTAGTTTAATTTCCCATTTGATTGCTTGGGGGGAGTTCTGAGAGTTGAGGGACCTAGTCTGATTTCAATCAAAGAGGTATATCAGTATTCACCTGATAAAGTAGATGCCCAATAAATATGCATTCCTTTATTTTTCCCCTTATGAGGGATGAAGAGAAATACAAATGTCAGAGCTTTCTTAATTCCTATGTTATAAAGTTATATTTATAATTTACATGGCAGATATGATGATGTGTTGCCATCTGCTGGGGATCAAAGATATCATGTGCTGTCTCAAGCAGCTGCTCTTGAAACCAACTACAAAATAATCCTTTCTGTACTGGATAGTTCTCATTTTTTTAAAAAAAAAAGCATTTTCCTGGAAAAGCTTCCTTGCCTGCCCACTTGCATCTCTCACAAGCATCCTGGATTCCTTCTGCACTGAGACATAAAAATACCTGACTCTCAGGAAGTCCAGACACAAGATACTGACACCCACTACAGATAGAAAAGTCAATGATTAATGATGGTAGGCTGCCCACAAGCATGTAGACCACAGACCATTTGGGCCTGAGGGTTGATGATGTTGACTCCTACTTACCACACCACCAATGCTCCAGAAGAATTCAAGCCCATCACTCCCTCGATCCTTATCACCTACCCCTGAGCATTAGCCCTATCTATAAGACCTCTCCCTATTCCCTAAGGAGTGGGACACAGCTCATGAGGCACTAGCCTGCTGTATTCCCTCTTTGCCTGGAAAAGGAATAAAGCCACTCTTTTCTTCTCCTCCATAAGTAAATTTTCCCTTCCCAGGATAACTTTAGGTTCTAACAATGCTTACTGCTTGGGGGTTGGCAGGGAAGGAGTGACAGTTTGGCAAATGAGAAAACTAAGATTCAGAGTTATCTAGACACAGTATTTCCACATTACCCACCCGCCTGTATCCCCAGCAATCAGGCTGGAGGATTTTAGGGACTGTCTTAGAATTTCTGGAGGAAGAATGAACAGCAAGTGCAAAGATCCTGAGGCAGAAAGTTTGGCCTCTTTGACCAACAGCAGAAGCTCAGTACCTAAGATGATGGAAGTGAATTGGGCAGGATGGAAACCAGCAGGAAATAAAATTAGAGAAGTAACAGTGTCAGAGTATATGGGGGTTATCTGGGCAACTATAAGAAAATTGGGTTTAACTCTGAGTGCAGTGGGGAGCCCCTGAAGGGCTTTGAGCTACAAGAGGAGCATTATCTGATATATATTTTTAAAAGATGTGTGGGGCTTCCCAGGTGGTGTGAGTGGTAAAGAACCCACCTGCCACTGCAGGAGACACAATAGATGAGAGTTCGATCCCTGGGTAGGGAAGATCCCCTGGAGGAGGGCATGGCAACCCACTCCAGTATTCTTGCCTGGAGAATCCCATAAAAAGAGGAGCCTGGAGGTCTACAGTCCATGGGGTCACAAAGAACTGGACACAATTGAAGCAACTGAGCACGCACGTCTTTTGTTTGACTCCTAGGAAGCAAAAATAGAATTGAGGAGGACAATTTTAAAAGTTAAGGCAGGAACTTCCCTAGCGGTCCCATGACTAAGACTCCCACTCCCAATGCAGGGAGCCCAAGTTTGACCCCTGGTCAGGGAAACTAGATCCCACATGCTGCAATGAAAATCAAAGATCCTGAGTGCTGTAACTAAGAACTGGAGCCGCCAAATAGATATAATAAATTATTTTTTAAAAAGGAAAGTTAAGTCAATAATCCTGATTACAGATGGAAATGTCTGAACAAGCATGTCAGGGGAGAATAGAAGGAGTGGGACACCATTTGCAAAAAGTATGTGCTTGACGGCATGTACTCCCCCCTCACCAAAATCACATCTATACTGACATTTCCCACTCCTCTTCGGAGCACTATCTGAGGAGCTGTCTCCCAGGCTGCGGTCCTCATTTTGCTCCAGATAAAATTTAACTCACAAGTCTCACTCTGTGCTTTTTTTTTTTTTAAGCCAGCATTCTATCTCCTTCTATCTGAGACCTCAAGCATGCCCCTGGACCCTTGAGGACCTGTGACTAATGCACCTGTTTTTTCAAGTTCCCTAATGATCGTTGATGAAGGGCTTCTTGGAACTGTCAACAAAAAAATTAATTAGTGATCATTCCAAGAACGAAATACAGAATTTTGGTCTAGCCAACCTGAGGGTTATCCATACAACCTGGGAGATAGTCTTTTGGAAAGCCCTGAGGACTTTTCCATTGGTTACAGATCAAAGCACAGTTATACATTTTTTTTCCAGGAAAAAGAAAAAAACATCAAAATGACATGCTGAGACTTTACAAAGTACAGATTGCATATATAGGGCAAGTAATGGGTCACTGTGGTTTTAACAGGGTTGTGAAAGGAATATTTTCTTTCAAGGAGTTACCTTGCAAATTTCCAGGAGATATTTGCTCTTTATAATTGGGCAGGTATTCCTGTGTCTTCTAAGGAGGTCTGATTTATGTATAATACAGATGCATGTTGCACACAAAAGGGAGGAGGTAGTGGCCCAAATGGACAAAGAGAGAATCCTATGTTTACATTTTTTCTCATCCTGCCTTAAAATAAGTTTATTTCATCACAATCATAATAAGAAACCATAAAGGCCAGTCCACCCACATAGTGTTGGCTCACGTTGGGGGAATGTCCATGGGGGCTCATCCCAATGAATCTGAGACCAGGTGAGTGTCCAAGGTACTCCTAGATGATAGCAACTCTATCAGTACACTGTTGTTCAGTTACTAAGTCATGTCAGACTCTCTGCAACCCCACGGACTGCAGCATACCATGCACCAGGCTTCCCTGTTCACCATCTCCAGGAGCTTGCTCAAACTCTTGTCCATTGAGTCAGTGATGCTATTCAACCATCTCATCCTCTGTGGCCTCCTTCTCCTCCTGCCTTCAATCTTTCCCAGCATCAGAGTCTTTTCCAATGAGTCAGCTCTTCGAATCAGATGGCCAAAGTATTAGAGCTTCAGCTTCAGCATCAGTCCTTCCAATGAATATTCAGGGTTGATTTCATTTAGGATTGACTGATGTGGCCCCCCAACCCTTCATGGGACTCTCAAGAGTCTTCTCCAGCATCACAATTCAAAAGCATCAGTTCTTCATCACTCAGCCTTCTTTATGGTCCAACTTTCACATCAAAACAGGTATACCTCTAAGTTAATCTAAGTTAGGGAAGAGACTCCATTTCTCTGGCTTCCTAGGTCCAAGTAGGGGAAATTTCAGCTGAAGTGACAGTCCTGGTTCTTTTCTGCACATGAAACACCCACACACTTTATCTGACTAGTGGATTTGGAAGAAGGAGCTGAGTTTGAACGGTTCATGCCCTTTCTCTCTGGCTTTTGGAGTCAGCTGGACCCCAGGGAGAGGGTGTTGCCCTAAAGGTCCGGGAGCAATTGACGAGAATGAAAACAACACGAAATCTAGTGCAATGGATCAGGGGGCCAACAGCCTCTGACTGAGGTGCAGAGTCCACTCCGAGTCCAGCTTTTATTCCTGATGGCAGACTACAAAACTTGCTTTGATCTATCTTTTCCAAGATACTACATTGACATAGTCCAGATCTTGTTTTTACCCCAGGGTGTTCCCTTCTGGAATAGTCTCAGGAATAATCAGCAAGTGTGTAGGCAGTGTTCATACCTTACGCAAACCTGGTGTTCCAAGGTCCATGCTTTCATGATCCCAGTCATACTCCCTTTTGGGTCTGGCCTTGGGGTCTGTAACAAGGCTATTATTCTAAGAAAAACATGATGAAAAAAATGTTTTTCATCGTTGTTGACATATCATCAACACAGTTTCTTGATATATGCTGTTTTTCCAGGTGCTATTTCTATGAAATTTCTCAAGGCTATGAAAGTACATTATTAGAAATTCCCACTTCAAGAGGGTATTTTGGTCAGGTTAGGACCAGGTAGCTGATATCCAGAGGAGCCTTGTGGTTGACTAGCTGTGCCATGCCTGAGTAGGTTGGGCACATTAAGGGGTGAAATATCAGAAAATCCACCAAGTTGCATAATGAAGCCACATGTTCCAGTCCTGCCTTTATGGGCCATGAAGCTGATGCTAGTTCCTGTGACTGGTCTTGACCCCAGAAGTGAAACAAAGAGATGCCAATGATTGTTTTTTGTAAAGTCACAATAATAGAATGCCAAATGAAAACTGTCACTTGCCCTCTGATTCTATAAGAATGAAGTCACTAGGGGGAATTCCCTGGTGGTCTAGTGGTTGGGACTTGGTGCTTTTAGTTGGGAGCCCTGGTTTGATCCCTGGTCGAGGAAGATCCCACAAGCTACCTTGTGTCACCAAAAAAAAAAAGAATAAAGTCACCTGCCACTGCAGTGACTTCAACACACCCTGGAAGGAGTTCAGGATAGCAATCAGGAATGAGGCACTCTGTGCATAGAGAAAAACTTGCAGAACAGGTCTCCCAAGGGTTAGATTTTTCAGGAGATTTTCTGAGTCTAATTTCTCGCATCTTCTCATATTTAGAAAAGCACTAAAATTACTAAGAGAGACATCTGCTCCTCGAGACTAACAAAAACCTTCTACCAAAATGTATGCTTGACTGCACTTAACCCCCTTCACCAAAATCATAAATCTACTCACCTCCTCCCCTACTGAGAGCAATTCCTCAGAGCCGTCTGAGAGACTGTCTCCTGAGCTACAGTCCTCGTTTGGTCCCAAACAAAAATTAAATCACAACTCTTACATTGTGCTTTTCTTTTTTTAGTCAACAAGACAACATTTTAAAAGATGATGAGCCAAACTTCTTACAATGATTCTCTGTGGGGTCTAGGATTAAAAATAGATTCACTTTCTGTATTGTTAATGTTATTTACAAGGGACTTCCCTGGCATCCCAGTGGTTAAGACTGCAATGGTTAAGGCTTCCCTGCAGGGTCCACAGGTTCAATCCCTGGTCTGAGAACTAAGATCCCACATCCCGTGGGGTGGCAAAAAANAGTGGAAGCATGTTGCAACAAATTTAATAATGACTTTAAAAAAGACAGTCCACATCAAAAAACCTAAAAAAAAAAAAAAAAAGGAAGAAGGATCAAAGACAGACAAAAGAATAGGCCTGTTATCATTTTGTCTCTTTGACATGAAACTGTAAGTTAAATCATTCCAAAAAGTTTTCAGTTGATTAGTAAAACAGAATGTTATATTGTACTGAATGATAAAAGCTAGACAATCCGTGTGATTCTTCACTTCTTGCTTTCTGAATATATCTGTTGATATACTGAAGTTATAGCCTCAAAGTCCAAGATGATCAAGTTCACCCTCTGCCTAAATTTCTGTTCATCTCTTGATGCTATTATACTAGTAGCTCAAACTGAAATCACGTTTGAGGCCAAGCCAAAGCATTGACACAAGTGTGTTCTGCTTGTAGTTCTAAGCCTATTGAGAATGAAGATGATAATGTTCATGCTTTTAAAGCTATATAGGCACAAATCCTATAAAGCTATAGGGGCTTCCCTGGTGGCTCAGAGGATAAAGCATCTGCCTGCAGTGCAGGAGACCTGGGTTCAATTCCTGGGTTGGGAAGATCCCCTGGAGAAGGAAATGGCAACCCGTTCCAGTACTCTTGCCCAGAAAATTCCATGGACGGAGAAGCCTGGTGGGTTACAATCCATGAGATCACAAAAAATCGGACATGACTGAGCGACTTCATCCTCTCCAGGCACAAATCCAACAAAAGCAGACTACCTTTTTAATAAATAGCATTAGCACTAACTTTATATTAATAGAACTAAATGGAGAGTTATTAAATTGAAAATCACCAAATACTGACTGATTTACTAGTTGGTTGCATGCCTTTTGTCATGGTTTACTGTCCAAAAGATCCATAAGCAAAATGTGCCATTTTCCCAGTTCAAATGTCTTGACTGAAACACGGGTCAGGGGAACACTCTCAAGCCCAGCTCAGGGACTTGCCGTGTCCACTAGCATAACTCGGCTGCTGCAACTTCATCGTATGACCGCAGCAACACTTTGGCTCTCCTTCTCTCTCATCATGCCCCATCTGAATGTTACTTCTGGGTATTGCTAATTCAGTTAATGTGTTGAAAGAATGCTTTTGCCTTCACCTAGGTGATTTGTGCGAGAGGTGTTTAAATCTGCCTGTCGTCTTCATGTTAGAACATCATCGCCCACTCTGCAGTTCATGGCTGCAAGACAATCCATTGTTCAATATTACTGTCAGGGCGTGTGAGAGGACCCGTGTTGTGCCAGGTTATAAACAGTTCATCCTGAACATCTGATGTAAGACAATGGAATCTCATGTCTGGAAAAACATTGTCGCTAGCAATCAGCATGCCTAACTTGTTTTTAACAGAATCGCAAGGTCGTTATCACCTCTTACAAAATTAACAGTGATTCCTTAACATCATCTAATACCCAGCCCAGGTTCAAATTTTCCTTCTTGTCTCAAATATCTCTTTGGACGTGGTTTATGTGAATCAGAGTCCAAACGAGGCCCATTGCCTTTGGTAGATTTCCCACATTCTGATTCTAGCTGATTGTTTTCTGATTGTGTCATTTTATTTGTTCTTCTATCTCCCTAATTTCCTGTAAGTACGCCATTAGATCTGGAGATTTGATTACATTCTGGTTAAATTTTGCTTTTGGCAAGAATCCTTCGGGGTGAGACTGTGTGTTTCCTCTTGTGTTGTATCAGGATGCACATAATTTCTGGTTGTTTGGCTTTTTTGTGATGTCAAGATTGATTTGGGATAGAGCTGACTGAGATGAATAGAGTTTGAGTTGTGAAATTTATTCCTCCCCAATCTGGTTTCGACTTCATTGGAAGAGTTTTGATTATATCTCCAGGGGGAGCTCAGATTACGGCTGTTAATCAATAGCCAGTACAACTCCTTACTTCATGTAAAAATCATATAAATGTGTTTCTAACAGAATCATTTCAATGAATAAGCTCAGCCTCAATAATGAAAATTTGTATTCTGATGGAGACCCAAAGGGCTTGGGAGAGGAAGGTGAGACTATGAGGATGCAAGCTGTCTTGTCTCACAAGTGCTACAAAGTCATCATTACACTGGAATTAACCTTGAAAATCAAATAGAAATCTGGGGAATGAACACGTAAAGTCAAAATGAAAGAACATCTTGAGAGGACCTCATGATACATTCAGATTACTGAACCCCAAGATTTTATATATTAACTTGAGGAAAATTGATGTATGATGTTTTGTTCAAGTTATGTGTGATATCTGGATGAAGATCATAAAACAACAGGATTAAGAAAAATTAAATATTACAAAGGCATACTGTGGATAGACACTACTTCAAAAATCAAGGGTCCTCTGAAGCTAACATAAACATTCCCTAAGGGTCACATTTAAATCATCTAGGTTCTCACCCAACTGAGTTTTGTGGAGTGAAATTTGAAGATGCACAGTTCAGCTACCAAAAGAGATTGTAAAGAAATTCCGTTAAGGAAGGTCTAAGTTTATATTCTTGGAGAAGGCAATGGCACACCCCACTCCAGTACACTTGCCTGGAAAATCCCATGGACAGAGGAGCCTGGTAGGCTGCAGTCCATAGGGTTGGGAAGAGTTGGGCACGACTGAGCGACTTCACTTTTGCTTTTCACTTTCATGCATTGGAGAAGGAAATGGCAACCCACTCCAGTGTTCTTGCCTGGAGAATCCCAGAGACAGTGGGCCCCTGTCTATGGGGTCGCACAGAGTCAGACACAACTGAAGTGACTTAGCAGCAGCAGCAGCAAGTTCATATTCTACACTGAAGTTCCTCAGCCTCAGTACTATTGGCAGGTAATTCTTTGGTGGGTTGCTGGGGGCTGTCTTGCACACTGTAAGATGTTTAGTAGCATCCTTGGTATCTACCCATGAGAGATAAGTGCATGTGGCAGGCCCAGTGTTGATAAGCAAAAGTGTCTCCAGCCTTTGCCAAATGTCCAATTCTGGTGGCTGGGGTGACGGGGTAGGAATCACCCCTAGTTGAGAACCACTCATCTTCAGTGACACTTAGCAAACTCCTCTTCCCATCTTCCAGAAGCTCGAATCATATGTTCTGGGCACCAGATGATACCCAACGTAAAGTTTTTCAGTGTGTATGGTTAGGCTTTTCACAGCCTTGCTTACAAAAGCAGACTGTGAACTCACGTAATCTGCGAACAAATTCCAGAGGCTCCAACTTCAGATTCGGAAATGCTGACACATCTGGCTTGCTTCCGCCTTTTGGCTGTGGTGAATAATGCTGCTATGAACATGGGCGTACAGATAACCTGCTTGAGTCCCTGCTTTCACTTCTTTGAGGTGTGGAATTGCTAAGTCAAATGGTAATTCTATAGAGTTTCAATTTTTGAGGAATCGTTGCATCATTTTCTACAGTGGCTACACCATTTTACATTCCCACCAGCAATGTGAAAGGAGTCCAGTTTCTGCCCATCTCCACCAATACTTGTTCATTTGCTGTTTTTAAATTTTCATAGACAGAGGAGCCTGGCAGGCTACAGTCCACGGGGTTGCAAAGAATCGGACACAACTGAAGCGGCTTAGCACACACACAGCGTCTTAGCTGTGAGACCTCAGACAAGATTTTCACCATTTCCTCAACTTGCTGAATAGAAGGGCAGAGCAATCTGGGAGTGGATTTTCAAGACTAAATTAAGAAATATCCTATATAAATTTATCTGGAATCTGTTATTGTTATTTCCCATGTGCTAAGGAGATTATTGCAGTCTCTACACGTAAGATGTAGACAAACTCCCAGTAACAATCAAAATACACAAGGATTTACCCACAAGCTGGTAAAAGTTATGAAAGAGGTGGTATAAGAGGTCATGTCAATGTTCCCCTTGACTAATAAGTGTGTACTTGTTTTTTGAAAAAATGCTTATGTCAGAAGCTGAAGTGAAACTCCCTCTTGTTGGAATTAGAGGCCAAGGTGAACTAACAGTTAATTCCACCAGATCCTCTAGAATGCATGGTCACTAGAGCACATAGAAATAACCCAGGTGTCCAGGTTCAGTGTTGCCCTTGTTAGGGAACTCCTGGAGGAAAGGTAGTATCTAACTAGTCATTCACAGATAGATTCCTTGGATAGACATCCTTCTCTAACACAGAACAACCCCTCAGCAAACCCGTCAGGCTTGCAAAGTCTTCCTACTTAAGAAGGGTATTTTCTTGAACTCCATTCTCACTTTGTATCGACCCTTGGTTCCCTAGAAACACGTTCTCTTGAAATGTGCCTTTATTCTCCAATATGCTTTTTTTTCCCCCTTCACTCTTTTGTCTAAGCTAGTAATCTTAGTAATAGCCAGGGACCTCAATCCCCATTGTTTCCACAAGCCCCAGGTACCTGTCAAGCCCCGTGCAAAGATGAAGTCATGGGGAGAATCTCCCATACTAGTGAGCAAAATATGGATAAGTACAAGGAAAGGAAGAAGGAAATTAACATTTATTGAGGACCCGTGTAAAAGAACAAGAATTACTAACATGGACTTGTATGTGAATTTGAGCAGCTCCCCAGCCTGCCAAAGATAATTTTCAAATCGCCAGTCCAAATTTCTTCCTCCTTTCTTCTGAAGAACATGGACTCTTTCTTCTAGGAGAGGTGCCAAGTACTTCTGCATAATAAAGGGCTGAGAAAGAGAAGATGGGAGAAGAGGAAAAATAAGTCATGGGTGAGGGCTGGATAGGTTTTCTCCAGGAGGTGCTGAGAAGTCAGTGAGGTGTTGCAGAGTATGAGGGAAGCAGCAGGACAGGGGAGAGAATTTTGATAAGTGTTATTAAAATATTTGAGCCCTCTTTAATGATATTTTTAAGAATTCTTCTTGGCAGCTGAAACTTGCCCCTTAAAATTTGATTATCTGAGACTGCACTGTGTGGGAACATTGGGTTGATTAGTCTTAAATCAATGTGTATGATCTGTGATTCTCACATAGAGTCAGTATTTGGTGGCTGTATTACTGTATTTTATAATAGCTGTAGGACACAGTGGAGCATCTTGAGTCAGCTGGATTAAAAACCTGGATTAACTGCTTAGTTGTGTGGACGTGGGTTTCTTAACCTCTCTAAGCCTCCATTTTAACATCTACAAAAGAGAAATAACAAAATTAGCCCACCGATTTTCAATGAGGAGAAAGTGATTGGAAAACCAGGTGACGTATAACAATTCTTCTACAGTGGATGTTACTGTGATCTCGCATATGCCTGAATTCAAGGTCTTGCGTGACTTGCTAAATGTCACATAGCCTGTGGGTGGTGTTGCCAGACAAAATATGGGATGTCCATTCAAATCGAATTTCAAATAAATGACAAATGGGTTTTTAGTATAAGTGTATCCCTACTATCACATACTTATACCAAAATACTGTTGATTGTTTTCTGATATCCCAGTTCAGTGAGGCATCCTGGGTTTTTATTTGCTAAATCTGGCAACCCTGTCTGTGATGAGTGTCGCTGTGATTCAAGCCCATGTTTTCTAACCTCCAAATTCCATATTCTTCTGCTTGCTCTGGAGAAGTAGGCAGAACCCAGAAACGGGAGTGAGGGCCAGGTAGTTCGTGGACATACAAGGGAAATGACATCAAGAGAAAAGAGTGAGCACCTCCTGGGTATCCCAGGGTATGCGACCTGTGTGTTACCTTTTCTCTAATCTGTGCAACGACTCACCTGGATCAGTGTTGTTACCTGCACTTCACAGAAAGGAAAATTGCAAGTCCGAGTCCTAAAGTCCCCAGCCAGGGACACGATAGACAGAAGTTCCCAACTCGGGCCTGCACTCTCGGCCGTCACCTGTCACTGTAGACTGTCTTTGGAAGACTCCTCTGCTGGGAAGAATTTATGAGGCCTACAAAGGTGGCCCAGTGTTTGCTGGGAATATCTGGGCAAGTGGCATTTCTCTTTAAATGACCCAGGGCCATGCACTTAAGTAAAGTATGGGCTGTCCTGCAGGTTTAAACATATAGACAACAAATGTCCAGATATCCCAAAGCAAAAAATAATCCCGGTTGATGGTCTGCACACCCTGCATTCGCTGGCCGACTGCCAGCACTGCACTTAGCAAGTGAGGGGGGGTGCCCCCTCTTTGATTCTTGGGGCTGACAAAGTTAGCCATGTGACCTGTAGGAAAATATGTGCGCAGTCACCAAAATGACACTCGCACAAAAGTTTGGTCATGGCAGCTCTGCTGGAGTCTAATGTACTTTATAGATTTTTCCATATTTATTTTGAGAGTAGAAGCTTTGTGTTTGATACAGTCTGAAAAATGAAATACCCAAGGCAAAGTCTCTTCTGATAGGTAAGAAATGAAGAAAAACGCTTGTAATTTTGTTTGAAGTTCCCCCAAATGCCATTAGCCATTTCAGTTTCTGAGCACTGGCTCATTCGCTTGAGACAGACAGTTTAGAAGGGCCGTCAATTCCACAGGCCAAATGCAGATTGATCCTGAACTGAGAAACTGACTCAGCCCATTGATGACGATGGTTATCTTTTCGGCTGTAGAAAGGGAATTCCGATAGGCCCTTCATTGATTAGGGCGGAGTTGAGGGTGGGGGTATGCAGGGCTGGGGTGGTACGGGTGTGTGGTGTATGTGGTGTGTGTGTGATCACCGCAATATAGTGGGGACCAAGCCAGACCCCTGGAAAACAAAATGGCATAAGATAATTTAGAGCCTACCCTTAAGGAACAGGTAGATACCTTCCCTAAAAAGTTACCAAATTCTGTACTACAATTAGAGAAATTAAAAAAAAAATTGTTGTTGAACTATAATCAGAAACATCAGGGAAGAAAAACTATTGAGATTGTATGCACATGATCTTTGAGATTTTTTTTTCATCTTTTCGTATGTATGCCTTCCAGCCTTGGAGCTCTTCCTCATTCCTGTCTATTAAGGAACACAGATTGAGATAGTGTGGGTGGGCATTAGTTGAGCAAGAATGATGGGAAAACACCATTGATCTTTGACAATTAGTCACTCTTGACTATTGATGTTAACCAAAACTCATGTTGCAAGTGACAGAAACTCAGTTCAAATTGACATAAGCAAAACCAGATTTTCTTGGCTCATGAAATCAAATTGTCCAGAGAGTGAAGGTGAATGGATGAAAGAGTTCAAGTGCTTCAGGAATATCACTTCCTCCAGCTCTTGTTTCCAATTGAATTCAAAAACTCCAAGGAGTTCCAACACAGTTCCCAGCAAAACAGGGGGGGAAAAAAAAGCTTCTTCTTTATTCCCACAAGGCAGCCCATCCCTGCATCAATCATAAAACAGCTTGGGTGGTGGTAATTCATAAAAGATTGTGATTATCTGGGGTTGGGGTAGGAAAATCACACTAGAACATCAAGGGCAAGAGCGAGAACGAAGGACCATGTGGGAAATGCACGCTGGGCAGAGAGAAACAAAATGCATCAGTTACACAGTTCTTAGTGGCTTTTCTATGACATTGTAAATACAGAATTTTAAATAGAAAAGAGAGGTTTTTGTAAAAGTGGAGGAAGTAGTGGTCTTCCAGCCTGAAGGTGCCCCTACCCCAGAAATGAGGTGGAAATGGGGGATCGGTGTTGAAAGGAAGAATATCACCTTTGTCTCCTAGAATGAATGTCCACATCCATTCCAGATGATCTGCCTGGAGAAAGCAGTTGGACTTGAATTTAGATAGAAGTTGAAACCATTGAACTTAAAATGAAGTATTAAGTTGAATGTTTAAGCCACTGGTTTCAAAGCAAGAACCACTATGAACTGTTCGATAGTGCAGTGTCTTTGGAAGCAGAATTAAGTGAAAACACCAGCTTCACTTTTCTCGGAAGCTCTGAGTAATGTCCAGTGTGTTACTTGTCTTTAAATCATAATTTCCACATCTGGGGGCAAATGGAGGCCTTAACAGTACCTACAGGGCTGTTTAGGCATGAAGTTTGTTTGCACGTGATGCTTTGCATAGAATCTGGCTCACAGTAAGAACTGAAAACAATTATGATATTTCCTTATTTCTGTCTCTCTTTCCATAAGGAAAGAAGCTTTTTGGAGAAAAGTTTTCACTGCTCTAACATGTTGATTGTCACCAGTACTGGCCACATGATTTTCAGGGCCTAGTGCAAGATGGGAAAATGAGGACCTCTGTTTGAAGACTACTAGGACCAATAATGCATTAAACCAAGTGTGGGGCCTTCTCAGCATGGGGCCTCACATGCCTGCCCAGGCCTCATACCCAGGAAGATGGCTCTGATTCTCACATTACTTTTACTCGAAGAAGAGAAATGAGCATTTGCCTGAGGTGTATTTCTTTTGAGGAGCAAATCTTTGAAAAGGAAGTTCCATTTTCTTCCTTTGCTGGGAGCAGGAGAAACTTCAGACATGGGTAGGAGATGGACCTATTCCCAGGAGATGCCACTTTCAATTCATTTTAAGGAGGTGTAGAAGAAAGAAGACTTTTCTTTCTTTTTTTTTTTTTAATTTGGATGGGAAGCTTTTTGGAGATGGAAGACAAATGACAATATGGAAAGGAATTTTCAGTGAAATAACATTAAAAATAGCTCTGAAAGCATAACAAAGTGAAGCCAATAAAAATGGATGCGTTGCAGTCTGAAATTCCACAAAGATTCTCTTTCAACAATACACTTTATTAATAAATCTGTTTTCTTTGCTCCATTAAAATCATAAAGCTAATCAATTGGTAGTTAGGTTAATGTTACTTTTGTCCTTGCTCGAAAAACTCCCTTGAGCAACAAAGAACTGTTTTGATCTAAGAGATTTAAAAATACATTTTTAAAATTTAATTTCTATAAATTGAAAAAAAAATCTCATTTCTGCTCAGTCATGGATTATTCTACCATTCCACAGCAACAGAGTGGAGGCCCAAATAATCCTCTAATCTATGTGAACTACAAAGATAGATTGGAAAATCCTCTTGCTTTGCCTGATCCCAACTAATCCAAGATGATGGAAATGTTGCCCGAGTTAAAAGTCAAGGGTAAGAAGCTGGACACACCCTTCTCATTTGGGGTACTGTGGGGTACCGTCCACAGTAGCAAAGTGACATGCTAAGTAATCAATGTAGACACTGAATAAACATTAATTTAAGATCCAATGTATAAAAAGCAGAAAACTGGGTGAAAGGGACTTATTTACTTTATCATCCCAGATAAAGGAAGAGCACATGTCAAACACAGATGTCTTAAAGGTACTTGAAAACATGGTTTGCACCAACAGTCAAGCAAGAAAGCCCCATAAAGGACCGATGGTTTAAAAAAAGAAGAAGGAAAAAAAATTACAGGCAGAGGAAAAGTTCCAAGGCAACTTTGCTTTTGGCACGTTGTCAAAAATCTTGTCATACTCTTTCTAGAAGACCATGGACGTGTGGTTAAAATTCATTTTGTTAGGTTTTTAATGAGGAGTTTGCAATGTTGGTGTTCCACAGTCACAACTGACATGCATCTTGCCCACATGGAGATTGCCTCTGGAATCTCATGATCCCAGATAGGTGAGAGCTCAGGTTACTGCTTAGATGAGTCTGTGTGTGTCTGTTAAAAGGAAAGCTCTGACAACACTCTGAGTGGTTACCTCGGGGCTCTAGATGTTACTCAAGGCAGCTTCACTCCAGAGAGTTAAGCTTGAAAAGTATGGTAGATGGTCCCTATTCATTGTTCTTTGCCAAGTGGCTGCATCACTCAGTGCTTAAAGATTCAGGACGCAAATCACAATTGCCCATCCAGTGCAGACTCCTGGATCACATTCTGCGTGGGATCTTAGAACTGGTCTGTTTAAAATGCCCACTGGGGTCCTGATTTGAGACCATTTAACTCTCTACAACTTCATTCTTTGGTTCTCAAAACTGAAAATAGAGATTAGACAACCCTGCAGTTGTCTTCCATCCTGGGAAGACGCAGATTCAAGTTGGAATATGTATTCCTACACAGTACATATTAGAACAGGGGTCAGCAAACTATGACTCCCAGGTCAAATCTAGCTAGCAGTCTACATGTATAAATAAAGCTTTATTGGAACACTGCACATCCATTTGTTTATATATCATCTATTGCTGCTTTCAGGCCATCAAAGCAGATTGAAAGAGTACAACAGAGACTATTAACCTGCAAAGACTAAAATATTTGCAAGCTGATCCTCTCCAAAAGAAGTTTGCTGACCTATCATTTAGAAGATAATCATAGCCAATATTTTTAGAGCTTACGTGGCCTTAGAGGACTTGGGGTACATGAATTGTCTCATGTCCTCCCAGCAGTCCTGAAGAGTAGGTTTTATCTTTTTTTTTTTTTTTCCCAGTTAGGGAAAGTGTGATACAGAGATGTTCTATAATGTAGTCAGGGTTACCCAGACAGTGAAGAGCAGAGCTAGGCTGTAACCTCTGGCTCCATAGTCCATGCTCTTAGCTCCCTTTCTCTCTGCATCTCAGGCCTGTATCGGATTCCTGCCTGGCTAGAAGAAAAGCCCCAGGCTACCAGTGAAGGGCATCACTTAGCTAAATGATTTATTCATCTGAAAAAGGGAAGGATTGGGCTGGATTTTAACCTAGCCATTAATGAGCTTGTTAACCCTGACCTTTCAGATCAATCTTCTATGCCTACCTTTACCTTTTAGAAGGGATTCCATTTTCTAACAATAAAGCACATTTTCTTCTTCTTACAATCTAATGATCACTTGCTGTAATGCTACACATCGTAGCAGCCCATCAAACCATTAGTTACACATAAAACCTATTAATGTACAGTATTCACAGTTGCATTTTCTTTCAAGTCAATAAAAAGGAAACAATTTATTACAAGGGCCTGATACTCACCTCAGTACATTAAGATAGTCTTCCCCGAAGAGCTGTGTGCTAATGCTGGCCATATTTAGGGACCAAAGTGGGTGAGAGAGGCACGGAATTTTCTCCCTGGCCACCATGAGTTGTGTGAACTCGCTGGGGACTAAAACTTCCTAAGTATTAGTTTCCTCACCTATAAAATGGGGATGATACCACCTACTGTGAAGAGTTCTTATGGCATAAAGTTTAAAACTTACATAAATTATTTGAGTGTTGGGTACAGAATAAGTATTTCATAAATTTTACGTCCATTGCAATAGTCTTGCTCCAGAACTAAAGATGCTTCATCATCTAATGGTCAGATAGGTGGGCCCTCAAATTGCCCTAATCTGTCTTTCAGTGGCCAAGCCAGACAAAAGGATTCTAGGAAGGCATCCCAGACTGGAAGGCCACCCCCACCAGATGTCCGTAATTTCCCTGAGAAGAGGGACACTTACAAGTTGTAAATTTTCAAAATAAGCTTTCAGTCCTTGAAACTAGCTAGAGACCAACCTACTCTACTAGTTTATAGCGGTCCCCACTGTATCTTGGCCACTTGATTTGCATCCATAAAAGTGGGGGTGGGTGGGGAGATAATGTTTAAAACCAGCCACTGGATCACCAAACATCCTGGGGACTTTTTATATCTGCCTTGAAGTAGCAAGATCAGGAGTAGACAAACAATGAGGTGTGGTCTCCAGCCCAGAGCCTTTTATTAGCAGGACAAGATGGAGACATACACACATATATAGATTCATAGGATACATGGATGGGTGGCTGCTGCGGCTGCTGCTAAGTCGCTTCAGTCGTGTCCAACTCTGTGCGACCCCATAGACGGCAGCCCACCAGGCTCCCCCATCCCTAGGATTCTCCAGGCAAGAACACTGGAGTGGGTTACCGTTTCCTTCTCCAATGCAGGAAAGTGAAAAGTGAAAGTGAAGTTGCTCGGTCGTGTCTGACTCTTAGAGACCCCATGGACTGCAGGCTCCTCCGTCCATGGGATTTTCCAGGCAAGAGTACTGGATGGGTGGAGAGAGCGCTAATTTTGCATACCCGTCAGTCTCTCAGTATTGTGGTCCTGGTTGTTGAGGAAGTATTGATGGGAAAAGCCAGGGAGGCTGCCCCAGGTTGGAAGGTACTCAGTGCTCAGTGGGTACGATGGAGAGGGATGCCTATGACTGTAGGAGACATTCACATATGAGGCCCAAGCTGATCTGGGCTCTATAACACTGATAGAACTAAGCTTGGGAAGGGGGCAAGAAATTCTATTTTAGTGGTAGGGAAAAATCAAAGCAAATGCAAAAAAGTGAGGAGGGAAGAACTGTAAGGAGGGAGGTGTTGGGCCAGTTATCCTTGCTGACGTGGAGGATTTAAATACGGTAGACAGCAGAAGGAAAACTGCAGGGTAGCTTGAGGCCATGTTACCCATGATCATGGATGACTGGCTGTGGAGGTGAGAGCCTATTATGAGTGTTGAGTAAACCTGTATCTTCAGCAGTTTTGAGGACTAAGTCTGTGCAGGACGCAGACTGTGTTAGTGCTGGTATGTCTCTGCCCTCACACCCAGCTTGAGTTTCTTCATTTGAAATCTGTAAATATTTGATTGGATCTCAGCACATTGCCCAACTGGCACCCCAGCTCTGCCACTGAAACTTCAGTGGCGTGACCTCTCATATGAGCATTGGGTACTGAAGATGGCTCCTAAGGCAAAAGTTGAGTAGGGTCATCCTGGGTCTTGCTAAACCTTAGGAAGATCAGACGGTGGACAGATACTGCCTTTGCCTCTCATGTGCCCAGGATCAACAGTTTGTCTCACACTGTTAGAACAGAGCGCTGCTTTTTTTTTCTTTTTGCTTGAGCACATGATGAAGTCATTGAATGTTTTAGGTACCTGCTGTATGGAGGATATGAACCTTTTAACATTCGAAATCACAGTTGCTTTGGCAGCAGGCGTAAGCATGAGAGATGCCTGGGCACAGAATCGAATGGAGATGCCTTTTCTCCCACTTTGTGTTTGCCCTGGGTCGGGCCCTCCTCAGGCCATACTATTAAGTTCTCTCTCCAACTCTCTCTCTTTTTGCCAGGCACAGAGAACTCAACGCCAGCAACCTCTCCAGGCTTGTGACATGGCTCCACTTAGCGTGTGTTCTCTGATTTGACTGTCACTGTTGCCCTTATGAAGTAGCATCATCACTAACCTCATTTTAAAGATGAAGAAATGAGGCTGGGAGAATTTAAGGAACAGCAACAGCTTGGTAGCGGCAGAACTGGGATTTGAACCCAGGTTTGTTTGACTCCGAGCCTCCAGGTACAGCTAGTCATGGACCCTTGGGCTGTGTACATAATTCCTTATTACATGATCATTGTACGTACCACATATTAGCTATTTATATATTAATACATATATAACTCATTATATTAATAGAATGGAATAACAACACATAGTATTACAGCCTTATTATGATCTGTAAAATTAGGATTAGAGTGCCAACTTCTCAGAAGGACCTATGAAATAATAGGAACACACCACTCTCACTCGATGTGGTATCTTCTGTAGAACAGCTTTAATTTTTGTCATCATTGTACACTTATAAGAATTACGCAGAGCCAGCAGGCTAGAAGAAATTAGAGGTTCGCTGGCATTCCATTCAACCACAGATATTTTTTATCCTAAGGGGGTAATCGCCAGGAAAGAGCTGTCTTGTGATCCCATTCATTTCTGCTGCCGCCACTTGCACAGTACAAGCCTAGTGTACAGGGTGCCACCCAGAGTGTCCCTGACCGTTTCTTTAGGGCAGCTAAACCAAACCAGAGTATCCGACTGAGCATTTCCATGCTGCCTGCCATGACGAAATGGGTCACATAGGCTGGTAGTGCTTAGATTTAGGGAACGCAATCTTAAAAATTTTGACTCCGTTTCTCAAAGTGTGGTCCCACAGTACCCATATAATAGGATGTCAGTGACCATCTTATCTAACAAGATTGTGTAGGAGACAGCTTTTCAGATGTGCTAAGAAATTATCAGTTATTTTCATTTATTTGGGGACATAGGTCTAAAGCTGTCATCCTACTAACATGCATTGTGAATCCCAAACTGTATTTGACCAGAGAATCCTATTTTCACAGGATGTCTTGATGAACTAGTATTTCAAAGAAACAGATTTTCAGAAAAACTGCCACAGACGTTGGTGGCAGAAGTCAGAGGGACTCCCCAGATAGATTTTGAACAGGGTTCAGGGCCTTTTGTGTCTGATTCTTTTTATGTTTTGAACTCCTCTGAGTAAACACCAAGGAGCATGATTGCTGGATCAGAGGGTAAAAGTATGTTTTGTTTTCTAAGAATCTGCCAAACTGTCTTCCAAAAGCACTGGGCAATTTTGCATTTCCATCTGCAACAAATGAGAATTCCTGTCGTCCCACATCCTCCCCAGTAACTGGTGGTGATACTGTTTTGGATGTGGACTATTCTAACAAGTGAATTAATTATGTTTTTAAGTTTTTGTATTGAAGTATAGTTGGTATACAATATCATGTTACATGTGTGCAATATAATGATTTACCTGTGAATCATTGCACAGATTTACTCCATTTTTTAGTTATTATAAAATATTGGCACTATTCCCCACGTGTGTCTGATTCTTGTGTAACATTTAACATCACTTTGGCAAATGAATTGTCAGAAGAAAAAGCCTACAATTCTTAGAAACGCAGTGCTTTTCCTTCGTTGATAAAGTGCAATAAATAGAAAACTGTAATCTTATAAAATAAGCCCCTTCGTCCCACCATTTCCCCCATATTCTTTTTCAGATATGATTTCCAAGATAGGTTTTTCCTTCTTCAGCCAAGTTCAATGCTTAGTTCACAGTGGAGGCGGTGCCGGCAGCCATTCTGAAGCAAGAATCTTCTCTGCCTGGAAATGGTCCACAGGGCCCAGCTCCCTCCCTTTTCATTCACTCATCCAGCTCTTCAATTTTGCTTTGCAGTTACCCTAGTACTTTCCCCAAATCTGGAAACTCTCCTTTCCTGGCGGCTAAATCAGAATTTCCCAGTGATCGAAGGTGACCTTCCTTCTCCAGTGGAAGCTTCCAAAGCAGCACCATTATATCTAAAGAAGAGTTTCTCATGATTTCAGTATGACACATAATGTAAGAAAGTTGAAATGTTGCAGTAAATAGTGGGAAAGGGAGGAGCTGATTGGGGTCCTTACCTTGAAAGAAGAAATTATTAGTTCAAGTTGAGGTTCCTCCTCGCCTTGGCGACACTTCGCGGCTTGTGGTGTTGTTGGAGTGTAATCGCTCGGCCGTGCTCTCTTGGTTTCTGTCTTACAACAGAAAGCTATGTGTTTGCATATATTCCCTTCCTCTTGAGTCTCCCTCCCCGCCGCCCCCAGGTCAGCACAGAGCACCGAGCTGAGCTGCCTGTGCTGTACGGCAGCCTCCCCCTCGCTATCTGTTTTATACATGGGTGTACATGTGTGTCAGTGCAATATCCCAGTTTGTCCCACTCTCCCTGACCCCCGGGTCCACGTGCCTCTACATCTGCGTCTCTGTCCCTGCCTCGCAAATAAGTTCATCTCTACTGTTTTCTTAGATACCACATACATGGCTTCCCTGGTGGCTCAGCTGGTAAAGAATCCGCCCGCAATGCGGGAGACCTGGGTTCAATCCCTGGGTTGGAAAGATCCCCTGGAGAAGGGAAAGGCTACCCACTCCAGTATTCTGGCCTGGAGAATTCCATGGACTGTATAGTCAGTCCACAAGCTTGCAAAGAGTCAGACATGACTGAGCAATTTTCTCTTTCATATGTATTGATAAATTTCAGTTATAGTTATAACTGTGTATTTTGGGGAGATGTTATTCACAATAGCATGAGCAGTATACTCTTAACTCCACAGCTCACTTACATATCTGGGTCATAAATATTTTGCAAAAATATTCCAGAGTTTCATCAGACTACCCCAAGGTCCTCTCATGATTCCATAATAGTCACATCTTTTTACTCTGAAATGCTCATCCATGTTGATTTTCTCCTCTTCCCCTGTTCAGTTCAGTAGCTCAGTCATGTCTGACGCTTTGAGACCCCATGAACTGCAGCACACCAGGCTTCCTTGTCCATCACCAACTACTAGAGCCTACTCAAACTCATGTCTGTCGAGTCGGTGATGCCATCCAACTATCTTATCCTCTGTCATCCCCTCCTCCTCCCACTTTCAATCTTTCCCAGCATTAGGGTCTTTCCCAATGAGTCAGTTCTTTGCATCAGGTGATCAAAGTATTGGCATTTCAGCTTCAACATTAGTCCTTCCAATGAATATTCAGGACTGATTTCTTTTAGATTGATTGGTTGGATCTCCTTGCAGTCCAAGGGACTCTCAAGAGTCTTCTCCAACACCACAGTTCAANCGCCACTCTTGGAGTCCATTGTCTGTCTCACCTTGCTCTCTTCTTTACCATCGTTTATATTCCTGATTAATACCTGAGACTGTGAAGACATTTTTTGAATAACCACTACTTTTGGAGAGCTATGCTCAAGCATTACTGACCCTTCTCTCTATTTAACTGTGATTCTGTATTTGAGCCTATATTCAGTCAAGCCTGAAGACAAATTCCCTCTGATCAAGAAATGAGAGAAATAATATAAAATGCATCCAAGTTATTCTCCAGTGACCTGGATCAACTATTCTTTTTTAGCATCTTGGATTATGTTGGACTTGGGGAGAACACATTTTGCTTCTCTTCCAGCTGCAAAGAGGTGCTGCTTTTCTCCCCAGTACAGTGTGTTTTAAGCTTATAATCTTATTTATACAGTGATAGGAGGAGAATCATTCAGAACATGGATTTGGCATGCCACATGACTCTTTCTTATGAGGCCATAATTACGAGTGTTTCAGCCTGGGCTTCTGTCTCAAACATCGTCTAGCCTGTGCCGTCCCTGACTTTTGGGACTTCGGACCTGTAGGCCTCCTTTGATATGCTTGAACCTGGGAGCCTCCTTTCAGATCCTTGAACTTGGTATGCTCTTTTCTATAGTAGGGCTTTGATGCCTGTTGTTTCCTCTGTGAATTGCCCACCACTCCACATTATATCCATTAGGGGTATTTGATTACAAACTGGATGCAATAGAAGTTATCGGCTCACATGACTGAAAGCCAGAAGTGTACCTCTAGCTGCAGGCATGGCTGCCTCCAGGAGCTCACATGATGTGATCAGTCTATCTGTTATTTCTTGTTCCCAGTGTCACTTCAGTCCCCTCTCCTGGCTTCCTGCCTTGGTCTTGGTCTCAGCTCTCAAGACTTTTCTGGGCTTCTACCTTTGTCTCTTTTATTTCTGTTTCCTTTATTTCCTTTTATTTAGGTGGATCCTTTCCACATTATAGCACAAATGGTCAGTTAGGACTCTCAGCCCTTATCCTGGTCAATCAACAGTTCCTTCAAGAAGAGTATTTCTCTCAATAGTTTTAATAAAGACTTGGGATGACCTCTGAGGAAGAAGCTTAAAGTAAAGGTTAAAGTGCTCCTGAAGTAACATTTACAGGGTAGGAGGGAGGGTGCTCTGTAATGAATAAGGGTGCTGTGCTTGCAGAAGAGAAATGACTGCTGGCAAACAAAGTCATCAGAAGCCCACCCCGATGATAGATGGTCCTCGCTCCCCTTTTCAGGTCGTAACTCAGTCTCTCATCTTTGCAGACCTGTTTCCTGACCCCGCCTCTCAAGAGCACATTTCTCTTTATTACATGTGCTTGTAACCCTTGGACTTTTATGCTTCAGCATGACACTGAGCAGCCTGGCTCCCAGGTAGAGTGTAAAGTATAGGAACACACACACACAGTCTTGTTTAGTCTTCATATCTCTCTCTTGCCATGTGAGAATGCTTAATGAAGCTTAGAGACATTCGTCCAAAGTTGCACAGTTATCAAGAGGGCCAGGGCAAGAGAAACTCCATTTTTCTGGCTTCAGTTCCAGGTTTGCCTGCTTTTGCTCTTAGCCTCTCTCATCGCGTCTGAGGACCGTTCAGGGCGGTCCTGCGGGGAGTATGACAGAGGGAGTCTGTCCTCAAGGAGCTCACAGCTTCTCTGGGCATTTTGCCAGGGACACTGGATCTTAGCTAAGGTGGAGATTCTGGATAGAAATGTTTTAATGTACCTGTTAGGAAGACATTTAATGGACTTGATAGAAGGACTCAAGAAGGGTGTCTGGCTGCTCACCATTTCAGACAGGAGCAGAAATAGTCCTCTTTGACAGGAATCAAGTCATAAAAATCTTATGATGAACAATAAATTCAGAGTGTTGATCGCACATGGGAATTATTGTCCTGACATTGCATTTAATATTGGGCACAAATTAGGACTTTGGGATTAACATATACATGCTACTGTATATAAAATAGATAATCAGTAAGGATCTACTATATAACACAGGGAACTACACTCAATACTCTGTGAAAACCTGGATATGAAAAGAATCTCAAATGGATATATATATATATATATATATATATATAAAATAACTGAATCACTTTTCTCTATAGTTGAAACTAATACATTAGGAATCAATTAGATTTAAATTTAAAATTTGAAAAGCACTGGGCACAACATACTGTATGTATAAGGCTCAGATTTAAATGGCTTTTCTACACATTATTTAATAACTTTGTAATATCTTAAAAATGGACATCAGTGATTCCACTTGAAAGTTACATAGTCACGTGAGCCTGTTTGGTACATTAGGTGAGAGGTTGTTTAGACTTGAGTGCCGGGACCAGTGCCAAGAGAGGGGCTAGTGGAATCAGCCATGGAGGCGAATGCCAGCCCTCCAGCTTCTCCACACAGCCTTGAGCGTGTTACCCAGGCATCCCATGGTCCTCATTTGTAAGATGCTGCTCATCATTCCCACCTGGCAGGCTTGGGGTGAGAATCTTAGATCTGATACCTGGTCTGCTTGGCTGTAAAATGGTGGAATGGTTTCTGGGGCAGGCTCTGGACTGTGACTGTAGAGGCTGAAAGTCTACCTCTCCCCACGAGGCAGGGTGATGCTTGTTGATTCACTCCGCAACTGTGAGTGTCGATTTCTGCTCCTCTTGCTGGGGCCCCAGCAGCTAAGCACACAGGCAGGCCCTCGTGGTCGGAGGGAGGTGGACCGTAAGCAAAGACACAAACGTACGCAGAATGCTGTGAGGTGCTAAGTGCAATGGAAAGGACAAAGTGGGTAAAAGGGATACGGAGTGTGGAGGGTAGAGTGGGCAGCCAGTGTGCTCTGCACCCCGTGAGGTCAGGAAAGGCCACTGGGCTGTGATGTTTGGAAGGAGGGAGCCTGTGAGCCACACAGAGGGCCAGGAAACGTTCATTCACTGCAGAGGGAAGAGAAACCCTGAGCCCAAGTGTGCTCCGAGCCCAGGAAGAACAGGCAGCCCACGTGGCCCCAGGAGAGGGCAGAAGGGGCAGTTTCCTCCCTGGAATGTGAGGCTCATGTGGCATCACCTCCTCAGGAACTGCTGAACTGAACTGTGACAAGAATTATGACTCGGCCATACGCCTGATCTATGGCCCTGCCATATGACTTCAGTGTTTTTCTATAAAATTTCTTGTTGACCTTGCCCTGCCTCAGACTCCAGCCCTCTGCCTCTGCTTAAAGCATCTTCTCCCTCCTTCTTCCAAGCCAACAGACTCTTAGAGACACCCTTGGGTTTCCCTTAAGCATGGTGCGTTTCCAGATGCCTTCTTGATTGTCCCCAGGGGAGGGTTGGACTTCCCCTCTTATTAGCACTCAGTGCTTTCCAGCACAAGCTAATGTTTGAGAACTCTCTTTCCAGTGAGCCAGGGGCTACGATGGGGCCAACACTCTGTCTTGTCCCCAGTTTACCTCCAGTGTTGAGTTTGAGCAGGTCATCGAATGTGTTTGATGCTTATTCATGGATGGATGGATGGTTGGAAGCATGCATGCTGGTGAAATTTGCTCCTAACAGGGCATGTTAGAAGGCAGGGTTTAATTGGACAGTATTATAATAGTGGTTAAAGACAACAGAGTACCATGCAAAGTCATTCATGGTGAGATCGTAAATTTTATCAAGAAAATCCCCAAGGGGGAATCTGTTAAATGTTTAGAACCTTACTTAAAATTGGCAGGATCCCTTCTGGTCATGTAGTTAAATGTCCTCAGTTCACAGGAAGAGGAAGGGGAAGACCAGAGGTGAGTCACCCAGTTGGTATGGTCAGGGCTGGGTCTGGTCACCTGGCATTTGGGTTCTCTTGCATTTGATTTGAAGAACATGCTGGGTACTGCTTGCTTCTAGCATCCCAGGATCCAAACACTGACATGCTACAAAGGATAATAAAATGAAATGCAGCTAATGCTGGGCAGAAGTGGTAGGGCTGTTTTGGGGGTTGGCTGTTTCTAGATTTGCTGCATTTTGTGGGCGGGAACTCACCCCTTTCATGTGAGGGCTTCTAAGTCTTCCAGCCTAATTGAATACTTTTGAAAGTGTTTTAATTTCTGGATCAGACACACCATGCTCCAACCTGCCTGGCAAATTCCCGCCGCACCCCCCGCCCCGCACACTGGTGGAATTCTGAAGTAGCAAACTTGATTTGCAAATAAATTATTAGTAAACATTTGAAAGTAAGAAACAAATTATTCCCACAACACTTAGCTCTTTCCTTCAAATACACACTTGAAAACTGCTAAGAATCTATTCCGTGAGAATGCTTGAATCTCTCCCTAAATCATAACACGGGTAAACTTACCGAAATATTTTTACAATTTTATTAGAGGTTTTAATTCACTGCTTTATCTATCTCTGTTAGACTGCAAAATAGCTTTAAATATTCAAGTGGTAATTAATGAATCTTTTATGTTGCAAATCAAACATTTTCATCTGAGCGCTGGTGGAGTAGTGGTGAGGCAGGATTTAAAGAGTAATTGTTTCTCTGGATTCCACACTGTTGACTAGCATTACCTTAAGTTTGCATGTGTTGCCTGGTGGGGCTAAAGCTCAATGTGGAAGGTCTGCTGTCTTTCGAGGTCAGGATTTCTTAACGTATTTCTTGCCAGAGACATTCCCGACTAGATGGAAAGTCTTTGAATGTGGAATTTTTGCTTGAGTGCAAAATAATAAAAAGCATGTGTATGTTAAAGAAAAAAAAAAAAAGATCAGCTTAATGGCAAATGAGCATTGGCTTACATTAATATTCTATTACAGTAAAAACTTCTATTTAATAAATTTTCTCCAGACTTTTCCCCACCCCAGAAACTAATGTATTTTTCTAAGTGGCATGCCAACCTAAAGAAAGTATGTGATACATTTGATTTATGTTAAGTCAATAACACGCACAAGCCATTTAAAATTGTATTTTAAGTGTAGAAATATCAATCCAAAGTATAGTCCCTTGTATTGAGAAGGGAGGAGTATTAGCTTTTCAGAGGCTGAAGTGCCTTGTAAATATTATTCTATTTAGAAGATGTTTTTCAAACGTGCTGCTTTATGTTGAGTGGCAAGAAAGCAAGCACAAAATCCCAGTTGGGAATCGAAAATTAAACTGGTATTAACGATTCACATAGCAAAATCGTTTTCCTTCGTATTAATGAGAAACGAGCCAGAAAGAATGGCTCTCCAGAAAGCTCACAAAAGGACTGACAAATTCATCCCTGGAAGTCACCCTGTGTTCTTCTGTGGCCTCACAAATGCCGGACTGGGTGACATTTATGTATCAGAGCAATAAGCTAAACAGGAAACAATTTATGTCATCTAAAGCTTTTTAACAAATCGATGCAACTATTTGTAATTACTTGTTTCACAAGATTAAAAGTGCTAAGGCCTGATCTTCGCTCACGGATTTGTGGTCAACCTGACCTGTGCTTCCGTTGTTTCAAAAAAAAAAAAAAAAAAAGGAATTGGTGATCAGCAGTGACTTCCATCAAGTAATCCATATTGCTAATATTTCTGGAATTTTAATGTAGTTACAATTTATAGCTGATCAAATGTGGTTACCTAAATTGCTGTTGCTAGTAGACAGTTTAACTGTCTTTATTAATTACAGTATAATTTAATGTTTGAGTACCAGCACTTGTGTTGGTCATTTTTACAGCTAGAGCANCATATTGCTAATATTTCTGGAATTTTAATGTAGTTACAATTTATAGCTGATCAAATGTGGTTACCTAAATTGCTGTTGCTAGTAGACAGTTTAACTGTCTTTATTAATTACAGTATAATTTAATGTTTGAGTACCAGCACTTGTGTTGGTCATTTTTACAGCTAGAGCAGTTATCTGCCTTATGACGAACCATTTTAGCATTTTCAATGGAAATTTGCTAATATGATGAGTGATAAAAATGTCACACGCTGGTAAATAATGATTATTGCTTTGGCTGAAATTAATTCTTGAAAGGCCGGTTACCTTCAAATTAAGATTATAACTTGAAGCTTGTCTTTTCCCCCCTTTTTTCCTCCTCCCTGTATTCTTGGTATAAGCCAAAGAAAAGGCCGGTGGATCATTTCAAATGGATGTATATGTGTATTTTGGGGGGTTACTAAGCATGGAATGTCATTTTACAATCAGAGCAGAAATAAGATGATAGAGGGTTTTGTTTTTTTAAAAAATAAAATGCTGTTTAAAAATAAATAGAAGTCTAGAATAACAGTTTTCTAAGCCAAATATTGTCCCACAGTTAAACCAGTATTTTTGTATGTAATTTAATTTCCCTCCAATGTGAATTCTGTCTTAAATCTTTCATCCATCAGTCAGTTCCTTAAATGAAGGTCTGAGACCCAACTTCACTTTATTTAAAGAAAGACTACTTTTGACTCAACTACAATAAGGATGAAAGATAAATTGTGATTACTAGCCTATACATAAAAATGTAGTATCATCAAAGAAAGCACAACCTAGTCGGTCAGAAAGACTAATTACACTATAATTTAATCTTTTTTTGGGGGGAGAGTAAAAACTGTCAGGCAGCTGGTTAGTGTTGGTGTGAAGTTGGTCTTCCTCAGAGTTTATTTAGGCTGTTGATATAAAGGTTCCCGTTTAAAAGAAGCACCAACAGTCTGGGTTTGCTGCCTAGTTTATCTGAATGGCAAGCCTGAAATAAAGATGTCAGAGAATGTTCCTGCATTAGAACAGTTCCTGAAATACAAATAAAAATGTCATCTGCATCAACCAGCAAAATCTTCACTAATGCAATGTCATATATACTTGGTTTGGGTCTTTCAGTTGACGTACAACATGTGGACATACTTCATTTTGCCAACTGCACATGCTCTAAGCAGTGTTTATGTTTAAGCCTGGTATTTAAAGGTATTTCAGTTAACCCTAATTTATTTGTAGTAGAAGCTAGAATAAGAATTAAGGGTTCAAATGTTTCACTAATCATCAGACTAGCGGGCTTTTAGACAGTGGCATAACTGTTACTGAAAAGGGGCTACTACTCTGCAAAATATGTATGAAAAGAAATCTGTTTTCCTAATAAGGTCTTTTCAAAACAATGCTGAGGAAGAACATTTGTATCTTCTTCAGTGTCAGCTGGTCTTTGCCAAGTAACTGCAAGGTTTTTTCAAGACGTCCACTGGCTGGTGTTATGTGTTCTGAATTATATACCTAAAGGTTGTATGTCACTGTAGTTTGGCCACTTAAAAGTGCTGCTTTGGATATACCAATTTAATTTTTTACTCAAAGAGAATGCCCAAATTAATTCATCCTTATATATGACAGAATAGTATTAGAGAGAAATAGCGAATTTTCCTAGAGATCTGAAATTCTTAAAAGACCTCAGAAATCAAGATGGTTTTTCTGGAAATATTCAGTTATGGGAGTTTTTACTATTTGGTTTCGGGAAGGCAGCTATGGACCAGACCATGCTTCTGGGTAGAATATTTTTATAAAATCATTTGTTCTAATCTCAGCATTTATCTTTATATGCAAAGAGATTTCTTGATGAGGATATTATAGACGGTACATGTTTTTGACATTAGCATTTTATTTGGATGACTAATCTTGCAGATGTGAAATTTAAATGAATTATTCATGAAGTTGCTTTCCTCTGAAATTTTAGTTTGCTCTTTATGCTAGTTATTCAATATTTTGTTTTTTCTATATAAAATATGATGGAAAAAAATCAGTGTGCTTCCTGGAGAGAAAAGGTAACCTCGCCTTTTCTGTGTTTTTTTCTCCTCAATTCTCTAAGTGGAGACTTTCACTTTGAAATCCTGAGGGAAGAGAGCTTCAGCCCTCTGTGATGATGAAAGCTTTTAGTTAAGATTGATTTTAATTCTGAGTTGGAAGCAGCTGGTGCTAAACCAAAGGCATATGCCAAACATACACTCTCAGCAGGTCAGAAGGGGAAAGAAACTTAGGCGGTGGCGACTTTTACTACCAGTGTGAACAACCAGCATTTTTATTGCATTTGAGAATGCGATCATGTCAGTAATTAGTACTGACTACACAACATTTTTTTTTTATTGTCTGTATCCACAGACACGGAATGATGGAATTACAGTTGATGTCAAGGAATGAGTTCCTTTTATGCCTTATCAAAACAGAACAAAAAGAAAAAAATTCTTGTTACTGGCAGCACATCTCCATGGAGCACCATGCTCACAGTCCGGGCTGTACCATCTCCACGCAGGCTTCTGGGTAGCGCACGTCGTGAGATCTACACGGGGCCCACATGGACGCCTTTGGAATTGTTAAGTCTCATTCTCGGGAGAGAAAAGCCAAACCGACTCTCAGAAACATCTGGAATATCCAGAGGGTCTACCATTAAGCAAAAGGTCCCCCAAAGATTCAGAATCCTGACAAACATGTTCCTCTTTGTACCCTTGGAAACGGAGATCAAGCTGGAATGTGGAAAGGAGAGGAAATCTTTAACTTTTTTTCCCCCATGATAAAATTGCTAATGATGGACATCGCATTTTTGGGTGAAGAATCCAAGGTGTCTTTTTACCAGGTCTGATGGAACGCTGGGAATCAGGTCGGAGCCGTCCAAAGGTGGCAAGGCTGGCGGTCACTCTTCCCATTCATAAGCCTTGGTATTTCCTTTCACTGCAGGCAGCGCTAACTTGTCTCACAAGGACAGACTCGGGACAATAGGGTGGATCCTCATTCCTGACGGTGCATCTGTCTGATGCGAGGGACTGTTCTCCCTAAGGTACGCTTTTCTTTGGAAAAAAAAAAAAGTAACAAAATTGTCTGTACATCTTGGCACCTTGTAAAGTTTTCTTTTTTTTATACAAAAAGTTCAATAGCTTTGACACTCTCATGATTAATCACTACTTCACTGATAAACTTTGAAAGTGTGACCCTGGAATTTCATCATGCAAAGTATTTACTGCAGCAGGAGAAAACACTTTTTAAAACAACATTTTTTTTCTCTTTTCAAATGTATGAACTCATTTACGATAGCCAGGAGGGCAATGGTAGGATAAACACAAGGGATAAGAATGTATCAAAAAACAGATTAACACACACCCGTTCGCACACACACCAAAAAAACCTGTACAGGATGCTCTGATCAATGAGAACAGGGGAAAAAAAAATCTGTCAACTATGTTACAATTTAAAAGCCAAAAAAAAAAAAAAAAAAAGTTTGGGAGTTT